>ML677360.1:2714602-2748199 GCA_007922305.1 Dermatemys mawii | reverse complement strand
GGGGGGGGGGCAGGGCCTCAGAGAATGTGGGGGAAAGAGTGTTTGGGTTTTGTGCTATTAGAAAGTTGGCAACTCTATAGGCCAGTGCCATGGCAGAAAACGTTCCAGTGTAAACAAGGCTTTCATTAGCACCGGGCAGAGAGAGGTGCGCATGACTGAACGATAGTCACAGCACTGGGGTGGGGACCCCCTGGCCCAGCGCTCCTGGATGGGACATCACCCGTCTGTCTAGCCCAGTGCTGCCTCCCACCCAGCACTCTGAAGGGAGCAGGGACTCCTGTGTCCCAGCATTGACCCCCCCGCACTCCAGCGTTGAAAACCCCTGCTCGTCCTCCTCAGTCTGGGGCTTCCGGGGCGAGGAGAAGGGTGAGAAATTTTAATTCTTGTTTAAATATCCAAATTTCACTTTTGACCTTTCTATTGCGGTAGCTGCTGACCCGAATCTCCCGAGACTTCGAGCCTATGGGAGGGGAGCTCACTTTGGCGGGGGCCTGTTCTTTATTCTCGCGATTGTTCATGTCTGCTTCCGGGTGTGGTATCTCGCGAGATTCGTGTGTCAAGGACGCGCTCAGCCTTGTTTGTTTTGTCTCCGTCTCGCGAGAGTCCGTGCAGCGGGCTCTGGGCGACCCCGTGTGTGAGTGCGCGGAGCTCCCGAGCAGCCAGACGCGGCAGGCGCCATTTCAGGGAGCAGTCGCTGCTGCCACCAGAGCTGGCCCGGAGCGCCCTTTAGTATCCAAGTCGCTTCCCCACCTTTCGACTCCCCTTCCCCCCGTTTCTGACGGACTCGCCGCCGCTGGGCCGTTCTTAGCGCCGCCGGATCCCGGGCACCTAAGCAAGAAGCGCAACCCACAGCAGCGCAGGTAACCGCGCGGCCCCCGCCCGTTCATGGCCGTCCACTTCCGCGGCCACATTGAGCCCGAGGGCCCTTCCCACCGTCGCATGTGGGGGGCCGCGTTCGGAGCCTCCCCTCATGGCTCAGCCCTTTTATCCAGTTTTCTCTCGGAGGTTTCGGGGCCGCCTTCCCAGCCGGGGCCGCCTTCCTGGGGAGAGTCCTGCCCCGAAATCCCGGAGGCTGTGGGGCCTCTGTGGTTGTTACCCCCCGCATTGGAGGTGGTGCTGGGAAGGCCGCAGCTGTTGGTTTCGCTCGGACCCTGGCTGTTCTCATAGCTACGTAGTTGGCGAGCTGGGCCTCGGCCCAGACTTCTGCCTGGTGCAGCTGCTGCCGCCAAGGCCGGGGGCGCTCGGGGCACCGCCTGAGCGCTCTGCGCCTCCCCGCGGGGACAAGGTGCGCGAAAGACTCTCCGGAAAGTTGTTTCTGATCGCTTGGGATTATTAATTCCGGCTCTAGACTGGCTGCGCGAGGTGGCGGGAGGGCGAGTGCCATGGGCGCCAAACCTGGGCTGAGCTAGTGGACTCTGGGAGTCTAAAATGGTTGTGTTTTATTAGCACCTATTGGACTTAAGCAGCAACACGTTGGGGAAAGGCCCGGTCTTGGCCAGGAGCACGCAGTGTGCTTGTATCCATTGTTAACTAATATTGCTAACACAAGGTAGGCAAGTACATCTTTGACACTTTGGTAGCTTGACGTAAACGTTGTGCTCAACCCTTGTGGCTTCCTTGACAGAGTAACACGTGTGAAAACTACAAACTGTTTTGTTTTGACTAGTGTCTTACCATGTTAACTAGGCAGATTGTAAGAAAATAATTTTATTTCTTGAGGAATTCAGCGAAGATATTACAGCTCATGGTAAATACCCCAGAGACCTTCCAGAGATTTCCAGCAAAGCAAGACTAGAGTTAATATTTCTGAAATAGCTAACATGAAAATTAAAGGTAGGGAACATCTTCCAGGCCTCCTTTGTACAACATGAGGAAGGGGAAAAAAGATAGGAGCACAATACAAAAAATACTTTGCAGGTTACAATTAAAGATCATATTAACAGTGTAGGCAGGGTTTGCACCCATTGCAGCATTGTGATTGGATGTCCTGAAAAGGCTTTAGAGTTTTTCTGCTTTGTTTTCTGTACAGTAATAGAGGTGACAAATCTTTGCTTCTCTCTTCCTGCTCACCTGGTTGAATGACTTACATGGGGTCACTGTGAGTTGCTGCAATTGCAGCGTATGGGGGTGTTGAGTCCTTACAATTCTTATCTTAGCATTAAATTAATAAGTGCCATTCAACATGGTTTATGGAAAATAAGTATTATGAAATAAACAGTATTATTGATGAGATTACAAATTTGGTAATGGTAACTGTTTATAATTTCTGTAGTGTTTGACTTGGTACCTTGTGTTGTATGCAGAGTTGTAGCCATGTTGGTCTCAGGATATCAGAGAGACAAGATGGGTTAAGTAAAATCTTTTACTGGACCAACTCCTGTTGGTGAGAAGGACAAGCTTTTGAGCTTACTCAGAGTTCTTCCTTAGGTCTATAAAACTGTTCTGCACTAGTGGTCCGTCTGGCTTAGTATGCTGTCTTATGTCATTGGTGGATGCCAGGTGCTTCAGAGGGAATGAACAGAACAGGTGATCATCCGTTGAGCCAACCCCTGTCATCCACATTCAGTTTCTAGTGAACAGAGGCTAGGGACACTCCAATCATGGTGTTATCTAGTTCTTTATTGAACCCTGTTATAATTTTGGCCTTCACAACATCCCCTGGCAAAGAGTTCCACAGGTTGACCATGAGTTGTGTCAAGTACTTCCTTTTATTTGTCTTAAACCTGCTGTCTGTAATTTCATTGGGTGACTCCTAGCTCCTGTGTTATGAGTAAATAACATTCACTTATTCACACACATCCAGATTTTTTAGACCTCTTTCGTATTCCCCTACCCTCGTGGTCTCTTTTCCATGCTGAACAGTCAGTCCTTTAAATCTCTCCTCATATAGAAGCTATTCCATAACCTTAATCGTTTTTGTTCCCCTTCTCTGTACCTTTTCCAATTCCAATATATTTTTTGAGATGGGGCGACCAGGTCTACATGCAGTATTCAAGATGTGGGTGAACCATGGATTTTATATACAGGCATGTCGTGTCTTGCGCGAGGGTTCTGTTCCGTGGTTACTGTATAAAGCAGAAACCACGTATAGCCGAAACCCATTGAGTTCAATGGCGAGCGAAATCGCCTGCCCTACAGAAAGTTCTTAAATTTTTATTTTTCCCTTTTTTTGTTGCTGACCAGGTAAAGCGGAAATCACATATGTTAAATGCGCCTCAGACGTGACATGCCTGTAGAGGCATTATGATATTTCCTGTCCTATCTATCCCTTTCCTTTTCTGTTACTTTTTTTGATTGCCGCTGCACATTATGGATAGGTTTCTTAAAAGGTCCGCTTCAATGACTCAAGATCTTTCTTGAGTGGTAACTCCTAATTTAGACCCTGTCATTTTATGTCTATATCTGGGATTGTTTTCCAGTGTACATTACTTTGCATTTATCACCACAGAATTTAATCTGTTGTTGTTGCTCAGTCATCCATCTGGGTGAGATCCCTTTTGTAACTCTTCACAGTCTGCTTTGAACTTACCTATCTTGATTAATTGTCTGCAAATTTTGAAACCTACTGTTTTTATGAATCATTTATGAATCCTGGGGGACACCACTATTTATCTCTCTCTAGTCTGAAAGATAACCATTTAATCCTACCCTTTGCTTTGTCTTTTAACCAATTCAGGCAACCATGAGAGGACCTTCCTCTTCTGAAAATCTAAATACACTATCCACTGGCTCATCCTTGTCCACATTTTAATGGGAATCATCTTTGAAAGGAAATGTTTCTAATGAGGTTCCACAAGAATCTGTTCTTGGCCCTGTGCTAGTCAATTTCTGTGTCAATGACCTGGTTTAAAATATGAAATCATTGCTGATAAACTTTGCAGATAATACCAAAGATTGGTGGAGTGGTAATAAGGATTGGTCATACTGAGGGATTTGAATGTCTTGGGAAGCTGGATATAAACAAATACTGATAAATTCTAAAACATATATGTTTAGAAAAAACATAGGCCATATTTACAGGCTGGGGGACTGTATCCTGGAAAGTATTTGTGATAAAGATATAGGGAATCATGGTGGATAACCAAGTGAACATGAACTGTTGATGAAATGATATGGGGAGGGATAGCTCAGAGGTTTGAGCATTGGCCTGCCAAACCCAGGGTTGTGAGTTCAATCCTTGAGGGGCCTTTAAGGGATATGGGGCAAAACTGGGGATTGGTCCTGCTTTGAGCAGGGGGTTGGACTAGATGATCTTCTGAGGTCCCTTCCACCTCTGAGATTCTGTGATGAGACTGCAATTGGAATACTGTGTCCAGTTCCGATATCCTCACTTCAAAAAGGATATTGGAAAAATTGAGGAGGGAAGACAAGAAGTCTGAGGACTGGAACACTTGTCTTGCAGTGAGAAACTTGAGGTATTCCATTTATTTTAGCTTGTAGAAGAGCACATTTTTAGAGACAGCTTGGTCAGCCTATAAAGGTACCTACATGAGGAAAAAAATTCAGCTGCTAAGGGCTCTTTAATCTAACACAAGCATCACAAGACCCAAGGGCTGGAAGTTGAAAAACTAGTCAAATTCAAAATTCACATGGTTTTAACAGAGAGGGTAATTATCATTGAACAGCTTCTCAAGGGATAAAGTGAATTCTTCATCTCTTGAAATCTTTAAATCAATATTGGATGTCTTTCAAAGAGAAGCTCTAGTTCATCTTCAAATTATTGGGCTTATGCAGGAAATGCATGGACAAATTCTCTGGCCTGTGCTATGCAAGAGGTCAGTCATTATCATAATGGCACCGTCTCACCTTGGAATCTATGAAACTTGGACGTTTGCAAAAATCCAAATTTTAAGTAGTTTGCTTACATGTCCCTTCTCTGTTGCTTAGGTCTTGCTTCTTTTGGTAAGTGCTGTCAAATCCTACTGGTTCTTCACTTTGATGTATGACCTGAATTTCTAATAAACATTTGCTTGTAGGAGAATCTGACATTCATTGTTATGAAGAAGCAAATGGCACAGAGTTCTTTCCTTTGAACTTCATCTTCCATTCATAGCCATGACTTGGCTGGAGCTTATATCGCATTCTGTACTGTCAGCACACAGGTTATATTCCCACTGCAAGTTCCTTCCTGATTCTTCTCCATACGATGTTTCACAAGGTCCTTATTGGTGGTCATTTGACTGGTCCAAAAATAATTGATCCAGTATTTGAAAGTACTAGCTTATTAGAACAGTAGTGAGTAAGACTATGGTTTGCAGTAGGCTTAGCCTTAGATATATATGCCAAATTACAAGAAATGGGTTATTTAATTACTTTAACTCAGAAAATGTGAAACAATGAAACACAGTTCTTAAAAAATGCAATAATCATTTAGCAATGTTAGCTTCGCATTTAAATAAACAAGACTAAATTAGAAAAAAATGAAATTAAAACAAAGCAATTATAAAAGAATTGTAAAAGGCAGTTTAATAGCAGTATGTCTTTTCTCTTTGTTTAGAGAGAAGTTCAATTATTGTGAATGCTTTTCCCCCTTTTTTCCCTTTGGTAAATTTCTGTATTTGTCTAGTCAGTTTAGCTTATGTGCTCTTCAAGGCAGGGAGGGTATCTTTTAACGTGTTTTAATGTGCTTTGTAAGCTGCCGTATGCAGTAATGGCCTTGCATATAAATAAAGATATTCATTCATACATACACACAATGTTTGTTTTAGAAGATTCCAGCCAATCAAGATACTCAGCTTTCAGTTAGTTCACCTTTTCCCAATATATGTGGAATTAGCATGTAGTAAAGTGACTGATTAAAGACATTATGTAGGTTTGCTAATAGAAGACAAACATCATGATGAAGTCAAAAAGGGTAGGCCTCAGGGCATTCTTAATGGAAGATTTAGCAGAATTTGACCATGGTCAATTGACCAGCTTGCCAAGTATGCATTGTAACTAAAAATCATTTTGTGAATTTGGGGTCTTCCCAACATTGGCCTTGTCATCAAAGGTGGAAGTAGCTTGGGAGCTGTTAGAGACTGATATAGTTTATGGGCTCTTTTCCTATCTGATGGATTTTGCTCTTCCTTTCAGGTGTCCTGAAAAATGGCTGACGATATTGATATTGAAGCAATGCTTGAGGCTCCTTACAAGAAGGTGAGAAAAATGTGCCATTGAGGTCTTGTTCTTGCCTTAAATTAGCCTTATTCATGAAACTACTGCTGAACTGTAAACTAACATCCCTGGAGCCCTCATGATTTATCTTATTGGAGATGCATTACATGTAACTTGCAAATAAGTATATACTGTTAATGTAATTATATTGTGCAGTAGTTTCACTTCAGCGTGATGAATAAATGCCCATCTATCTCTCTTTGTAGACTTGCCTAACGATATCTCACCTCTACTCCCATGAATTCACCTTTGATTCCAGTGTGAACTGTCAATCATAAGGTAGTAATTGAGTGACGTATCGCTGTACCGTGGTCCCCTAGGTAAAAAAACAAACAAACAAACAAACAAAAAACAATTACTCGCCTAAAATTGCCAGCTCCAGTTTGGTATAGCAACAAGGTGAATGCTGTGTTTGGGAAAATAGCAGGGTTCCAAGAATAACCTTTTCACCAGTCCGTGGCAAGTAAATCTTTAAATAGTCTGCTCAGCGCAAGAGGCGTGTGACCATTATTTTTAACGTAGAAGGCTGGTGATGGTTAATCTTTTAACAGGGCAGATGGAAATGAATTGCTGAGTGAACGAACTTTCCAAAATTCTTGGATCCCTGAATAGATACATTCTTAGCAAGTAAAAGACAGTATCACAGTCTGCAGTGTCATTCTAAAAATAGCCATTGTACTCTTCTGTTTTAGTTGTTCAATTAGGAACTACCAATTTTGACACAAAATTCTCTTAAAACCTGAATGACTAGAATAGTGATGTACTTAGTCTTCTTAACAGGCAGCAAATGTATACTGTCTTTTTTTCGTTTTTTTCACCAATTGGTGGTGAAAGTGTTAACATTATGCATGCATTAGCACTGGTTTCACAAGAAATGTGTATAAACTTGAAATTTAGCAGTTGTACTCATGGTGTAACTGGAGTGATTAAACTATAGAATAAATATAGCAGCTACTGTTAGTTTATTTTGGAGTGTTTAGCACAGCTATGTGGTATCAGTTTTGGATGAGCATTTGTAAGCTTTAAACACTGTATATTTAGTTTTATGTAATATTTAACAGTTATGTAAAATCTTGAAGAAATAGTCATAATTTGTAATGTTAAGATTCTTGTGTCCTAGTTTAACATGGATATTTTCCATGTAAACAGGTATGGAAATAGGGAATGTTTAGGCTGGACTGGTGGATTTTTGATGACTGACTTGGGAGTCGACGTTACTAAAGCAGTGTGAATCCCTGTTTGCTTCAGGGCGAGATGTGTGACAGAGGTGGCATCAAGCTCTTACAACCCTCCAACGAAAATGAGCGAAGATCTCAGGAATGGCATCGGTCACAAGAAATCGATAGTGGCTGGCTGCTAGCATGGCCACTTGGGGCTTAGGCAGAGATATAGCCTTGGTACTGATCAAAGGGATCATAGCACATGAAAAATGCTTAAACCTGAAACTTCCTCTTACATTTTATAGAAATAACATTTAACCACTTGAGTGCTGAAATCTACAGGATAATTTACTATCTAAATCATGTAAGGAAGTATCTACAATTTAATATATTTTTTTAAAACTGTAATTCTTGTATTTTATTATTGTATGACTTAAATGTAAACAGCAAAGTGGTTAAACATGCCTACTTAAATTTTTATAGCTTTCCATATTAAACTTTAAACACGTAATTTAGTATTAAAATTTTTGTTTTGTATTTTCTTATTCCTATTCCCATTACCCTTTGACCACTTGAAATGTTACCACTTCGTCCTCACGATGTTCTTCTATCAACCCTGCTTAGGATGAGAACAAATTGAGCAGTGCCAATGGCCATGAAGAGCGCAGCAAGAAGTAAGTGTTTATCTGTATAGTGACACTTCTAGGGAACTCTGTCAGGTATTCTTTGTTTTTACTTTTTAGTGTGTGTAGTACTGTCCAAGAAAATAAAATGGAAATCCTTCTGTGTTTGCCTTTTGCTGTTCATGGCATTCCAAACAAATGTGACTACCTCTAACGCAGTTGATCTGTGGTATAAATTTTCAATTAAGTGTCCTTTAAAAAAACCCCCCAAAGGTATCCAGATTACAACCCCAACTAAATTAGAACAGTTTTGAGGGCTTAAAGATTTTATGCTATCAGTGAGTTTTGTATATTTTGAGTTAATTTTTGAAATAATTGTAATTACATTTGGGCACCAATGATGTGACTTGTAAGGACTTGTGGTTCAGAGAAATTCAAGTTCTAACTGGGAAAGCTCATAGAAGTGTGCTCACCTGTGCTGGCCAGTGTCAGGCTAATATAGTTTTAATTCCTTTCAACAGTTTTTTCCTTGAATTAGTATTGTGTAAAAAGCTGTTGTTTGAATGGATCTTCTCTCTTCTCCCTAATCCAAAACAACTAAGAAACTTGTACAAAGTATAACAAATCTAGAGAGAATTAATTGCATTTACCTCCTCCGGGAGAGACCTATCATTGTTTTATAATGTCCGCCTGGTCAGTATCCTGATTGATACGGTGATTTCTTCTTTTTAAGCCAGTTACTGTTGACCTGTATAGGCAAAGACTATGCGCTCTGCAATGAGAGAATCCCAATGAAAACTTCCCCTACAAAACAGTCAAGCATTTGGAGTTGCACAGAAAACATTTAAAAATTCAGATATGTATAATAAGATTACTTAAATTACAAACACAATATTTGATATTTGCTGTAGGGAAAAACTAAAGTATCATTTTGTTCTGAAGAGAAATTTGGACACAGTTAAATATTTCTTTTTAAAAAAGGCTTTGTTAGGTTCCAGGTTTGTGTCAGACTCTAAAGTCAAATGTGCACAGGTCACAAGTAAAAAGATGGATTTTCTAACTTAGCCTGGGATCTGAAAGTTAAGTTGTATTTTTTTTGTATTGTATATTTTTATTGCTAAAATATACATTGGGTTAAATTCAGTTACCTGTGTAACAGCAGATCTTGACCTTGCATTAGAAATTTAACAGTTGTGTGAGGTAGAACATTCTCCAGCTTGCTGCCATGTAAGTGCTGTGACTGAGTCAAAGTGCCATTTTTATAAAGATGCTCTTCTGACCAAACCACACTTTCAGGGGTTCCGGTATAGCCCGTGTTGACATTGAACAGTATTTTGGGGCTTTGTACAGCCAGACATGAATCCCCAGCTGCTGGTATGGGCATTTCTCAACTAGATGTTTTTGGTTTGAGTCCAAGTCCCTTGGTGCTGAAGACTGAGATAAAGTAGAAAAATAAGAGGGGACTCTTCAGAGACGTCCCTGGTACAACACACTGCGTAATCGGAAGGATGCTGATACCTGAGGAGTCTTACTATTCTGATTTGTGACCAGACTAGAGCAAGTTTAGGCCAATAATCCTTCACAGTGATTGAATGTCCAACTTTCAGATGAGCAAGACTTCACTGTCTCTATCTGGAGCTTGGGCCAACACTACAGTAATGATTTCCTTATAAGTGAGGAGCCATTCTGTGAACAAAATACTTGCTATACTTATTGAAGGCTAGCTGCAAATATAATCTGTTTGGTGTGGACAAGTGTAACAGTCCTTTGGAAGTATAATAGTATTAATATACCATGGAGCTAAAGATTTGACATGAATGGAACTTTGCCAATTGATGGAGCTGTAGGTGGACCATGTTTGATCTACCCACTGTCTGCTGCCATTAACTGTTTCAGTCACAGGTGTGAGTGAACTTCTGTGATTTGAGGCTACAGTTTTTGTTTTAATCAATATTGTCTCACTGGACAAAGAGTAAGAGACTTCTTAAAGTTCATTTTGTGTGTAAGATAGCACAACAGCAATTTGTCCATCCCTCTTTCGCATTAGAGAAATAAAGGGACACTCAACTCAATTAATTTTTAAACTTCAGGAACAAAACGTGTCCCTGAGGCCCTTTGTCTATTTTGTGAGTATTACTGTCAGGTTTTTCTGTCTTAGAATGTTTCTTTTCTTGTTGCAGTGTGAAAGACTTAACCTGGACAAAAGAATAAAATAACTGATGGGGTAGACTAACTTTTTCAGAACTGAAATCATGCCTTCTGTTTCTGGAAAGTGCCTTATGGACATAGGCACTACTGCAAAAAACAAACCCAACAATTAGAGCTGGCAAATCTGTGGATATCTGCTTGATATCTCTATCTATGGGCTATGTTTGCTGACCAGGGATCTGGTATGGATAGGAATTTTGTATCTGCGTATGACTCTGTCAGCTCTCTCTCCAGAACATTGTTTATACTGCAGTATTGTTAAATACACAAAGTATATGGAAAAAATTTTAGGCTGTTCTTAGTTGTAACAATTTTAGGTATTAGTTTAAGTGATGCATTTTTAAAAAAATTAGAAAATAGTATTGTTTTTCTGCTCCTGATTAGCTTCTGAATCACCAAGTCTGTGATCTTTTGTTTTTTGGATTAATGAAACCACTTCTTCACTTTCCTAACAGAGGTTTTGCTTTAATTATTGCCTCAGCAGTAGCTGGATAGTGATGGGAATGTGCTGCTGCTTTGTATTATGGTAGTGCCTAGAGTGAGGCCTCATTGCATTATTCCGTAGCCAAATTCATAGTAAGACATCCCTGCCCAATAAGCATTTAGTCATTCTAAATAGACAAGACTGAAAATATGGGATGGGAAACATCAGTACAGAGAAGTAAAGTGACAAATGCTAAATGGAAGGGCTCTTCTGAAGTGCAGCAGCATATACTTTCCCCAGTGTTCTTGCTGAGTGCCATGTTCTACAGTGGGGAGTTTCCCTATTGAGAGCACTGGAAATAAACTCTTGTGCTCTTTAACAGTAAAAGTGTTGTTGAGAGTGAAACTCTCCAGTAGCTATTAGTAATGATATCCATGTTTTGTTAGCTGCAGAAAGATGAAGATGCTACTTGATGTCCTGAAACACTGCCTCACATTTGGCATTGTTATTTGAGAGGGAGGGAAAGAGAGGGTAGAAGTGATGGATGCATGGCCACTCTGTCTTCAGCACTGTTCCTTGAGTAGTAGCATTTTCATTTGTGGGGAGGGAGAGGAAAGGAGATTTGTTGCATAGCTTCCTAATTGTATTATTCTTAGCTTGAAAATTAAGCAGGGAAATTCATTACTGTTTCATAGGAATTTTGTCTGAGTCAGAGTAATATGTTGAGGAGCCAGAAAATGTAGGTAAAGATGATGGTGGAGGAAACAGTTGAGACATAGTTTGTCATTTCATACATTGGATGTGTTACTAATGGTCAGCAGTTTTGTTGCAGTGGTTGGTGACTGCTTCTGACGGCAGTAGACGAGCTGTTCATATTTTGCTGCATCCTTCTTATTTCTTATTCGTGCTTTATGTTTGCACTTTTGATCTTGCTGCTATATGCTATTTGAGAAAATTCCTCTTTTGCCACCAACAAACTTTTTGACAGTTTTGCTCCCCTGAGGTTTTTTCTTAGGCCCTTTAACAAAGCACTTTTTAGTAAAGTTTCTGCAACAATTTTTCACCTGATTTGATTAATTTAAAATAAACTCTGTTTGATGTACACTTCTATAGAGCCTGTAACATTTCTGTTAAACAGAAACAGCTAGTTTCACCTAATTATATGAAAGAATGGAATGAACAGTCAAGTTTCTTGATTAAATCCCAAATAGTATCCTTTTAGTACAAATAACTATCATCTTAAAAAAAAAAAAAAATCACACTTCCCTCTATCAGATTTTATTTATAACACCTAAGATTACTGTAGATTAAACATTAAAGCTGTTCTTCTCTTTCATTTTACTTTGCATTTGGCAGTGTTTTGCATATAGCTAATTTCACTGTTTCCTGTGGGAATGGGTACATGGGTGGGTTTTATTGAGAGAGAGGAGTTAGTTGCTCCGTAATTAGGATAGAAGTTAATTCGCTGACCTTGTTGGTAAAGTGTTCTGAGATTTACTGATGAAAAGCAGCAACTGAGAGAGTGGTGGTATTATTCTTATTCACCTTTGGCTCTTTCTGTGAAAAATCATTTTATAGATCATTAGATTTGTCGTCTTGGCATTACTGAGAGATTCCTTCTGTTTTGGGGTGGATTTGTTGCTGGGGCAGCGAAGAGAGAAAAAAGTAAGTATATAGGGAGGGAAGTTTTAATAAAGAGCGGAGTTCATGGTATAAATGTTTTTACAAACAATCTGGCTATTTTCTGAAATCCCATGCTTTGGTGGGTGCAAGGCTTGGGGAGAGGACAGTGATGAGAGAAAAGTCCAGGAAGTATTAGAGATAATATGGATATAATAGGGATCACAGAAACTTGATGGAATGAGGATAATCAATGGGACACATTTAAGATTAGCAGCCGTGTTAGTTTGTATCCATAAATAAGATGAGGAAGACTTTTGGCAGCTTAGAAAACAACCAGTTTATTTCAGCATAAGCTTTCGTGGGCTATAGCACACTTCATCGGATGCATAGAATGGAACAGAAGTAAGATGTATTTATATACACAGAAATTAAAAAAAAAAGTTGTACATTAGCATACCAGTTCTAAGAGGCTGTTTAATTTGGATGGGCCATTATCAGCAGGAGGAAAAAAAAAAACCTTTTGTAGTGGATCTCTGTCCGACAGGAGATAAGAACTATTGAAGGGAAATTAACTAGGGAAACGGGATGCAGTAATACCAGGGTACAAAATATTTTGGAAGGACAGAACAGGTCATGCTGGTTCGGGGAGCATGCTACTATACGTTAGCATAGAATCAAGTGAAGTAAAAATCTTAAATGAACCAAACTGTACCACAGAATCTCTATGGATGGTAATTCCATGTCTAATAAAGAATATAGCAGTAGGGATATATTACCAACCTCCTGACACCAGTATGGTGATAGTTGCAGCAGTCATGACTGTGGATTACAGCAGTTGAATCTTTGTGCGGATGGTTCAATTTTGACTGTGAATAGATCGAAGTGATTGTTGTCAGGATGATGGCTACTTAGTCATTCATTAGCACTGAAAGACACCCAAGCTCATCTGAGGATGAAGTAAGTATCTGAGGATGGATGCGAGTGATTGAAGAACTCCACCCTTATAACATCCCTAAGTGTTTCCCTCTGACTACCATCCTCACCTCAGTGTTGCCTGGATTCAGCTTTCGCCAGTTGGTCTTCATCCAGTTGCTGATTTTGACAAAGTGTGGAAAAAGATGGGAGGCTGTACTTTTCGTCTGATGTAAAGGAGATGTAGAGCTGGCCATTGTTGTCACTTCAGCTGTGTTTTCTCACCAGTTGTCGGTGGTTTCATGAAGGTTTTAGAGAACATGGATTGCAGGAGGGTGTAATGACTGAGGTATAACTTGAGAGTAGTTTTAAAAGGAGACAATGAATTTAAAATCTGTACGTTTCTAAAAAATTTTCGTGTTGGATCTTCCTGTGAAATCCCTCTTCTTGGTTTTATAATTGTCCTGTCTTTTCTCTCCTTTGTTGCTGCATGAAAGGTCCACAAAAGGAGGAGGAGTGAAACAGACTACAGTGTTTTGAAATGCTCAAACGAAATAGGGCTATCAAGCGATTAAAAAAACTAATCACGATTAATCACTCTGTTATTAATAGAATGTAACTGAAATCCATATATTTGAAAACATAGAAGACATCCAAAAATATTTAAATAAATGGCAATCTAGAATACAGAGTGTACCCTGCTCACTTTATATTTTTGATCACAAGTATTTGCACTGAAAGGAAAAAAAGAAAGAGAGAGAGAAAAAAGAAATAGTATTTAGTAATTCACCTAATACCAGTACTGTAGTGCAATCTCTTCATTGTGAATGTTGAACTTACAAATATAGAATTATGTCCAAAAAAAGTTTATTCAAAAATAAAAGTGTACAATTTTAGAGCCTACAAGTTCCACTCATCCTCCTTCTTGTTCAGCCAATCGCTCAGACAGACAAGTTTGTTTACATTTGCAGGAGGTGATGCTGCCCGCTTCTTGTTTATGGTGTTACCTGAAAGTGAGAACAAGCATTCTCATGGCACTGTTGTAGCCAGTGTTACAAAATATTTACATGCCAGGTGCGCTAGACATTCATATTTCCCTTCATGCTTCAACCACCATTTCAGGGGACATATGTCCATGTTGATGATGGGTTCTGCTTGAAAACAATCCAAAGCAGTGCGGACTGACGTAAGTTCATTTTCAAAATCAGATACTACGAACAGAGGGTTGATTTTCTTTTTTGGTGTTTCGGGTTTTGTAGTTTCCACATCAGAGTGTTGCTCTTTTAAGCCTTTTGAAAGCAAGTTCTAGGCCTTGTTCCCCATAGATTTTGGAAGGCATTTCAGATTCTTAAACCTTGGGTCAAGTGCTGTAGCTATCTTTAGAAATCTTGCATTGGTACCTTCTTTGCATTTTGTGAAATCTGCAGTGAAAGTGTTCTTAAAATGAACAACATGTGCTGGGTCATCATCCAAAACTTCTATAACGTGAAATATATGGCAGAATGCAGGTAAAACAGAGCAGGGGACATACAGTTCTCCTCCAAGGAGTTCCGTCACAAATTTAATCAGTGCATTATTTTTTTAATGAACATCATCTGCATGGAATCCTGTCCTCCGGAATGGTAGCCAGAGCATGAAGGAGCATACGCATGGTTAGCGTATCTGGCACGTATACCTTGCAGTGCTGGCCACAAAAGTGCCATTCAAATGCCTGTTCTCACTTTCTGGTGACATTGTAAATAAGAAGAGGGGCAGCATTATCTCCTGTAAATGTAAACAAACTTGTTTGGCTGGACAAATAGTAGGACTGAGTGGACTTGTAGGCCCTGAAGTTTTACATTGTTTTGTTTGAGTGCGGCTATGTAACAAAAAAAAAACCCCCCCTACATTTGTAAGTTGCACTTTCTCAGTAAAGAGAGTGCACTATGGTCTTTGAATGAGGTGAATTGAAAAATACTATTTCTTTTGTTTAATTTTTACAATGCAAATATTTGTAATCAAAAATATCCATTTTGATTTCAGTTACAAGACAATATATATGAAAAGGTAGAAAAACATCCAAAATATTTAATAAATTTCAGTTGGTATTCTGTTGTTTAACAGTGCAATAATTAATGGCTTGAGTTAACTGCGATTAATCAACAGTCCTAACATAAAGCTCTTCAAAAACATTCTTTGTTACAGAAGTCTGTTTTCACTTTTACAAGTTTTTTTTAAAAAAATCAGACCAAAGTGTGAATTTTGTTTTATTAAAGTGTTTTTTTTAAAAGTCCCTTTAAAATGCCACATTCTTTTATTTACAGTGTTGTAGCTGTGTCGATCCCAGGTTATTAGACAGGGTAGGTGAGGTAATATATTTTATTGGACCAACTTCTGTTGGTGAGAGAAGTTTACACAGAGCTCTTTTTCATGCTGGAGATGCATACTCAAGAGCATCACAGCTAAACACAAGGTGGGACAGATTGGTTTAGCACAGCGGTTCTCAAAGTGGGGGTCCTGACCCCTCGGTGGGTCGCCGGGCGCCTGCCGTCACTGAGAAGTCGCTGAATTGATTATTTCCGTATTTGGCGGCTTTTCGGCGGACATACCGAGCTCTCAGTCGGCAGCGCTCGCATGTCCCTTTAAAAGCCGCGGAATGCAGAAATCAATTTGGCGGCTTTTTGGCAGACACACATGGGTCACGCCGAGAAGCCGCGGCTAAAAAAAGGGTCATGGTTCTCTCAAGTTTGAGAACCGCTGGTTTAGCATCAGTGGTTCACACATTTCAAGGGAGCATTCAATGGGAAGTAGCCCATTAATTCTCCTTCAGTCATAAGGGGTTTGTTAGTGGATTATAGATTGTTGTAATAAGCCATAAATCCAGTGTGTCTATTCAGTCTGATTTTTATTGTCTAGCAAAGTTAAGAATTTAACCTCTCATGCTCTTTTGAAAGTGTCATGCATGTTTCCTCTGAAGATAAGTAAGGACTGTTAGGTCAGCTATAGAGTGATCACTTTGTGAAGTGTTCTGTTTGTTGTGGAGGCAGTAGGACAGTCTTCAGTTCCTGATGCCTCTTAAGTGTTTGCTTTTTTGGGGGTAGCCAAACACATGGAAAGGATCAAATTGTGTGGCAGATTTATTGTTCCCCTCCTTTCAGTCTAGCTATATTTGTTTGAGGCTCTGTGTACAATGTTCTTTTAGAAAAGTAACTGGTATTTTAGTGTATAAGCAATGAGCAGTTTCATGCTTGTGAAAGTTAAACAGCTCTTCTGGAATTCTGTAGTTAATAGGAACTGAAGACAGTTGTGTGTTGTTGCTGTTACAGTAATGCTGTAAAATTCCAAGGTATCTGTCAGGATAAAAAAATAAGTAACTGTCCTTTTTGTCGTCTTACTTTTATTATGAAAAGTCAGCCCCACTTGACTTTCCATTTTAGCAGAGGCTGAAAGCTTGGATGCTCATTGAAAATACTTCAGCATAATAATTGAGGTGTTGCATTTAATATGTACTATCTTACATTCAGTCCCACTACTATGCTTGGAGCCCTAGTATTTTTTTAATATTTACAAGACAAAAAGACGAGAGCTTGAAACCAGGTAGCATTCATGCTCAAATTTTAAGACTTCTAAATTGATCTTTTTTGCTAATGACTGATCAAGCATATAAAAACTGTTAATGCCATGTGTTAGTGTCTGTGGCATTACAGATTGCGGAAATAAAATTAGTACATTGTTTGTTTGTCAGGGAGAATACTGACTAATTACATGAGGAAAGCTAATGCATAATGACAGAAGCCAACATTAAGGTTTCTTTACATCTAACATAAGTTGTATTTTCTTAGGAGAAAAAAGAGCAAGAGCAGAAGTCGCAGTCATGAGAGGAAGAGGAGCAAAAGTAAAGAGCGCAAACGAAGCCGTGATCGGGAAAGGAAAAAAAGCAAAAGTCGGGAAAGAAAACGCAGCAGAAGCAAAGAACGCAGACGTAGCCGCTCTAGAAGTAGAGAACGTAGATTCAGAGGCCGCTATAGAAGCCCATAGTAGGTTATTTTAATGGACAATTGAGCATGTTTCACATCAATATTGTAAAAGTTTAAACTGAACTATGTACTATCTAAACTAGTCAGTTTACTTTTTACCTTGAAAACTTGATCAAAGTAATGTTGCAATTTACAAGGCAGTAAGGAAAACAATGGAAATAATACATGTTTCAGTTACTACTTTAGTTTTTTATCCTAAACTACAAGCAAATAACCTATACTTTGATTAAGTTCAACTAAAAGTTGATAGAAAAACAAGTAGCATAAAGTCAGAATATAACTTAATTTCCTTTCCTCCTAATCCTAACTAATCTATTGAAGTCCTAGTAAAAGACACTTAGTAGTAGGTAAAGTAGGTCAAGTTGAAGGTTTAACACTTAAAAAATTGGATGATAGTTTCCAGCAGGGTGCAGGTTCTTAAGTCTATTGCTGTTGCTTCTAAAAAGAGACGTTTATGGTATCCACAAAAAATATGAACTACCCTCTTCCTGCTGGGCTTGCATCAGGCGTTAACTAACAAACTGTATTCCCAGAGCTTTGCTGACATCGCTGATGCTGGTGCACAAAGCAGGAAGTAAACAGAGGTATGTAGAAAAAAATGGACAAAACTATTCCAGAAGGAAGATACCTAGTGGGTAGCTAAGGACTACTTGTTACATGAAAAATCTGTTTGCAAGCAATGGAGCATATTTTTTTCAAAGTGTTTCTCATCAGTTTTGGAGTTTAGCTGTGATCTTTGTGGATGATGACGTTCTGCCTGAGCTGCATCATTGCCACTGGGTGGCATGGTGTAGCTAATGGTAGATGAGAATGTCTTTTAGTTAACAAGGGACGTTTATGTAAGAGGCTGGTTCACAATTGCGCTTAATGTGTTAAAGCCTCTGATTACATATATGTATATGCAGAAATATTATTGAAATAAGTATAGGAAAATAGAGGATTCCTGGAATGAACAGATGGTAACTTTTACGTATAATTTGTGTCAAACTAATATTCTCGAGGTAGCTCTACTTATCTTGTACTGTGTGCCCATATACCAGTTAAACAGAGAAGTCAGTAAGCATTAGGTTGGCAGGATACTGTATTTTTCCTAATCATGTACTGGATTTATAACAAACTCTTCTTTGTTTTTACCTTAGTTCTGGTCCAAAATTCAACAGTGCTATCAGAGGGAAGATTGGTTTGCCTCACAGCATCAAATTAAGGTTTCTGAGTTTTCTATTTTTAAGTGTCTGTACTAAAAATTAAGTTACTTTGTACTTTTTTGATAACTTAGTAAATATTTTTTAATGATTACAGCAGACGGCGCTCCAGAAGCAAAAGTCCATTCAGAAAAGACAAGAGCCCTGTTAGGTAACTATTTTCACATTACTATTTCTTAGTATGCTTAATGTCATGTGAGATACTGCTGCATCTTGAACTGAACGATTATTTTCTATGCAAGCTAGATTTAGACTTGCTAGTTTCCAGATCTGTCTGTCTGATCAGTATAGCTATCCATGCTGCTTGGCGTGGAAGGGGGGATTTGTGGGGAGGGGGAGGAGAGAGGGAATATATTATTTTTCTGGTGAAGGAATTTCCATAAAATTTAATGAATTCCCAATTACTGTAAACACCACCTTGTTCACTGTTGCAAAATTATGTATAAATCCTTCCTTGCTTTTCACATTTAAGACTATTTGAGTTAGGTTATAGTTTACCCAGTTGAAATTGGCTCATTTTTCTCATGAGTTTCATTTATAGAATTATAAAAGCTGAGATGGAAATATACTGCTTTGGTCATCCAGTCCATCAACTTGCAAGTGTGGTTTTTCTCTACAGTATGTTACATTGCACTGGGAAACAGTCACTCAGTTTCATTGTAACATATTTCACAGGTTTTCCTCATACTTAGTCTAAATATTTCTTTTCTTACCCCTTGTGGTGTCAAATCCTAAATTCCACACATTTCGTTTCACTGGATGTGTTACTGAAAGTTGAACTCCAGTGTGGAAAGTCAGATTAATACATGGGTGTCAGACACCCAAGATCTGGGCTAGATCTGCCCCATATAATGTATATGAGGCCTATATGGTATGGTCATATTCTTCAAAATCCAAGTTTTTTTAATTAAGTAAAAAGAAGTGGTGCAGCCCTAACTCACACTGCACTTTGACTTTCCCTCCTACTAAAACTGTGCTGCTAGAACAAGTGACTACAGTAATTATTCAATTATATAGTAATTATCCAGTTAGCAGTTTACTTGATTGTTTTGTTAGAACTTCTACTCTTTGCGTCTTGTGGATTTTTTAAAATTTTTGGTGGTAACATGCTGAAACTAAAATATCAGATGACCAAATTTATGCATTGGGGACTTTCTGTTTGTGGACATGTTGGCATTACTTACTGGATACAACAGTGAGGGTCATTGTACTTGTGTAAAGTGGCACCACAGCCATCTAGGATTCTTATTCTCTGAAATCTTGGCTGTAGTCACTTGAGTGTCTTTAATTGCATAAAAATAGGTCCCGAGTTGTTGTTGTGATTATTATTCTGCCTGTCTTAAGAAATGAACAGTTTATGATAAAATATCCTATTTTGTTACCTGTTTCTTCACTCCCCCCATTTATCTTCTCAGTCTTTTGCATATTGTCTTTTATATAGTAAAATGACAAACCCTGCCCCAAAGAGTTTACAGTGTTTATACGGTGCCTATCACAATGGGGCCGTGATATGGCTGAGTTTTCTAGGTAGTTCTTCAATATAAACTTTTTTTAAAAAGCCACTTGTTTATTAATAAAGTGCTAAGAACCTCCCTTTAAAGTTAGTGGGGATACTTGTGTGCTACTACTTGTGAATATCAATTTAAAGGACTAGTTTTAGGTTCTCTTTTTAAATCTTGGCACATGTATGTTTAAAAAGATATGTAGATGTTTTGACTACTTGTTAGGCTTAAATGACAAATAAAATTCTGCATTTGCTCAAACTTCACAACCTTAAATCAGAACTGAGTTTCTCCTTGTTTTGCAGAGAGCCAATTGATAATTTGACCCCTGAAGAGAGAGATGCTCGAACAGTGTTCTGTATGCAGTTGGCTGCAAGAATTCGGCCAAGAGACTTGGAAGAATTTTTCTCTACTGTAGGAAAGGTAATTGAGCGTGAGTTACTTGACCATGTAAATATTGTTCGTGTGCAGTATCTTGGAAAAGTCAAATATTGAAGCTTTCTACAAAATTGTAAGTAGATAGCTCCTTAGCAGCCTTCTGTTGCAGGCCCTCTGCACATAGGATTCATATTTAGTTTGGAGTTTCATGTCCGGACTGGTTTGCAAAAATCAAAGCTTCAACACATGGGACTTGCCTTTGTCCTACAGTTGTCCAGTGACCAATGCAATGAAAGTAATTCTGATTGGGTCCTCTGTGTATTATTGCAATAAAAAGTAATATGTTATCTTTGCATTTGGGTCTGCAGCATAAAATGGAATTCTAAGTTTAGGTCCCTTTTTACTATGGTAGCTGTTCGGATTAGCTCTTAGAAAATTTGTAGTGATGCAACACCTTTGACAAACTGGAATCTACAACCCTTTTTCCTTATTATCTTCAGTTTTATGTCAAAATTGTCAGTCAAAAGATGACTTTCATTAAGCTAACTTTTTAGGGTATGTTGATGTAGAAGGTGGTGTGACTGTATCTAGTCTATAGAGTTATTACACAGTTAAGAAATCATTAAGCATTTCGTATCGAGTCAAACAATAGGTAACTTTCTGTATATATTCGTGAAGTCCCTTAGTAACTATGTAAAAATTAATTGCACTAAATAGAGATTAATGATAAACCTGAGACTTTCATTCTTGTAGGTTCGTGATGTGCGGATGATCTCTGATAGAAATTCAAGACGTTCCAAGGGAATTGCTTATGTAGAATTTGTAGATGTTAGTTCAGTGCCTCTGGCAATCGGACTAACTGGACAACGTGTTCTGGGAGTACCAATCATAGTACAAGCATCGCAAGTAAGTTGTGGTTGGTTGTATACTAGTCATAGAATTATGTAACATTTATACTGCAGCATATGCTGCTTGACCAAGAGGTAATATACACATCCTTGAAGACTATTGATTTCAGTGACACTTAATTTGTAGAGATGCCCACATTCCATTTCAAAATTGATTTTTTCCATATTTATATCAAAGTTGTACTAATATTGTTACTGTTAATTATGTTAGGGATAGCAAAAATCATGCAAAAGGCCAGAAAATTCAGAGGAATGGCTGAACTCCATTCTTGTTTCACCTGTTTTATGGTTGAGTTTTCAGCTGAGTTTTCAATTTTCAGCTGAAAATTGAGTGACAGTTGAAACATTTCTGTAACCTTAATTGAAGTGGTTGCTTCAGTTTTAATAAATATTGCCAGGCACAGAAAACTGAGTGTAATTCATTCGTTCCATTTGAAGCATATTTCTAGTTGCCTAATTCTAATCCTAGCATTTAAATTATTAAAGTTAGTCTGCGTGCAAGCCATTTTTACTGAGTGTTATGGAGCTTGCATTTGTTAGTGAGTTTACTAAATTTAGTAGATTTGTGCTTAGGCTATTTCAGACCATGGAAATTTTGTTTTCCCTAGGCAGAGAAAAACAGAGCAGCAGCAATGGCCAATAACCTACAGAAAGGCAGTGCTGGGCCAATGAGACTGTATGTAGGATCATTACACTTCAACATAACTGAAGATATGCTTCGTGGAATCTTTGAGCCATTTGGTCGGGTGAGTTCTTATTGATGACAGAGATGTCATGAAGTGCATGTTGTGATTACTCTTATTTTAGATCCTGCTTCATATAAATGCAAAGGACTGAAAGGGTATCCTGATTGAAAACAAATTCCACATCTACAAAAATTGTTTTCTTTTCCTTTTCTCATATGTATGTGGGTGTTTATGAATCCAGTAGAGGTTAAATGTTCTGGTTACATCAGAAAACAAATAAGGGATTTTGTATTAAAATTAAGATACTTTCAATAATACACAACCATTTTTATTGAACAGGTAGGTGTGATGTGGAGAGCTGAGAATTCAGGGACTAACCTGTCAAGATAAGATTAGGTGACACATTTTAATATTTAAGGAATTCTTTGTACTTAAACTAGTTATGGTTTATCAGATCTTTTAAGGCAAATGTTTCCCTTTGTGATCTTTTGGATCATTAGGTTGAGGGGGTAGTCAGGAAGATCCTTTGAGCTGTGGAATCATAAATTGTTGCAACAGTCTACCTCCTATACATACCAAACATGCCGTTCAGTAGCTCACGGATATCCAGTCGGCAACCTAATCCAGAGTTTCTACAAGCTGTATTAAGAAATCTCTTCTAATGCTTTCTGCATTGCAGCTATAACAGCTTGAGTGAAGTAGTCTGGGCTCCATTTGTCTCCTCCATTGTGGCCCCAAGAGTCATGTGTTCTCCCCTAAAAGGAAAAGATACGAATTTTCACTATTAAAATCTCCAGTAAGATACATGTCTAACAAAATCAAATACTAGCAGAAGTCCTACTAAGCCCAAGCTTTAGCTCAACCAGAGAATCTTATTTGTGAGGAACAATCTGATCCCTGCCCCCTCCTCCCAGATCAGGCATCTATCTGGGTAGTCCTGGATGGCGCTTAGCCACTTACCTTTCTCTCCTTAAATCCTCTTCTCCACTTCCCGCTCCTTTCTCCCTCTCTGCTCTGGATCTTGCTGACTTCTTACAAAAGAAAATTTTAGAAATCTGTTTGGGACCTCCTTTCACTTCCATTTACTTTTCTTGCCTTTTCTGTCAACACTAAAACTGAGATCTCCTCCCATTACCACTTCCAGCTCTCATCCTGTCTCCGGATCTTCTTTGCTGTCATTTTCATTCCTACCCTCACCTTTCTTCTTTGATCCTTCCTCTTGTAATACAAATATGCTTTAGTCTCTCCCACCATAAACTCACCTTTGATCACGTGTCTGGCCAGCTATCAGCCAGTCTTCCTCTTATGTGATCCTAAAACAAAACATGTCAGAAATTCCAAGGGAGATGTAATAAATGAGACTTCACACTCTATTTTTAACTATTTCAAACTGAACCTATCTCTTCAGAGTAGTTTTTGTAATAGCAACCCTTAAAATAATCCTTTCTAGGAAAGGTTCTTAATATTAATTTAAATTTCATTTACTCAACAAGTAAAATATAGAATTTGAAATGATGGGTACTCTGGACAAAAGCCTTATTTGTTTTCATTGCATACTAGTTCATAACCATACCCGTATAGTTAAACTCCTTGTAATGTATAAATATGGGCTAAATCTTTGGGTAATGCTATGCTAACTAGTGTAGTGCATGAATTATATAATGAAACTGTTAAAGTGTTTCCTAAATGCCACACAGTTACAGATGGGCATGTGTACGACGATTCTTAAAGAGATGTCTGCAATCATCTAGTAGTCTGCAGTATTTTTTTTTAAAAAAAGACTAAATTAATATAATTTGCAACCCACTTCCATCTCTGCTTATCTAGCTTCTCAAAAATCCTTTGTGTACTGCCTATATTTATTACTTGGTGGGACACTTTACCTCTTAACTTCTGTCATAACTAGTCAAATGCCTATTAAATAAAATCCGAGTACATATATTCCCTTAAGTTACAGCCATGCTAAAAGAATATCCTTCAGAGAACTGCAAGAAATTGTTAATTGTGTTTGAATCCATGCTGTTTTATCCCAGTCAAGCGTTGGTAAGAGGAATAGTATAGGCCAGGAGGGGATAGGGTTGAAGTCTTCAAGGAAGACTTAAGAAGATGGAATGTAGATTTAGATATGTTTTTTTAAATCATCTGCTTTATACTCCCTCCCCCTTAGGTATGCATAACCATCTAATGCTTTGTGGTTACAGATTATTTGCAAATATGTGTGTGTGGTTTTTTTGGTTCATTTTTTCAAAAAGTCATAACTTGTGAAATTCTGTTCACTGCCCAAAATAGCAGCAAGCAAGGATATAAGACGTCAATGTTTATACTTTTTTTAGCTGACTCCTACTAAACATTCATCATTTTATAATTAGATATATTGTACAAAATTGCAATTGCTTATATCTGAGCTGATGTAACAATCAGCAATTGATGATGGCTGTGCTATAATAGTATGTGCTAAGAAGTCACATCTGAGTGGAAGTCATTGGCTGGTTGAGGAGCTTAAAATAATCCATAAAGAATAAATTAAACATACTTGAGGCAGTTTGGTGCACTCAGCATAGGATCCTGCATGCTTCACTTTTAGTAAATTGCAAGTTACCTTTATGTTAATTTAGACACTTTTTTATTCAAAGAAGGCAGAGCTGGTAAAACTTCCAGCAACAGTCTTTAAGCTCAGTTATGGACCATGTATTTATACCAGCTATTTTATGTTCTTGTATTGTTTGATATCTTGCGATGTATTTGAAAAACTTGCGTGGGAGAAGGCTAAATTGAACTGTTCATTTGACTTTATGTAGTGTGTGATAGTCTAATATTTTTTCTTTATTTTTTAGATTGAAAGCATTCAGCTGATGATGGATAGTGAAACTGGACGCTCCAAAGGATATGGATTTATTACGGTAAGATTTTAATTTGTAATAAGTTAGCAGAATTGTGGGTTAGGTTAGTGATCCAAAATCCAGCTGATTGAACCTGGGCATTTCAGAGCTCAGGCAGAAACAAACTGCTCAATTCAGGGGTGTCTAAACTGAGATTAGAAGACTTCTTCAGATGGCTTCTGTGTGATTTAAACAAAAAAGAGCTTTGTGTAACCAGATTGCCAGTCCTGGACTTGCAGGCCAACTAAAGAGAGACATAGCTGCAGGTCCCAAGGGTTGGTATTGTCTAAAGTGAATAAAGTACTTCTAACATACAAAGTGATCTATGTTGCTATAAGAGTGCTTTAAGGAGCTGGAACACAAAGATCTAGCTCATCCTTGGAGAAAAGCAATCTCTGTAGCGATCACAGATGGTATAATTAACAAATTGGAGATTAAGTACCATATTTAAAAACAAAAAAGGTCACACGTGATCAGTATTACCAAATACCCCAGTAAAGCTATATCACCTCTCCTTCAAGGAAAAGCTTGAGTGGAACTAGGCCTTGCGCAAAGTCCTGAAGGTCATCAGATGTGGGTTTTGTCAGAGAAATCAAATGATAGAGGCTAGGGCTTTGGGAGGAGAGCACCTTCTAGTCAGGCCCAGATGTTCAAAGCTGGGAACTAAGATCAATTATTCAAACTGACACACAATATATGGTGGAAGAAAGAGCTCTCAGCTGTTAGCCAAGTTTATGGATTATTGTACATGGAAACAAACAGGGAATCACCACAACTGTGCATGCTGTGGCTAGCACATGACTAAGTAGACATGCAGCTGCATGCTGCACTGCCTGAAGCTTTGACTGGCCTGTAACTACATGTAAAGCATGCTACAGTAATTGAGATTGCAAGACCCAAGAAAAGTGATTTCATCATAGTCCTAACAGCTCACTGGAGGAAAGCTGAAGCCATGGCCTTGATTTACGTTGGAATTTTTAATTTGTAAAATAGATGTCTAGAATAGAAGATGATAATTTAAAAATTGAATAGATATGCAGAAGTAAATATCCAGAACTGAATACTGTTTAGTAATTAACAGGGTTTGCTATGCTTCCTGACCTCTGTTGAACAAAAAATCCATATGTTGCTTCTTTAAAGGCATTACAGATAATGTTTGATTAAAAAAAAATACCTTGTAAATTTTGCTAGACATTGACCATGTATAATTCTACAGTTCTCAGATTCAGAGTGTGCCAAAAAAGCCTTGGAACAACTAAATGGATTTGAGCTAGCTGGCAGGCCAATGAAAGTAGGTCATGTAACAGAGCGCACTGATGCTTCCAGTGCTAGTTCATTTTTGGACAGTGATGAATTGGAAAGGACTGGAATTGACTTGGGAACAACTGGTCGTCTACAGTTGATGGCAAGACTTGCAGAGGGTAAGTGTGGTAATAAAGGTTACGTGTAAAAATATTGGCATTAACTTAGTAGGAAGTATTTCACTCCTTTTAATGTTTGAGAAGGCTAAGATTTCTTAAGCTTTCTACTTACCTAGACTACTTATCAAGTGAAGAGTTCAGACTCGTACTTTCTTTTACAGGTACTGGTTTGCAGATTCCCCCAGCTGCACAACAGGCTCTGCAAATGAGTGGATCTTTAGCATTTGGTGCTGTGGCAGGTAAGAATTTGATCCATTTATTTTGGCATGTCATTTTTAGCATATTTATAACTTCAGGGTAGATGAAAATATTTTGTCTTGTGATTTAACATTAAAACTATAGTAATTCACAGCAGGGCTCCCAGTCATGGTGAATTATTGAGCTTTGCAAATCTACAAGCAAACATACATAAATAAGGATAACGTATCACAATGTAATCTTCATTTATTTTGACGTGGTTCAGTTTGTGCTGTGTTTTGCAAATATTCTGTAGTATGATTACTAGTGCATTGTACAGATCAGATAATTCTTAGCAATCTGAGTCTTCACCGCTTCTCTCTCATAGAAAATTCCTAAGAGGGGAGAAAACTTGTTTTTTGTGCTGTTAGGCACAGATCAGTAGTATCTTATTAATGTGGAATTATCATCCTCCTCCTTTGACATTTGCTGTTCATGAATGTCAGTTTCAGGGTTTAAAGTCAGGTCCCAAACTGAGCTATTGATCTTGCTCATGATGTATAATCATACCATCGTGACATCTTCTCAAGTTTGTAACCTGGATGTCTTCGATTGACCTTTAGGTTTCCACATGCAAGTCATGACTAAATCTAATTTCTTCTGTGTTACACTTCAAAGATGCAACCTTTCCTCCATCCATATATGTCAGTCTCTCAACCATGTGCTTCTATCTTACGTCTTGACATTTGCAACCTCCTCTTGTCTAGCATTGACTACCAAAACCTTACCCTTGAAAAATCCATGCAAAACATTGCTAAGGTCATTTTTCTGATTAATTGCTTTGGCCACATCAGCGCTCTTCAAGAGCCTCCACTGTCTTTCTCCTTTCAACTCCACATTATACACTTTTCTTTAAGACACTTCGCAACTTAGCTTTGCCTTGCTTAACTGATATAGCCACTTACTGCAGTGGTGACATTTGCCTTCATTTCATCCTCATGCCTGCTTTTTACCATCCAGTGAGTTTCTCCATCAAACATCTCAGTTCTTCCCCAATTATCTCCTTGTGTATGGGGAAGACTCCCAGATAAGAGCTACTACTATATCACCCTTCAACTCTCTCCTCCTCAAGACTCGCTTTGGCTGTGATACCAAGAAAACCCTATCTGCTGATCTTGGCAAAGCACATGAGGAATTGTGACTGTCCATTTCCCCCTTAATTTTTCTATTCCCTTACTCTTATCTCCATTCCAGTTTTCCCCCCACCCAATCTGTTACCATTAAAATAGTTATATTAAAAGAGCAAAAAACGTAACATAACTGCCAGTTGCCATGTTCACTTACTTGTATAATCCTCTATCCCTCAATCCTTTGTCTGTGTCTTTTGGATGGCCTCCTAAGTGGGGTGTACCGCTTCCAGCACCAGTTGGGACCTACTCTTCACTGGGTTTGGGCAAGTAACTGGTTTGTGATGCAGTGGACATTGTGAAGGGATGCCAGTGCAGTGAGAAGCTGTGAGAGATCACAAAGGGAGTGGGAATTTACAGTGGACACTTGGACATGGGAAGAATAGTACAGATCAATCCTGATAGCTGTCATGTGAATTCTTCACTGATCTCTATTTAGAAACCTGGGCATTCCTTGGTTTCTTTTTTTACTTAAAAATAAACTAAGATTGTTCCAATTAATGAAATCGCTAAAACTCCAGGTAAAGCACTCTTTTTGTTCAGACAAGTGTCATAACTACACACTTGGATGCCTCACCTCTTAAAAACGTTTTGCACTTTGAACATAAAGCCGGCTATAATACACACGCATCCTCAAAAGTACTCACAGCCTAACTCTAGTCTCATTTTTAGGTACAAACAATATATTAATCAGTACATGGGTCTATAGTGAATATCTGTATGGATGAAGGCAGACTATAGAGGAAATGAGTGCACTATGTCTGGTTATAGGTTGGAAGAGCAAATTAATCAAGAAAATGCTAGTCATATAAATCCCTCTCCTAGACTACTATAAGTTCTGGTCACCTATTCTCAAACACCTATTGCAATAGACCAGTTTCAGATACTGAACATAAATAATTACAGTTATATAAAAACTGTCCTATGAGAGAGAGTGAAGTGTCTGACTAGTCAACAAAATAAGATCTGAGCTTTCATGCACCTCTGATATGTCTGTTCTTACCATTCAAAGTATGACAATTCTCTGTGTGTTTTTGTGTGACTTAATGGAAGATTTGGGCAGGAGGAAGAAAGCTGGAAGTTATATTTACATCACTTGCAGCCCACAGTTTATCATTCCTGTTGATTTAAAGAGGGGTGCTTTGAACATCAGATTTAATCCTGAAATGACATTGCCTTTCTCACTGATGCTTATTATCTCTGCCTCATTTTCCCCATTTGTGAAAGGGATAACTATGCCTTGAGACGTATATAGATATTTTTACAGGCATGTCTCGTCTTATGCTGATTCAACTTACGCGATTTCCACTTTACGCGGTTTGCAAAAACAAAAAAAGAAAGGAGAAAAAAATTTTTTTTTAACTTCCTGCAGGGAGCGCAATTTCGCCTCCCATTGAAGTCAATGGGTTTTGGCTATAAGCGGTTTCCGCTTTACGCGGTAACTGCAGAACGGAACCCTCGCGCAAGATGCGACACGCCTGTATGCCATTTTGAACTTGGAAAGCACTAAAGTAATAGCGACAGAGAGTCCTTTGGCACCTTAAAGACTAACAAAAGTATTGAAGTATAAGCTTTCGTGAGCTTTTGTTAGTCTTTAAGGTGCCACAAGACTCTTAGTCTGGATTTGCAGAAGCAACAAACATAGCTATCGCGCTGATTCTTGACTAAAGTAATAGTTTAGCATTGACTTCTGTTACAAGAAAAGCTTGCTAGCTGAAACTTCTGTTTGGTATTTCTTTAAATGAAAATTGATTATGTCTGTTAAATTACAATGAAGATTCCAGCTAATGAAGATGAAAACTAATAGTACAGAAATAGTTTGTATATAATGCTTGTTAAAACTGCTCTCTCTCCTACTTTTGTGTCCAAAATGTTGTTTATCAGGAGGATAAGTAGAACAGATTATGGTAAAGCAAGTGTGTGGACCAAAGAGAGAAGTTTCATGTTTGTTTCCCTCTCCATTAATTGAATACTACCTCTTTGTAGAATATTTGTCTAGGTAGTTATAGACCCTCCCAGTCACTAGTATCTGAGCACCTCCCATGTGATAAATTAGAAGGACCAAAGCTATCTTTGTCTTATGTGAAGATATATAAATAAGTAGAGTGTGTGTGTTGTGTATCTGCATGAAGATCTTGTCCAACTTAGATTTAGGTGGGCAGTTCAGATCTAGTGTTTAGCGTTCTTTTAATTTTCTATGCATTCTTTTTTTAGATTTGCAAACCAGACTTACCCAGCAGAATGAAGGTATGGTTGAATTTAACATGTACTGTTGGCAAATGGATTTGCAAGTGTGGTTTCTTTTCACCAGAAGCTCTTTAAATCTGTGTAGAAAGTTTTTCCAGCACCAAGAAATGCTGTTTTATTGGTATCTATAGGAACACACTTAGTTATTGGTTTTATATAGATATATATGCATGTCTATAGAAAGCTAACACCTAACCCTAGTATTCCTGACACCACCTAAATCTTTTTATTATTGAGAGACCATTCTTGTTAAAAATTTAAAAATTAAATACAGTATTCTAGCTATATATCTTAGAGGGAGTGGTTAAATAAGGGAACTGGGAGTTAGGATTGACTAATCATGAATTTATTATGACTTTGGGCAAGTCACAAAACCCTACTATTCATCTGAAAACTTCCACAGACCTAGAAAGGGAGTTGTGCCCTCAAAATGATAACCTGAACTCTTTACTCCTTTTTTCATGTTGAACAAAATGTAAATTTCAATTAACTTCAAATAGCAACTTATAATGGAGCAATTAACTTACAAAAGCCAATTAAACAGTCACACTGAAAGGCTACTGCTCGCTGGGTTGTAGTCAAACTGTGACGTAACCATTCCTAGCACAGTATTGTAACATTCAGTAACTTACAGGTAAAATGTTCATATCCTCCCATTTCACTACTCTTAAAAGCTTTTTAAACTGATATTTAAGTCTGCCTATCCTTTAGGAGAATTGCAAATTTTGTATTTTTGCTACAGTATAACTAGTTAAGTATATTAATGAATTTTCAGAGTTTGTTATTGCATGTTCATGGTTCCATTATCACCATAAGTGAATGGTGCTGTTGTCTCTAGATGGAGCTGCCATTTGGTTTAGACATTTTCTATTTAAAATTGAGCTGCAGGATGTGTGTTCCCTGTTGGAACAGGCAAAGCTTTTCAAAGATACAAGGTTACTTCTGTTTTTGTTTAAATTGGTTAACATAATCATGAATAACTTCGAATTTAGGCATAGATTTAATAGTTTTAAATTGCACTAGTTCTTAAATAGGACAGTTCTGAGATTTTTGTCTTTCACATGCATTCCAGTGGCTTGCTACATTTTTTGTATTCTAATATGCATCAAATGTCAGTGAATTCCAGTTTGTTTTTAGAGACAGATTAAAAAAAACCTTATTTCTGTCTAAGCTTTTTATTTGCTGTTTCCTATAATACCTCGGAGGGGGAGATTCATTAAATATAGGGAAATGATTGTGAAACAAAAAGTTATCTGGGAAGGCTTGAAAGTACCGTACAAGAATCTACTTTTAACTCAGGTTTTGAAATTGATTGGTTTCAGGTTAACGTCATCTGTTTCAGACACTTTTTTGATTTCTTGTAAGTTGGTGTAGTAATTACAATTAGGTTCTCAAGTGTTGATCTCCTAGTTAAAGCACAAGACTGGGAGTAGGGATGGCTGGGTTCCAAATCTGTCTAGGTATGTTAATCAGAGTCGCTCCCAAGAATTATTTTAACAAATCTCTTACCATGAGGTAAGAGTAAGTTTTTGGTTTTGTGGAGGGAATTTATCAAGAACTGTAGATCTGAACACAGTGAATTCTATTTCCAGTTCTGCCATAGATTGCTTGTCTAATTTTAGATGTGTAACTTCATTTCTCTGTGCCTTTGATTTCTGCATCTGATTAAAAATATTGATGTAACTGATGAAAACAGGTTGGATGAACATCTGTCAGGGATTTTCTATGTGTAGTTAGTCCTGCCACAGTGCAGGAGACTGGACTGGACTTGATGACTTTTTTTTGGTCCCTTCTAGTCCTGTGATTTTGAAGCATAGACAGAAAAAGCCTTACTTATAAATTAAACTTTATATAAAAGACTTTTCCCTTCATTGACAGAAAAACTTGTTGCTTTCTCTCTAGTCTTGGCTGCAGCTGCTTCTGTACAACCACTTGCAACACAATGCTTCCAGCTTTCCAATATGTTTAACCCTCAAACGTAAGTTACCTGCTGTCTATTTCCGTTTGTTTTGGACGTTAATGAAATTATCAATGATCTGGAAGATGGCATGGATTGTACCCTCAGCAAGTTTGCAGATGACATTAACCTGGGAGGAGTGGTAGATATGCTGGAGGGTAGGGATAGGATACAGAGAGACCTAGACAAATTAGAGGATTGGGCCAAAAGAAATTTGAGGTTCAACAAGGACAAGTGCAGAGTCCTGCACTTAGGACAGAAGAATCCCATTTACTGCTACAGACTAGGGACCGAATGGCTAGGCAGCAGTTCTGCAGAAAAGGACCTAGGGGTTACAGTGGACAAGAAGCTGGATATGAGTCAGCAGGGTGCCCTTGTTGCCAAGAAGGCTAACAGCATTTTGGGCTGTATAAGTAGGGGTATTGCCAGCAGATCGAGGGACGTGATTGTTCCCCTCTATTGACATTGGTGAGGCCTCATCTGGGAGTACTGCGTCCAGTTTTGGGGCCCACACTTCAAGAAGGATGTGGAAAAATTGGAAAGAGTCCAGCAGAGGGCAACAAAAATGATTAGGGGCCTGGAGCACATAACTTATGAGGAGAGGCTGAGAGAACTGGAATTGTTTAGTCTACAGAAGAGAAGACTGAGGGGAGATTTGATAGCTGCTTTCAACTACTTGAATGAGGATGGATCTAGACTATTCTCAGTGGTACAAGATGACAGAACAAGGAGCAGTGGTCTCAAATTGCAGTGGGGGAGGTTTAGGTTGAACATTAGGAAAAACTTTTTCACTAGGAGGGTGGTGAAGCATTGGAATATGGGTTACCTAGAATCTCCTTCCTTAGAAGTTTTTAAGGTCAGGCTTGACAAAGCCCTGGCTGGGATGATTTAATTGGGGCAGGTCCTGCTTTGAGCAGGGGGTTGAACTAGATGACCTCCTGAGATCCCTTCCAACCCTGATATTCTATGATTCTAGTGTGAAAATTAGTGTGTTTTTTGTAGGTGTGGTCTTGTTTTTGTTCCAAGTTCTCACTTTTTGAATTTTTTCTTTTGCAGTGAAGAAGAAGCTGGCTGGGATACAGAAATTAAGGATGATGTTATTGAGGAATGTAACAAACATGGAGGAGTTATCCACATTTATGTAGACAAAAATTCAGCTCAGGTATGTCTTTTGAGAGGTACTAAACAAATTTTAAAACCTCTTTTCAAGTTGTCACTGTTAGAGTTGTGTTGCAATAGAAGAGAGAATAGAAATGTATTACTTTAAAAATAAATCCACAGCTGCATTCAGCAACTCAGATTGAGTCACTCCAGCAATTATTTTAATTATCTACTTTTGTAAGCTGGTAAGCAATTTTTTGTAGCTGCTTCCTATTTAGTTTAGTATGTTCTTGTGGGTCTACAAAATATCAAATTAAAATATTGCAGAAATATTTGAGTTGGTAAAGATCCCATCTTCCAGGTAGCCTTGGTTTGTTTCAGACCTGTATCTATTGAATGAGTTCATTTTAAGAGCATACTCCAGTCAGTAATCTACCTGAAAAATACACTAACACCATGGGGTAAAATTCTTTAGCAATACAGAAACTGCTGTGTCCTTTGTGGACTGTGGGATGGCTCCCTGGCTGGTGAAGACCATTGGGGATGATGATCCTTCTATGTGGAAACAGTGGGCTAATGCCTTCTCCTTGGGGCAGGGTGTTCTCTCTACATAAGTGCTTAGGGATTCATTTGTTATTTGAAAAACCCTTCCCTTGATATGTATATGTTGGCTGATTATTCAACCAATCTCTCTGCTCCTCTTAGTTGGATTCTAACAACGTAAGTTAAAGCTGAACTGAATTATGTCAAAGCGACAAAGTCCTGTAGCACCTTATGGACTAACATATATATATATATATATATACGTCTCACGTAGTGGAGATCGGAAG
>ML677360.1:2671361-2714202 GCA_007922305.1 Dermatemys mawii | reverse complement strand
GAAGTGGGCATTAGCCCACAAAAACTTATGCTCCTATACATTCGTTAGTCTATAAGTTGCCACAGGACTCTGTGTCGCTTTTGCAGATGCAGACTAACACAGCTACTTTGTCTGATTCTTGAATTATGTCAGTGAAACAGCCTGGGTTAATGTAGCTAATATTAGTGCAGGACACTCCACAGTTTTTGTACTCTTATCATGCGCCAGTGAGGCTGCTGTGTCCGGTAGGGTGAGGGGAAGTTTACTTGGATGTTACTGAGTGACTTTGGAGGAGAGGGTTTCAAAGGCAATAGTGTGTACTTTATCCCCAAACACAGCAATTTTGTTGATGATTGTTTCAGCGGAGTTGAGGAAAAACTCTTGGGAGGTAGGGGGAAACAAAATTCTGCAGCCTCCAAAAACAAATGTTTGGAGGCAACTCTCCTGCCTTATAATTTTTCATTAATTACTGTCACCTCACCAGATTTAAACTTTCTACCAAACCTTATTATTTCCTGATCAAGAGATCTATTTCCTGTGTGTGTTGGTACCATGATCCTCAGAATGTCTTGGAATTTGGGATAGACTGTCACCCTTAGTTTGAATTCTGGAATGCAGTTCCATAATATCAAATTCCAAAACAAAAAACGCCCTTACCATTATGAAGAGAATATTTCAAAGTGAACAGAATGTGAACTGATGCAGTGGGGTCTGCCTGAGTTTGCAGACAACTTAAAACAAAAACTTTTAGGGAAATGTGAACTGAGTATTCAGCACAGATTCCTGTTCTTGGGGATATTATTTCACAGGTCACAAGCTAGAACACTCTGAGAAAGGCCAACCTTAGGAGGATCCTCCTACCCCATTGCTTCAAGCTACTCCACATCCTATGTGAGACTATGTAAAGGGATATGACACCTGCATCTTATTTCCAGTTGCTGAAACAGGAAGTGTGAATAAAAAAAAATTCTTTTGCTTTTTGACATCTCTTAATTTGAAAGTCTTTTACCATTTAGTTTAGTCACAAATTTAGGAGCCTGGCCCAATTCCATAGCCTCACTTTCAAACTTTCAGAGGTAAGAAAGATGGAATACAGTGCTGAGGAAGCCTTGATAGCTTGGGCCAAATACAGTCCCGGATTTGATTCTGAGGCCCTCTTCCTCTATACTGCGAGGGGCGGCGGGGAAATAGCACCATTGTTCTCCAGGATCTCTGTCTCTGAGGCCAGAGATAGCAACATTACATCATCAGGTTCCAAGATTGCAAACTCCCCAATGCAAAGAAGAAAGCATTGTGGCCTGCACTGAGGGTGGATATCCCAGATGCTGAAGCCCAAGTTGATATGTAGCTAACGCTCCCCAGTATGTGGAATAGCCACTTATATGCTGATTTGTCTTGATGCTGGCACATGTGGCATTGAATGAGGCTGTTCTATCTTTGTGCCAGCCTATGTGCAACACTCCAGGGTAAAGGCTCACTCCAATCCCCTCCTGCACCAGAGCAGGTACTAAGTCCAGTCCCATTCCCAAACTACTGGTCTTCGATGGCAGTGTTGCAAATGAGTCCTCTATCTTGCCATCGGTAATCTATATATGATCAAAGTCCATAACCCTTCCTGTCTGTCAGTAATAGAACTAAAGCATGTGGTTCCACTGATACCACAGGTTAACATTTGGCACTCTTTGTGCTGACTTTCCACGTGGTTTGAATGAGTCATTCTGAAGTGCCTGGGATCCTATCTGTTATAATTAAGGCTGCAAATCTGTCATGGAAGTCATGGATTCCATGATTTTCTGAGACCTCCATGACTTCTATAGGCGCCGTTGTGGCTGGTCCGGGTCTGGCTGAGCAGTTTGGGTGGCCCCTGGGCCAGCCGCACCGACCGTTGCTGGGACAGTCTCGGGCTACTGTGCCACTTCCCCACCAGCAGGAGTTTGGGTGTGGGGAGGGGCTCAGTGCTGAGGCGTTGGGTTGGGGTGCAGGAGGGGGTGAGGACTCGGTGCTTAACTGGGGGGCGGAGGGCGCGCTCCCCAGAAACAGTAACATGTCCTTTCCTCACCTAGGTGGACACATGGCCAGGCGGCTCTGCATGTTCCTTCTGCATGCAGGCACTGTGCCAACAGCTCCCATTGGCCCTAGTTCCTGGCCAATGGGAGCTGCGGAGCTGGTGCTTGCCTTGCCCCCCCCCCCTCCGCCGCAGTAGTATGGGTGCTGGGCCACATGCTGCTTTCACCCGCGACGTTTCCCAGAGCACCCTGGTGCATGTGCACACACCCCAAGCACACAAGTTTTAGTAAGGGATATATAGTAGAAGTCATGGACAGGTCACAGGCTGTGATTTTTTTTGTTTAGTGCCCATGACTTTTGCTAAAAATGTAGACTTAGTTATAATCCAAACCTGTCAAGTCAGAATCCTTGTGAAGTTTCACGTGGCCTGGCAACTTCTTTGGCAAGACTAAAATTCCTTCCTGTGTTTACTAGGAAAGGTAGTGCAGAGACAGGCTACAGTACTGCCGTACAGTAACTTCACCTCACCGACCAGGTCACGTATTGTCAGGCAAGAGTTAAAATTCAGCTAACACTAAAACACAAACTGCAGATGAAGCAGAAATACTTCAGAAGTCCAGGGACATTGACAACTGTAAACACTTGATAAACATATACTGTATGGTCAAATGTCCGCCCAGTAACTCGGCTCTTAGAAGAGAACAAACCCACCTTTCACAACCCTCCAGATAGTTGTGAACACTCAACCCCTCCCCACCCCTTTGCCTTAAGGCAGGCCTGCACAACTCGGAAAGCAGTGAGGGCCATATTACTGCAAAAAAAAAAAACAGCTGCAGGCCGAAAAGCCCCTCCCTCGCCCTGCCCGCATCCGCTTCCTCCCGCCCCCCACTTGGCTTGCCCTACCCCTACTTACCCCCTGCGGGCCGCATGTGGGCCCCGGACCTGCCTTAAGGTATTCATAAATAATTGATGTAATCAAAACAGTTTGTATGTTCTGTTCCTGTCACTGTCATCAAATGCGTACTGTTTCTGAAACAATGTTTGACTCTGTAAGAACAAAATAAATGGAAATAAAGTAATAAAAAGATATATAATTGGTCAGTGTAGCACGACATTTATGAAGCTATCAGTCTTCCCGGTACTGTGAATAAACCCCCTTCAGTATTATCTGTGCCTGCCTGATTCGTGGGGAACAGAATCTTTTTACCAACACATAGTGTTCATGAAATTATTTCATCTCACTATTCTTGGATTATTACATGGCATTTCAATGTCCATGTTCCTTTTTTTGTGCTCTGAGCACAACAGGACCAAATTCCATTACAATGCTAATTTATTCTGTCACCGTGAAATACCCTTCATCACCATCCTTGCTGAGCTATGGCACATAGATGAAAATACTCCGATGTAAAATCTATTTCTTATTTTTGAGGATGAGTTTTCAGTAGGTTCTTAAGGTGGCCCAGCTCTTTTTCCCAAGTTTTTAATCCTGTCATTTGATTCAGAATATTCTTTTCTGTCTTCTGACCTTCAACTGTTGCATTGTTCTCCAGGCAGCCTAGTGTACCGGACTCTGTCTCTGATTCCTGTGGCTTGGCTTCAGTGCACTGTAATCAGATTAACTCCCTCTTGTGAGGAAAGCAAGAAGCAGCTATAGGCAGATCATTAACCATTGGAACAAACTACTTTGGAAGATGGTGAATTCTGTCATTTGAAATTTCCCTATAAAATATGCTGTAATTCCACCAGAGGTGGAACTTGAATTACTAGATGAGATTTTCTGGCTTGTATTATGCAGGTGGTCAGATAATCATAATAATCTCTTCTGGTGTTTAATACATGCATTATGCAGTTAAGTAACAAACGCGGCCTTGATTAGTCACTCAGATACTATGGTGAGGACTGTGGTATAAACATATAGCAGGGATGGGCAGCTTTAAATCCACTAAAACCCTTTGGCAGGCAATACATCTTTTTAGGAGACCAGTATTGCATAATAAATATTGCATTTGGTACAATACAGCATGTTAACTTACAATAAACCATGTATTAAGAGTGTAAAATTGAAATATTCTTAAATATAACCGCCCCTTATAGCACTCTTAAATCCAAGAATAGCTGGGGTTTAATAAATGAAAATAATGGGAAATAAAAACATGTTTCTTGGCATGTTTTTTCATCTGCTGCTCTGAGATTTTGCCTCCATTCTGTAGTGGTCATAGACTCCACCATGTGAGGCAGAGCCCATGTGTTGTCGCATTACCACTCAGATTTGGCCCAGACACCCATCCAGCAGTGAAGACACTCTGCCAGTAAGCCACCCACCTCTGGTTACTAACTCCTGACTGGCAGAGGTGTGCCCTGCCCACTGTGGAGGTGAAGGGGCATTGTCCACAGTCTGGCTGTGGGAGCTGGGAGCCAATGGCAAGGCAATAACCAGAGCTGGGTGATGTGGGGTGGTGCTGTTCCCCTATGTGAATGGCAGAGGTGGTTGGGCCAATGAGTGTTGTTGCGACTGAGCTTATCGGCTCCTGCTCTGGTCTGCATTGACACAGGCTTTGGTTTCATCCCATGCCACCCAGCTCTGGTTTCTTCTTCCCATTGGTGGAGGTGTGCCCTGCCACTGCTGGGGTGGAGGTTTGGCCAGAAGCTGATTGGCTCTCAAATCAGCTGAGGGGAATGCAGTAACTGGAGCTGGGTGGGGCAGAATTGGAGTCTGTGTTAGAAAAGTGGAGCCAAGTAGAGCAGTTTGAGGCATGAGCAGCTTCACTAAAACACAGTCCTCAGTAACCAGCTCTTAAAATGAAATAATTCTGAGCCTGCGAGCCTGCCTGTGGACAGGCCAAATAAAATGTTCTGGCAAGCTGGCAGCGGCCCCCAGGCCACAAGTTGCCTATCTCAGCTATGCAGAATAGATTATATGGCTGCAGAGAACTGACTGGGATCCTTTATCTGTTTGTTTCCAGACTCCGGCACTGGGTTTTTTGAAGTTGTATTTTTGTTTTGTACTTTTTTGATGTTATCAGGACTATTATGTAATTTTATAAGTAGAAAACTTCAGCCATTGTTAATGCAAATAAGACTCTAGTCTATCCTATTCACTCCACCTCCAAAGCCTTCCTAGAACCCTTGCACGTCCTCCTAATCTGTCTTCCCCATTTTTTGCCCGTCTAAAATTAGGCACTAATATCTGTGAGGAAATACTTATATTAGCAGTCTCATTTTTCGAGGCACTGAGCTCCCATGAAGCTCTGATGTGATTGGAAGCTGTGGGTGAAAAGCCAACCATCTGCTTATATAAGAACATAATGCCCATACTGGGTCAGACCAGTGGTCTATCTAGCCCAGTATCCTGTCTTCTGACAGCACCTGGTGCCAGATTTTTCAGAGGGAATTAAAACAGGGCAATTACTGAGTGATCCATCCCGTGTTGTCCACTCCCAGCTTCTGGCAGTCAGAGGTATAGGGACACCTAGAGCGTGGGGTTTTGTTCCTGACCATCTTAGCTGCCATTGATGGACCTATACTCCATGAACTACTACTTTTTTTAAACCAGCACAACATCCCCACAGGCTAACTTAAAGCATTATCCATGAAATGTTGGCAGAATTTGTAGAACTTAGTGGATATCCTGAAGCAGGGGTTGTCTGGCTCTTGAATGATGTACTCCAAGAAGTAACTGAAAAGGGTTAGGCAACTTTTAAAAAAAATTGAAGTAAAAAGCTTTATGCAAAGACTACAGCTAGTGTATTGTTATAATCTACTTCCTGTTGCTTTAAGTACTGCCTGGAATCAATTCTGCAAGGTCTTACTTTGGGAGTTACTATATGTTCATGCTGAAGAGATTTTATAATCTGGTAGTGCATGTCTACAATGAACTGCATCACTTATTTTAGCTTTTATTTTGTGCTAATTCTGCATTAGCAGTTAACATTCTTCTTCGAGTGCTTACTCATGTCGATTCCATTTCACGTGTGTGTGCACCCACATGCACAGTTGTTGGAGAATTTTGACTTAGCAGTATCGGTAGAGTTGGCTGTGGTGCCCTCTGGAGTGCTGTACTTATGCATTGGTATATCAGGCGGCGCCAGCCCTATGCTCTCTCAGTTCCTTACTGCCCATGAAGTGCCTCTTTCCTTTGCTTTGCAAGTGTTCAGCGTTTTTTCTCCTACTTGATCTCTTCACTATAGCTGTAAATAGTTTAGTTAGTAAGTAAAGTGGTGTTGTTTGTCAGTTAGGGGCCTGGCGGGGACATTGCTCCAGGCGGGGCATACCCAGGTCTCCTGTTTGACGTGCCATGGGGAATCCCACATAAAAGAGAAGTGTTGCATCTATAAGAAGTTTTGTCCCAAGACACGGAAAGAATGCAACATTCACTTGGGGGCCCTGCTCATGGATCTTTGCGCAGCCTTGAAGCTGGCACAGCCTGACGCAGCACCTGGTGCTTTGGCTTCCGTGAGTAGCGCATCACCGGCACTGGGCTCTTCCTGGCACTCTTCCCCTTCGCTGGTTCCCAAGAAGAGGGACTTGACACCGAGCAAGCCAGATCAAGGGTCATTGGCCAAAGGACCCTGCTTGGGCTTCCCACCACACTGTAGCAACAAGGGGCCTCTGCTTCGGCAAGTACTATTCCTGTAAGGGACCTGCCACTGACTCCAGGAAGTGGTAGGGGACCCAGGTTGATGGCGCAGTCAGTGCCCTCAGCTCCCGGTGCCCAGAGAGCAACAAGTGCTCTATGACAATGGACCCAGCGAAGGCTACCCACGAGGACAGGCTTTCTGTGAGGGCCTCCTAGAAGGCAAGTGAGTGCCACTGTTCTCCAGAGCCAAGGCAGAGCCCTGAAGCCACACCATTGGTCTCCACATCAGCTGAAGTCATCAGTTCAGTGCTACATGTCACCAGCACCATGTTCCTGGTCTCCGCCCTCACATGGGGATTCACCTAGAGAGAGACACCGGTCATCTTAGTGTTAATGGTCTCAGTCACCAAGACCTCGGGGATGCTCCCCAACTTGGTGCTGTTCCCCCTACTCCCAGCACCAGTCAGACCATTCCAGGTGATGATTAGCCACCAGACTCCCAGCTTTGATGGCCCTGCCCTGGTCTCTGGAAGAAGAGGACTCTGGCACGGAGAGGGAGTTCACCCCCTCGCCTACACAGCATTGTGACTGGGCTCCGGAAGGTGCATCTGCTGTGGGGATGCAGACCTGGCAGTGCCCCTGGCCAACACAATGGCCCTATTGGAACCCCTGGGGCTTACCCATTATGCCAGTGTGCTGGGCTTGATGCAGGATACACCAGTGATTGCTGCGGTGGAGGAACAGATGCCCAGCCTGAGATCTCCTTTCCTGGTGGGGGAGAACACCCCGGGCCCTCCCCTGGTAGTCCAGTCATCCTCCTCTCTGGACAAGGCAGTGACGAGGCCTTCCTGGGCTAGCCCACCTGGTGACTTCAGAGAGCATCAAGTGCTGCTCCGCCGGGTGGCCACCTACTTGAGTCTCAAAGCAGAGGAAACGGCAGAGCAGTTAGACGTGTTATTCAGTGTGCTCTCCACCTCCACCACTGCTCATGTCACATTCCTGGTGCATGAAGGGGTCCTGAATATTCCTAAGACCATCTGGCAAACCCCATCCTCCATCCCACCCACTTCCAAGAAGAGAGAAATGAAGTATTTTGTCCTCGCAAAGGGATTTGAATACTTAAACATCCACCCACGGTCACTGGTTGTGTCAGCAGCCAATGAGAAGGACAACTGGGGTCGGCCAGTTCCACCTCCAAACATGAGGCCAAGAGACTGGACCTTTTTAGAGGCAAAATTTATTTCATGGCCAGTCTCCAGTTCTGGGTGGCAAGCCACCAGGCCCTTTTGAGGCGTTATAATTTTGGCTTGTGGAACCCTCTCCTCGAGTTTAAGGACTTCATTTCCCAGGAAGCAGCCCAAGAGTTAGAGGCAATGGTGGACTGTCCCAGGAGATGCAGGCCTCTGCTCAGGACCTCCCATTTGATGTTGTTGGGCTGTTCTCTGACCAAATGGACATGAGGCTGCGCAGTCTAAAGGACAACGTCCGCTCACTGGAGATGCATACTACTCAGTCTGCATGGCAGCCACTCCTGTTACTGGGGCAGTGGCAGCCTCAGCAGGGACCTGCAAGGAGAAGGGACACTGGTTTTAGTTGCTTCCACTCTTCATCCTCCTGCTCCCCAGCTCAGCCTGGCCCGGCAAGACACCACAAAGGCCAGAAGTAGTTGTTTTGAGGGAGCACTTAAGAGTGATGTACCAGCCAGCTCCCTGGATCTTTCACCTTTACCTCAACCGTCTCTGTCCCTTCCGTCTGGCCTAGTTGCAGGTGGTGTTGGACAGTTGGGTGTTAGACATTGTCTCATCAGTCTATGTCCTCCAATTTTTGGCCATGTCCAACCCCTTCCCCTTCAGGAATGCTTCTCACAAGCAGCTCCTCATTCAGGAGGTAAACGACCTACTGCAGCTGGGGGCGTTGTAGGAGGTCCCTCAGGAATGGAGGGGAAAAGGGTTCTTCTCCCTCTGTTTCCTGATGCAGAAGGCAAAAGTGGAGGGGTGGGTGCTATGTCCCATTCTGGACCTGCGACAGCTTAGTATTTCAAGAAATTAAAAATTTTGCACAGTATCCCTGGCCTCCATCATTCCCTCCCTAGATTCAGGAGACTGGTATGCCGCTCTTTACTTGAGGGATGCTTATTTCCATCTCTCTTATCTTCCCAGGACACAGGCAATTCCTTCACTTCATGGTGGGCCAGCACCATTTCCAGTTTACCGTGCTTCTCTCTATTATGTCCTTGGCCCTGCAGGTCTTTACAAAATGCATGGTCCCAATAGCTGCTTACCTGAGATGCCAGGAGGTCCAGGTCTATCCTTATTTTGACAATTGGCTCATTAAGGGCAACTCATGGGATCACATGCAGAGCAGCCTTGATCTGGTGCAAGCCACATGCTGCAAGTTGGGCCTGTTAGTGAGTGAAAGAAGTCAACCCTTGTACCAGTACAGTGGATTGGGTTCATTGGGGTGGTTCTTGACTCCACGCAGGAAAGGGCATTTCTTCCAGAGTCCCGCTTCTGAGCTATGTTGGATATAATCTTCCATATGAGCGGATAATATGTTCACCACCGCCCACACCTGCCTAAGGTAGTTAGGTCATGGCAGCCTGTACTTACGTGGTCCACCATGCTCAGCTCCATCTCTGCCCACTGCAGGCATAGGTCTATATCCCTAACAGGCCTGACCTGGACTGGGTAATCAAGGTGCTGGACTACGTTTGGGCATCTCTGGCGTGGAGGCTGGACCCTGCATCAGTCTTGCAGGGAGTTCTCTTTGCGGCCCCAACCCTGTCGTTGACTCTAGTGTCCGATGCCTCAGACCTAGCATGCGAAGCCCTCCTAGGAGGGCCGAGTACACAAGGCTACTGGTTGGTGGTCCACTGTTTCCTCCACATAAATGTCAGGGAGCTCAGGGCAGCTCACGGGGCTTTTTGGTTCCAGTTGCAAGGCAAGATGGTTCATGTCCTGCGTGATAATCCCACCACAATGTTTTATATCAACAAACAAGGCAGAGCCAGGTCGTCAGCCCTTTGCTAGGAAGCCCTCTGGCTCTGGGACTTCTGTGTGCAGCATGCCATTCATCTTGTGAAGTGCACCTGCCCAGAACCAGCAACGTTTTGGCAGATTGCCTCAGCAGAATCTTCTCATCTCACCACGAGTGGTTTCTCCACCCCCGTGTGGTCAACCAGTTCTTCCAGAAGTGTTACGTGTTGTGCCTGTTCTGGGGGATTGACAGGGACTCCCTGTCAGATGCGTTTCTACTCCTGTGGTCTAGGGCTCTGACGTATGCTTTCCCGCTGGTGTCACTGCTCCACAAGGTCCTCATGATGGTGAAGCAGGACAAGACTCAAGTCATCCTGATTTGCCCTGGATTGGCATCAGCAGTATTGGTTCAACAGGCTTATGGACCTGTTGGTGTCATCCCTGATGCCGCTGGCTGGATCTCATCAGTCTGAGGAGGAGCGTAGGTTGTACTCCCTGGATGTCAGGAGTACACTCGCCTTCTACATCGAAGAGGCCAAACTGTAAAAACACAAGACCGGCTATACTAGGTCAGACCAAAGGTCCATCTAGCTCAGTACCCAGTCTTCCGACAGTGGCCAATGCCACCTGCCCCAAAGGGAATGAACAGGTAATCACCAAGTGATCCATTCCCTGTCGTTCATCCACAGCTTCTGGCTAACAGAAGCTAGGGACACCATCCTTGCCCATCCTGTCTAATAACCATTGATGGACCTATTCATGAATTTAGTTGGTTTTTTATCCCTTTATAGTTTTGGCCATCACAACATCCTCTGGCAGAGAGTTCCACAGGTTAACTGTGCTTTGTATGAAGAAATACTTCCTTTTGTTTGTTTCCGTTTTGCAGTTCAACTCAGTTTATTGTGGTGGCAGATATGATGAAAGGTTGTCTGTGTCCACCCAGAGAATTTCATCTTGGATCACTGCCTGCATCCGTTTCTGCTATGATCAGGCAAAGGTGTCTCTGCCGGCAATTGTCATTGCTCACTCAACTCGAGCACAGGCCTTGTCAGCGGCCTTCCAAGCCCAAGTGCCCGTTCAAGATACCTGCAAGGCTGCTACCTGGTCGTTCAATCAGATGTTCACAGCTCACTACGCATTTACCCAACAAGCTTGAGATGATGCTGGCTTTGGTAGAGCAGTGATGCCTGCCACATGACCATGAACACCAAGCCCACTTCCATGGATACTGCTTGAATCACCTAGAATGGAATTGATGTGAGCAAGCACCTGAAGAAAAAACGGTTACCTTATTCGTAACTGTTGTTCTTTGAGATGTGTTGCTCATGTTCATTCCATTTCCTGCCCTGCCCCTCAGAGTTACCGGCCAGAAGGGGCGGCTGCTTGTATACCAACACATGAACGTGGCACACCAGAGGGCACCACAGCAGACCCTATGGATACCGCTGAGGCAAAAGTGCCTGACAACTATGCACATGGGGGTGCAAGCACCTAAAATGTAATGAACATGAGCAATTCATCTCAAAACAGCAGTTATAAAAAGGTAGGTAACTGGTTTTCCCAAGAATTAAGAATATCCCTGCTGACACTGATGTTGATGTCTCCAATAGGTGTGTGGGAGACTTCTTCAAACATACACAGTGGAAAAACTACTGTAGTTGGGGGGGAAGTTGTCATGCACCTCAGAGACTAACTCTGTTTTTTTTATTTTAGGGCAATGTGTACGTCAAATGCCCTTCAATCGCTGCTGCCATTGCAGCTGTCAATGCATTGCATGGAAGGTGGTTTGCAGGTGAGTAAAGGCTGCTTAAAGACCTGAGTTCTCAGTATAGACTCAAGACATTAAAAACATCTTTTTATCTTTTGATTAGGTAAAATGATTACAGCCGCATATGTACCTCTTCCAACATACCACAATCTTTTCCCTGATTCCATGACTGCGACCCAGCTACTGGTTCCTGTTCGACGATGAAGATGGATTTCGTCAGTTTTTGTATATAACTATTTTTTGGAGGAAGATTGAGTTATCTTTTATTTAGATAAAACTAAAGGAAAGGGTTTAATGTCATTTTGTGTACACTTCCCGTTACCTTTAAAGAATAAAAACTGAGTAAGCAGGAATGCAGTGTGCTCATTCTCCCTGACTAGCATTCCCACTGTGTACAAAGCTGTTGACTTCTTGTTCTGCCTTGTAACTCTTGTACATTTACTAAGGTGTTCTGTAGGAACTGAGAAGTAGCTTATAGAAACAAATTTTCTGTAAAAGGCAGATGGGACATAGTAACATTTTTAATGTTTCACAAGCCTTTCTTTTAATGCAGTAATGACATTTTACATTTCACTAAATATAGGTGCTCTGTTAAAGGTCAATATCCGATAGAATTTATGAAGGGACATATTTAGTGTTTTGTATAAATGGAGAATTCAAAAGGCTACTGAAGGAGCTGATTTTCATCAGCTACACAGCTTGTTTTATGTTGAACAGTTGATAAGAATGGGAGGATTCAAGCGTTTTATTTCTTGTTGGCAACTTTTGATTGATGTATCTGTAAAAGTTTCTTTGTAAATACAGTGTGAGGTGTGTCTAGGGTTCCAAACAAAACACTCTCTGCATTTCCAGAGAAAAGTTGAATTGAATACAGGTAGTGTGCACAGTTTAATGATACCCAGCAAAGGCTAAGAATAAGTAGAAAATGCAGAAATATGTTTTGTCTGGTTGCATATAATCTTTGCTCTTTTTAAGCTCTGTGAGCTCTGAAATATATTTTTGGGTTACTTCAGTGTGTTTGACAAGACAGCTTGATATTTCTATCAAACAAATGACTTTCATATTGCAACAATCTTTGTAAGAACCACTCAAAAATAAAATTCTCTTAAAAAGGTCTCCAGAAGCTTTATTTTTCTGCTCAATCTGATTTAGAATTACGTGCAGCATAAACTGAAAAACTGGAGTGAGGATGGTGACGTTCTCTTTCAAATGCTAGGAAATTGGCATTACTCTAGAAGTATTTTCTCCCTGTGTGTGTAAGTTTGCATGTCAACAACCAGTGTATATTAATTACGCAACCACACCATGTAGTTGATGGGGGCTTCAAGGTCTAGGAGTCAAGATCTCTTGTGCTCCTATCCCAGCTCTACCACTAACTCAGTGTGTGGATTTAGGCAAGTTGCTAACATTTCTCTTCTCCAGGAGTTGTCTGGGTTGTTGAGGATTGTTTATCAAGTACAGTGAAGAGCATAATGCAGGGATGGACACAGTTGACCTTGATAACCAAACATGCCTTTTTATGTGCTGAGTTGAAGGAACTGCGGGTGTCTAACAACATGGTAGTTTTTCTTGTTTTTGACTATCCCTACTTGAATAATCCCTACTTGTATTAATATGCTGCACTGCATAGGGGGATGGAGTAGCACAGGGGTAGGCAACCTATGGCACAGGTGCCAAAGGTGGCATGCAAGCTGATTTTTCAGTGGCACTCTCAGTGCCCGGGCCCTGGCCACCTGTCTGGGGGGCTCTGCATTTTAATTTAATTTTAAATGAAGCTTCTTAAACATTTTAAAAAGCTTGTTAACTTTACATAGTTTATTTATATATTATAGAGTTATAGAAAGAGACTTTCTAAAAATGTTAAAATGTATTACTGGCACGTGAACCTTAAATTACAGTGAATAAATGAAGACTTGGCACACCACTCCTGAAAGGTTGCTGACCCCTGGAGTAGCCTTTCAAGTCTCCAAAAGCAGCAGTGTCACTAGACTTTCTTGTAACTTAGGTACCTATTACAAGCAGCAAAAGTAAAAGTGGGCCCTGGTCTGCTGGAGAGTTGGCTTGTCATGTTACAGATGTGCTCCTCATTTCCAGCTAAGGGCTTGTCAAGGCAATGAAGTTGTCAGTTTAACTGAAGTGACATCAAACAGGCAAAAGGCTGTGTGGATGCTATTTTTAGTTCACAGCAGGCTTGCTTCAGTTGATTCGGAATCTGTTTAAGCTGTGCCGCTGTTTTCCGAGTGATTGTGTATTCCACAGCAGGTGTGCGTGCTTGCCATGTGCACTGGTGCCAGAAATACCCATACGGGGAGCGTCCCCCCCCCGTACCCCTGGGGTGGCACCACCCTGGTGCTATAAGGGGCGCCACGTGCTCCCCTACCCTCAGTTCCTTCTTGCTGCCAGTGAAGGTGCAGCGGAACTTCGCAGCTCCAGCATTGCTGCAGCTCGTCCTTAGCATTGTCTACCTGTAGTTAGTTAGCCTTAAGCTAGTTCGGTGAGTTAGAGCGCCTGGGCTGGGGCATGCCCCAAGACCTGGGTTTTAAGTTGTGTGACACTTGCAGGCAATCTATGCCACGGAGTGACCTGCATGCGGACTGCTGGTGCTGTTTGGATGGGGCCCACGTCAGCGACTGCTGCAAAATTTGCAGATCGTTCAGGCCCCGGCCGAAGCGTGATCGAGATATTCGTCTCTGGGCCATCCTCATGGAGTCAGTGCTAACCCCGACTCTGGTGTGCTCCGTGTTGGCTCCAAGCACTATTACATCATCGCCGCCCCCATCAGGAGTCTCGCTTGGCATCTCCCCCGTGGCAGTGACTCCAGAGTCCTGGGCGTCGATCGCCGGCACTGCACTGTCACAGGTCCAACCGTTGGACTCGTTCCAGAAGCAGCAGTTACAACCAATACTGGCCCTCCAGCTCCAGGTCGCGGTCCCATGGACGGCGTCGCTCCAGGTGCCACTTCTCCTCTAGGTCTCCTCGTAGTGGGGGCTTGTTTGTGGGCCCGCCGTTAGCTAAGAGCTGTTTGTTAGCCAGGCGTCATTGCCTGGACTGTCCTTACCACAGCAGGTCCAGTAGCGCGGAGCCCTGTGGCCAGGACCGTGGTACCAGTGGGCACTGTGGGGCCCAGTTCAACCTCTCTTTCCAGGCCCCCACGAAAGATGTCAGCAGGCCACTTTTTATCCTCGAGGTCGGGCCCGGAGGTCGATCCATCGGGATCCTCCGCTGCCTACAGATGCTCAGAGCTTGATGCTGGTGGTCTCGCCCTTCTAGGACTTGGCGATAGCGGCCCCGCCCCCAGTGGTCCTGTAGGAAGGGTTCCAGGCCCACCAGGACCTGTTCACGAGTGACCTCCAACCTTCACCTCTAAGCTGAGAGAGACCGTCAGACTCCTTCTTTAACGGGCTGTCTTCCTCTACCCCGGGCAGGGTGCCATTGCTCCTCCATGATGGGGTGGCTAGGATCACACATACTGTATGGGTAGCGTAGGCCGTCTTAACTCCCATTTCAAAAAAAAGTGGAACGCAAGTATTTCATACCGGCAAGCAGGCTACCTGGCTCCCAACTCCCTAGTGGTTGTCAATCACAGGAAGCGGCAGGGAAAGCCAGCCCCCACCCCAAAGAACAAGGACTCGAGGAGGCTGGACTCGTTTGGTAAAAAGCTGTATTTGACTGAGAGTTTTCAGTTGTGGGTGGCAAACCACCAAGCCTTGCTGAGCAGGTACGATTTTAACTTGTGGGACTTGCTGCCAAAGTTTGAGGCTTCCCTCTACGAGTACGTCAAGAAAGAGTTCCAGGCACTGGTCAAGGAGGGTGCAGTGGCTGCTAAGGCATCCTTGCAGACACTGTCCAATGTGGGCTGACACAAGGGCTAAGGTCTATGGCATTTGCTGGTTCCATGCGGCGGGCATCATCGCTCCTGCTGTGGGGCTTGTCCAGCGAGGCTCAGGAGGCCATTCAGGACCTCCTGTTCGAGGGCAAGGCCCTGTCTGCAGAGCAGATGGCTACTAAGCTGCACGACATAAAGGACTCCTTCATGCCCCTACAAACCCTGGGTCTCTGTGTCCTGTCGTCAGCCAAACCCAAGTTCAAGGCTCAGTAGGCCCCTGTGCAGCCTGTCTACCAGAAAGTTGAGTCCACCTATAAGAGGTCGTGGGACTATGGAAAGCAGTCCCATAAGCAGTCGTGACCAGCCCCACAACCTAGGTCATCTAGGGGCAAGTAGGTGGGAAAAATGGTTTTGATGGGATGCTCGAGGGTGCCCTACTGGTTCTGCTCAAGGCTCGCTCCTTAATAAAGCTCCCCTTTACCAACCCGTTGTGTGCATTCCTACCAGAGTGGTCACGGCTGACCTCAGACCAGTGGGTCCTCAACACTGTCTCCAGAGAGTACACCCTCCAGTTCACTTCCTACCCGCCCAACTATCCTCTGTCCCCCTTCTGCCCAGGGGACTCTTTGCACGAATCTGTGCTCGAGCAGGAGCTGGGATGGGAAGTGGTACCCAAGGAATTCAAGAGCAAGGGCTTCTACTCCCGCTATTTCCTCATCCCAAAGGCCAAGGGTGGGGGGGTCTCACTCATTTTGGACCTGCAGAGTCTCAACCACTTCATAATAAAACTCAAGTGCCGCATGGTTTCCCTAGCCTCTGTTATCCCCCCTCTGGATCCTGGGGGACTGGTATGCTGCCCTCAGCCTTCAGGACGTATACTTCCCTATCCACATAGTTGAGGGATGCAGGCGGTTCCTCCAGTTTGTGGTGGGTTGGGAACATTACCAGTTCATGGTCCTCCTGTTTTGTCTATCTACTGCCCCCAGGATGTTTGCCAAATGCATGTCAGTAGTTGCAGACTAGCTCAGGCACCAGGGGGTGCAGATTTTTCCCTACCTGGGCAATTGGCTGGTGAAGGGCAGCTCCCAGTCACAAGTGAGGGACCATGTAATGCTCTTCCTGTCCACGTGCATCACCCTGGGCCTGTTGGTGAACAGTGCAAAGTCCATTTTAGTTCCTGTGCAATGCATAGAGTTTATTGTGGCCCTCCTGCACTCCTTGTTGACCACAGCCTCCCTCCCACAGAACAGGTCTGAGACCCTAAAAGGGCTCATCACCATGGTCACATGATTCCCATTGACTACAGCCAGAGCGTGTTTGCAAATTCTGGGTCGCGTGTCGGCTTGCACGTGCGGTTTGTTAGGCCAGGCTCTGGATGAGACCCCTCCAGCTCTGGCTGGCCTCAAACTTCTCTCAGGATAGGGTCGGGATGGACAAGGTCCTCACCATCCTCAGCTAAGTCATCGCCTCCCTGAAGTGTTGGTCCTCCCCCAAGAACATGCTGCAAGGTGTCCCATTCAGGGACAAGACCCTGTCTCTGGAGCCTGTAGCTTACGCCTCGGCCTTGGGTTGGGGGGCCCATGTGGGGAGCTTTCAGACCCAAGGTCTGTGGTTGGCCCATGAGGTGTCTGTGCACATAACTGTCAAGAAGCTGCAGGCAATATGCCTGGTGTGCATGGCTTTCCGCTCGCACCTGACGGGAGGTCGTCCAGATCCTCACAGACAACACGGCCTCAATGTTCTACACCAACAGGCAAGGCGCAGCTCGGTCCTCTGCCCTTTGCCAAGAAGCCCTTGGGCTTTGGGACTTCTGAATAGGCCACATCTCCCTAAGGGATTTCCACCTACCAAGCACTCGCAACGAGTGAGCAGCTTGCCTGAGCAGGGATTTCCCTTCCCAACACGAGTAGTCTCTTTACCCAGAAGTGGCCCATCCACTCTTCCAAGAGTGGGGAACTCCACACGTGGACCCATTCACGACCTGGCAGAACTGGCGTCCCTATTTCTGCTCCTGAGAGGAGCGCCATCTCAGATGTCTTTCTCCTCATGGTCAGGCTAACTCCTTTATGCCTATTTCCCCTGATCAGGAAGGTGCTGCAAAAGAGACGGACAAGTCTAAGGTCCTTCTGATTGCCCCACTGTGGCGCAGACAATATTGGTATGGGACCCTTGCGAGCCTGATGATAGCCCAGCTGCTGCCGTCCCACCTGGATGTGCTGTTACAGGACCAAGGCCGCCGTCTCCACCCCAACCTAGCAGCCCTTCACCTCACGGCTTGGCTGCTCAGGGGCTAGGGAGAGAGGAAAGGACATGCTTGGAAGAGGTCCAGTGTGTCCTCCTGGAGAGCAGACAGCACCCCACACGCTGTGCCTACTCGGCAAAGTGGGCATCGTTCTCATGGGCAACTGAGAAAGGGGTTTCCCTGGTGGCCGCCCCAATGCAGCTGATCCTGGACTATCCTGCACCTTAGAACCCAGGGTCTGGCACCTACATCCATCAGCGTGCACCTCATGGTCATCTCGGCCTTCCCACCCACTGGTGCAGAGCCACACCATGTTTTCCCATGCCCTAATGGGCCAGTTCCTCGAGGGACTGGACCGTCTCTTCCCGTATGCTAGGCCCCCTGTTCTGCAATGGGACCTGAATCTGGTATTTGTCCAGCCTAACAGTACCCCCGTTTGAACCCCAAGCAACTTGCTCGTGGTCCCACCTCTCATGGAAGGTGGTATTCCTGGTGGTGATAACGTCAGCTAGGTGGGTCTCAAGCTTAAGGCCCTGACGTCTGAGCTCCCATACACAGTTTTTCATAAAGACAAGGTCCAGCTCCGCCCATATCCTGCATTTCTCCTCAAGGTGGTCTCTGCCTATTACATGGGTCAGGACATCTTCCTGCCAGTTCTCTGCCCCAATCCACACATCCGATGAGGAGCGCTGTCTCCACACCCTCAACGGGCGCAGGGCCCTGGCGTTCTACCTCGAGGGGACCAAACCCTTCAGGAAGTCCTCATAGCTGTTTGTGGCCTCAGCCGAGTGCATGAGGGGCCGGCCGATCTTCATGCAGCGAGACTCCAACTGGAACACTTCATGCATCTGTACTTGTTATAACCTGGCGGGTGTCCCCCGTCCGCCAATTGTGAAGGTGCAGTCAACTTGGGCACAGGCCTTATGGGTAGCCTTCTTGGCTCACGTTCCTATCCAGGACATTTGTAGGGCCACTATATGTTCTTCGGTTCACACGTTCACCTTGCACTACGCGATTGTCTCCCAAATCAAGGATGACGCTGGATTCGGCAGGGTGATACTCCATTCCGGGAACTCCTACCCACCTCCAACAGATATAGCTTGGAATCACCTACTGTGGAATACTCGTGAGCAATCGCTCGAAGAAGAAAAGAGAGTTATTTTTCGTAACTGGTGTTCTTCGAGATGGGTTGCTCATGTCTGTTCCACATCCTGCCCTCCTTCCCCACTGTCAGAGTGATCTGACAAGAAGGAACTGAGGGTAGGGGAGCACGTGGTGCCTCTTATAGCATGTCAGGGCGGCTGCCACTCCAGGGTGGTGGTGGGGGGCACTCTCCCTGTGGGTACTGCTAAGGGGAAAAACTGTGGAATGTACATGAGCAACACATCTCGAAGAACACCAGTTACAAAAGGTAACTTTCTTTTAAGCTGTGGGAACACTCCTAGTTTACGACTGATGTAACCAAATCCGTTTTTTAAAAACCCACAGCTAACTTAAATTGATGCAAACTCATGTGGATAAAACCAAAGAGAAACCGAACTGATGGGAAGGAAAGACGAGGAAAAGCAACGGGACAGTGTTTTTCCTTTGAGTGATGGCCCCTGTTGTATTCCACTGTGGTTTACACCTGCGCACCGTGCACCTGGGGTCAGAGAATCTGAGAGTTGATCTGCGCATGCACCCTGACTTGCCTTGTACTTCCGTCAAGACGAGGGGAAGGGGGAATGACACCACATCTTCAGCCCCTTCTCACCACCGGCTCTGGGTTAGAACCGGCAGTGTCCTCATCTCTGAGCAGTTATAAAGGGTTTTAACGGTGGTTTTAGTAATGTTTTTCCCCTTGTTCTAGAAGTTGTTAGTTTTTAACAGAGAAGACTTCAGGGAGTTTCCTTGTACCCCCATTCAGGTACTAAGCTATGTCCTGAACTCCAGGCTTCAAACTCTCTGCCTCCTGCCCATGATTCTTCTCTGTCAGCTAGATGTAATATTTATCAGTCCTTCCCCAGATGTACCCAAGAAGGCTGAGTACTTTCTCTGGAAGTATTGCATGGAAATGGCATTTGGACTGAGGCCTGGGAACCCCTCCCTTAGACATAGGCCTGATTCAGTGAGGAATCCATCTCTTGCTGCTACATCTGACTCTGGCTGGCAGACCCACCCAGTTGGGAGATTTGGAAGCAGTCCAATAAGCATGGGACCATGGCTTCCTCCAGGTCCAAGAAATGACATTCCCTCCACTAGCTCACCACAAGTGGACACAGCACATTCTAAGTTCCACAAGCACAGAAAGAAGACCCATAAGCAATGGGATCCAGTGAATTGGGGTGGTGAGCTAAGGGAATTCGGGGACCTTAGTGGTGAATGTTTACCCCAGCCCTGAATGTTGTGCCCTACTGGATGTGGTAGCAGCTCTTTTATCTGTGTCAGTCAGTTTTTGTTATGTACTCACAGACTTAACTCTAGGGTCTGATCTTCAGTGGAGCCCTGTCCCATGGAGGTAATCTCCAGATCCTGCTGGAGAGAATGCAGGCTAATGGCAATAGTGAGGTGGCAAAGTTTGCAGACCACATAAAATAACTCAAGATAGTTAAGTCCAAAGTTACAAAAAAAAAAAAAAAAAAAAATCTCACAAAACTGGGTTACTGAGCCACAAAATGTCAAGATGAAATTCAATGATAAATGCAAAGTGATGCACATTGGAAAATATAATCCCAGCTATACATACAAAATAATGGAGTCTAAATTAGCTGTTGCAACTCAAGAAAGATCTTGGAGTCACTATGGATAGTTCTCTGAAAACATCCATTCAATGTGCAGCGGCAGTCAAAAAAGGTAACCATATTCAGAACCATTAGGAAAGGGATAGATTAATAAGGCAAAGAATATAATGCCTCTATATTAGGGCTGTCAAGTGATTAAAATGATTGAGATTAATTGTGCTGTTTGTTACATATTTTTAGATGTTTTCTACATTTTTAAATATATTGATTTCATTATAACAGAATACAAAGTCTACAGTGCTCAGTTTATTTATTACAAATATTTGCACTATAAAAAACAAAAGAAATGGTGTTTTTCAGTTCCCCCATTGCAAGTACTGTAGTGCAATCTATTGTGAAAGTGCAATTTACAAATGTAGATGTTTTTGTGAATACCTGCACTCAAAAACACAATGTAAAACTTTAGAGCCACAAGTCCACTCAGTCCTACTTGTTCAGCCAAACAAGTTTGTTTACATTTGCAGGAGATAATGCCCGCTTCTTGTTTACAGTGTCACCTGAAAGTAAGAACAGACATTCACACTTTTGTAGCCGACATTGCAAGATATTTACATGCCACAGATGCTAAACATTCATATTTACATGCTTGATGAAGGGGTATATCTTGCAATGCTGGCTACAAAAGAACAAAGCCTGTTCTCACTTTTAGGTGACATTTTAAACACGAAGTGAACAGCGTTATCTCCTAGAAATGTAAGCAAACTTGTTTGTCTGAGCGATTGGCTGAACAAGAAGTAGGACTGAGTAGATGTGTAGGCTCTAAAGTTTTGCATTGTTGTGTTTTTGAGTGCAGGTATGTAGCAAAAATTACATTTGTAAATTGCACTTTAATGACAGAGATACAGTACTTATGAATTGAAAAATATATCTGTTTATCATTTTGAGTGCAAATATTAGTAATCAAAAATAATATGAAGTGAGTACTGTATTTGGTGTTGTAATTGAAATCAGTATATTTTTGAAAATTTAGAAAAACATTCAAAAATATTTAATTTCAATTACTGTTAAGGAATGGAACACTGATTAAAACTACCATTAATCATTTTTTTAATTGTGATTCTTTTAGTTAGTGGGATGAGAGTGGCAATTAATTGACAGCCCTACTCTATATAAATCTATCGTACATTCACATTTTGTATACTGTGTGCAGATCTGGTTGCCACATCTCAAAAAAAAATATGTACTGGAATTGGAAAAGGTACACAAGTGCAGCAAAAATGACTGAGAATATGGAACAGCTTCTGTATGACGAGAGATTAAAAACACTGGGCCTATTCAACTCGGAAAAGAGATGGAAATGTGATAGAAGTCTATTAAAATCTTGACTGATGTGGAGAAAGTGAATAAGGAAATGTTATTTACTCCATGTAACAAAAAGTAGGGGTCACCCAATGAAATTACCAGGCAGAAAGTTTAAAACAAACAAAAGGAAGTACTACTTCACACAACGCACAGTCAACTTGTGGAACTCTTTGCCAGGGAATGTTGTGAAGGCCAAATAAGTTCCTGACAGGAGATAGATTATTCAATAACTGACTGTTCTGTTCATTCCTTCTGAAGCACCTGCCATTGGCCACTGCCAAAAGTCAGGATACTGGGCTGGATGAACCATTGGTTTGACCCAGCATGGTCGTTTTTATGCAAGACTTTGATATTGTGTTCTCTAGGAGCCTGGGGAGAACATATCATCATCATTTGATGAGAGCACCAGGACAACTGGTTAGAGAAAATTCTCAGCCCTTGCCCAAAAGGATGTGGGACATGATCTAAGCAGAGGTGCAGGCAATACTGAGAATGTGGGTCATTGAGGAGTTCGAGTGACTAGAGGAGCCCTATTAGTCCTGGTCCCGAAAGCAGCTGGCACATTCCTATTCTGTATCCATTGTGTTAAGGTGAATTCACCTCAAAGCTTGGCACTTATGTAATGCCACAAGTGGATGAATTGTTAAGCGTGGCTTGGCCCGGCTTGATGGATCTTACAAAAGGCTATTGGCAGGTCTCTGTCTTCATCCCACTCTTCATTCTCATCAACCTTCTTTGGCCATCTCCACCTTTAAAATCATGCTGTTTGGCCTGAAAGGGGTTGCAGCAGCTTTCCAGCACCTGATTAATTCAGTCTTTCAACCCCAAAAGCAAAATGCTGAATCTTACCTTGATGTAATTTATAACCACACAAAACAAGATATTGGGAATCATTAAGAAAGGGATAGATGATAAAATATCATAGTGCCTCTATATAAATCCATGGAATGCAAACATCGTGAATACTCAGTGCAGATGTGGTCACCCCATCTCAAAAAAGATACTGGAATTAGAAAAGGTTCAGGAAAGGGCAACAAAAATGATTAGGGGTATGGAACAGCTTCCATAGGAGGGGCGATTAATAAGACACAGACTTTTCAGCTTGGAAAAAGAGACTAAAGGAGAATATGACTGAGGTCTATAAAAGCATAACTTGTGTGGAGAAAGTAAATAAAGTGTTATTTACTTATAACACAAGAACTAGGGGTCACCAAATGAAATTAATAGGCAGCAATTTTAAAACAAAAGGAAGTATTTTTTTCACAGAACCCAGTCAACCTGTGGAACTCTTTGCCAGAGGATGTTGTGAAAGTCAAGACTATAATAGAGTTTAAAAAAGAACTAGATAAGTTCATGGAGGACAGGTCTATTAGTGGCTATTAGCCAAGATGTATAGGGATAGCGGCCCTAGCCTCTGTTTGCCAGAAGCTGAGAATAGGCAACAGGATGGATTACTTGATAATTACCTGTTCTCTTTATTCTCTCTGGGGCAGCTGGCATTGGCCACTGTTGGAAGACAGGATACTGGGCTAGATGGACCTTTGGTCTGACCCAGTATGGCCATTCTTACGTTCACACGTGGGAAGACCACCTCAGTCACCTAAGAGTAGTATTCACTTCCCTGCCAAGGGTAAGTAGGCCATGATAGAAGTGACTTATTTAAGATATTGGGTAGGAGGAAGCCTTATGAAACCACTGCTAGAGTCCAAGTGGTAAACTCATGCTGTAAACCCACAGACCAGAAGAGAGAGGTTACTTTCTTGGCTTGGTGGGACACAATCACTGGTTCATCCCCTACTTTGCATCAACTGAACTGCTGCTAAAGTGCAAAGTCACCCAAAAGATCTGCTGTGAGAAGTGTTGCAGCGAAGCTTCAACACCCTAGTGGTGCAGCTGAGCTGGGAGCTTGTCCTCCAGGAGTTCATTCTCTATATAGATGAAGCCAATGTTGGCCCAGACAATGGTGCTCTCCCAGGACTTTGAAGGCAAAGAGCACCCCATCCTACATTTGAACAAAAAGTTGCTCCCTGGGGAGAAATCATATTCCATGACTGAGCTCAGCTCAGGCAACAAAATGCGCTAGGGAAGCCCTCAAGTATCACCTGCTGTGTAGTCCCTTCTCCCTAGTCGCAGACCATGCACCTTACGGTGCCTACACTCTCTGAAGGACTCATACCTCCAAGTTATGTGCTGGTATCTGGCACTCCAGCCCTACAGCTTCCGGGTGCAGCATTGTACTGGGACGGAACATGCAAATACAGATTCTTTTCACCAGGACTCAGGGAACTGCTCGAACAAGAAAGCTTTCTGATCTTGAGGGGGAAAATGTATGATAGGACGCACCCCATTCCACTGACAGCAAGCCTAAGAAGCATCCCGTACTCTGGCCATGCCATTAGGCATACGTGCAGAGCATATTCTTCCTGGAGAAGAGGAGCTTACAAAGAGGAAACTGGCCATGGAGCAGGGGGGAAACCTTGCCCAGGAAGAGTGGCTGCTAGAGACCTCTAGGGAGCCCAGCCCAAGGCAGTGACTAGCTTTCCCTTTCCCACCCCCTTGTTTAGGGCAGACACCCTTTAGCTCTCAGAGAGGCTCTGGACACCTGCTCTCTGTCAGTGCATCAAAGCTGGAGCCGAGGAGCAGTGCCAAGGACTGAAGATAATTAGACTTGGAAAGGATCTTGGAAATAAGCCCTACTCTTGCTGGGAACCATGATCCTGCCCAGGAGTGGGGGTTCCAGAGGCAAGAGACCTAAAGGTACAATGGCCAAGCCCAGGCTGAGAGCTAGCTGACTATGGGAAAGTAACAGGATGGCTCTTTCTTTTATTAGGTTTGCCTTATACCTATATAATGTCAGATTTCAGGATCCCCTTTCTCCTCAGGTGGAAAGGGGCACCGAGTTTCGTCTCTGCTGGCGGCTGTTTCTTCATAAACACAGGCAGTGTGGCGTTCAGTAGAAAACACTGCAGTTACTATTTGTTGAGAGCACACTAGCAGAGTCTTATACTGCACTTTATGATCTCAGTAGGATTGAGCAGTCAACTTTTCAGATACCCAAAGATTTTATTATATTACAGAGGTGGAATGACTGAACAGGGGCATTAGTCTTCAGGTTAAAAAAAATCCCATGATCCAGATTAGCAGCGGATTCCCATGCCAATGGCCATGAATGTCCCAAACGTGCCACCACTCTGCATCATGGTTTTGCCAACTCCACCCATCAGTTCTCGTCCTCTCATGCCAAACCTGAAAGAGAGAAAACAGTGCAAGATTCCACACAGGCTGACTAAGGCCATTCTACTGCTGAACTGACAATCCCTCCGTGACAGAGATTGGGAAGCATATTGGATTTTATCATCTGACTTTCTGTATCAGGTGAGTGGCAGGAGAGTTGGCTTCATTCACCTCTAGATTGTACAGACAATATGCTTTTTAGGTTTTGGAGCAAGTGACTTCAGGGTGCAAAGGATGAGTGGGAAGGGAGAATGTGTCTGATTAATTGGAAGACTGGGAGGGGCAGCCTGCTCCTTTGTGTCTGATTTGTCAGTTATACAGGCTCAGGAGGAGAATTGACCACTTTATGTATGGAGTGCAGAGGTGGAGAGACTCTGTACCCTTGCACATAGGCCCTGTCTAGCTGCATGCGCTTGAGGCAGTGAGACTTACTACATTTAAAGGGAACCTAGCAACTGAAAATGAAGTGGGAACTTTTGCAGCCCAACTGAATCTCTGCTATAGCTGCATTTTTTTTTCTGTTTGAAGGAGGTTGGACAATAAAAATAAGCAAAGTGATTTTCTCTCTTAGGTTCCTCCTGCTGCAATATTTGCATGGAAACACTGCATGGAAAGTTTACCTGTTTATAACCACTTGTGTACATTTGCACTTTTAAAATGTGCTGGTTTATTAGCCACAAGTTTTATAAATGTTTGTTTTTACATAAGTTTAAATTTTGGGGCAAATTGAACCAGCTAATATCTCTTTAATGAAGTCAGATAAAAAGCAATCTCTTACTGCTCCTTCAGATCATCCATGATTGCATTTCTTGTCAATACTGTGGTGCCTATGAACAACATTCACCAGGATTTGAAGAGGATCAGTTGGAGGGATATGTGGGGTTTTTGTTTTAAAACACAACATTTAGAAGAACTCATGGTTCTTGTTTCTCCCATTCAGTGTAAGGTCACTGCCATACATCAATGATGTTAGCTGAAGGGAATTCAAATAAGCACATATATATTTTTGGTGTAAGATATTAAAGAGCCCAGTTCTTTATAATTTATAATACTGCATGCACAGAGAAACACTGAACACCTCAGGATAACTGCTTTCAACAAATGAGTCATTGATATGCAATGAAAACAGGATGGAACAGGATGTAAAGAGAACAGAAGGCCCCGCCACATACAACCTCCAGTGTTAAGAGAACAGCTCTTTGTATGCCTGTATGTGGCAAGCAAAGGCAGCTTGTCCAATTTCTAATTCTATGCCTTGGATGCTCCAAATTTTCAGCCTGGTTTACAGTCACAGGTAGCATTCCATCTATGTTACAAAATGGAACAAGGTATTTAGAACCCCTTCCTCGGTCCCAATTTCTCCTAGGACTTACATTTACAATTAACTGAGTCCAACATACCTGAGGCAGGAAAATGTGCCAAACAGTGCCCCTGCTGCCATGCCAACAGCAAAGCCCATCATGAAGCCCAGTTTCACTCTGTCAAAGCAGTTGGGCTGGGACTGTCCATATGGCCCCACAGTCACAGGCATCTGGAAAAGAAGCAAGATACTTAAAACACCACAGACTCCCCCACCACAGACCTACCACCTCCTCCCATGGATGACAAGCTTCCTGCTAACGAGTGGACAGCAGCAGTTGTGAGGACACTATGTGCCTGAGACCATATCTATACTAGAGAGTTTACAGTGGCACAGCTGTACCAATACAGCAGAGCTGCTGTAAGCTGCTCTATGCCAACGAAGAGAGCGCTTCTGTCGGCATAGCACTGTCCACACCAGAACTTGTGTCAGTGTAACCTGTGTTGCTCAAAGGCGTGTTTTTTTTGCATCCCTGTGTGACAGAAGTTATACTGACTAAAGTGGTAGGGTAGACTTGGGCTATGTCTACAGTGCACTTTCATTGTTAAAACTTGTCTCTCAGGTGTGAAAAAAACCACACCCCTGCATGACAAAAGTTTTAATGATGAGAAGGGCCGGAGTGCTCAGCACTTCATCAGGGGAGAAGATATCGCCCCTTGTTGGGTGTGATTTTATTTTGTCATCAGGAGAGCTCTCTCCTGGCAACAAACAGCAGCTACACTGCGCACCTTACAATGGCAAGGCTCTAGTGGAATGACTGTGCTGCTGGAAGCTGTGCAGTGTAGACACAGCCATGGCCTAAGTCTCATACAATTTAGTAGAGTGCATGTACAAGCTGATTATTTGCATGCAAATGTAACTAGCTACTTCTATGTGTAGTCACAGTAACTGCTCATTCAGCTACCACTTATTAGCACCCAAAAAGACTTTCTGTAGAAATTTACTAGCAAAACACCAAGGGCTTGGCTACACTTGCAGGTTAGAGCGCAATAAAACTGCCCATGTGCTCTATGTCACTCCCCATCCACGCTGGCAAGGCACGTAGAGCACTCTGATGCCGCGGCTGAAGCGCTCCTGGTAATCCACCTCAGCGAGAGGAATAACGTTTGATACGGTCCCACAGGAGCGCCGCAGCGCCAGTGTGGACACCTAATCCCACAATGCCTGTTCTAGCCACTCTGGTTATCAGTTTGACCTCTACTGCCCTGTCCTCTGGGAACCAACCTTCAGACCCGCCCTTCAAATTCCCTGGGAATTTTGAAAATCCCCTTCCTGTTTGCTCAGCCGAGGCACAGCAAGTGTTATGTTTCTTGTGGAGGTGGATTACCAGGAGCATTCCAGAGTTCATGCGCTCTGAGGGCTTGGCTACATTGAAATTTCAAAGCACTGCCTTGGGAACGCTCCCACGGCAATGCTTTGAAGTGTGAGTTTGGTTGTGCAGGAGCGTTGGGAGAGAGCTCTCCCAGAGCTCCTGGTAATCCACCTCCACAAGGGGATTAGCTTTGTGCGCTCGGAGCCTGTCCACACTAGCCCTTTAAAGCGCTCAGACTTGCTGCACTCAGGGGGGTGATTTTTCACACCCTTGAGCCAGCAAATTAGAGCGCTATAAAATGTCAGTGTAACCAAGCCCAGAGTGCCCTGCCAGTGTGGACAGGTCGTGAGTTAGGGCACCTGGGGCTGCTTTAATGCACTCTAACTTGCAAGTGTAGCCAAGGCCTTTGTCTCTCCACCTTACAGTTCCCATTCCTAAATGGAGGACATGCTGTCAGGGAACAGAAAAGGTTTCACACCTTTACACCTTGGCCCAATACTAGGAATGGACAGGAGCAAAAGGAGAACTGTCCTGATGATAGACTTGTTTTGCTCCCACACTCACACCCCCATTAGCAGTCACTATATTTCTGACAAAGACTTGAGGGGACTCCATTCAGTCTGAGAGAGCCTCTCCTTAATTAGTATTGCCTTGGAGAGGTTGCTGAAAGTAGAAATCCTTCCCTCCCTGAACACACCGCATCTAAGGCACTCCCACACACCCTAGTGGCTGATGCATGAAACAGCTGCCTCCCAAATTCCTAGTCCCTAGGCTAGTCCTCTCAATAATTATTTGTATTATGTTGATTTTTCCCCCCATGAAAAACCGTCGCTCATTCCGAGCAGGGCGGGGTGGGGGGGTGCGGAATCTGACAGGACTTCACTTTCTGTAACAAACATTCACATTAAGATTCCCCTGTTCTCAACACCGTACATGAATTTCAGTACTTGCGAAAGGTGCTGGCTGACAGCTCTGGAGACTGTGGCTCTTTTTATCACCAGAACACACAGTTTGGGCAATTGAGTGCATCGTTCTCCATACTGCCCCATGGATATGCCACTGCCTGCTGGAGAGACCACTTTTAGGAATTAGAGCCGAGTTCAGTTGCCCTGCCTGTTCAATCTGTGGTGGTGGTGCATGTCCAGTATGAACTAGACTAAAACCAATAACACATTTCACAGAGGGCACTGGTCAGTCATCTGATGGTAACTTTCAGTTTCTACCAACTCAATGATTACTTTGTGATTGAAAGGCTCTCTATCCCTTTACTAATCTACCAATGAGCCATTCAGTCTCCCTAATACCTCAATTTAATAAAAAACAATGAGGAGTCCTTGTGGACCTTAGAGATCAACAAATTTATTTGGGCATAAGCTTTCGTGGGCTATAACCCACTTCTAGCCCACGAAAGCTTATGCCCAAATAAATTTGTTGATCTCTAAGGTGCAACAAAGACTACTCCTTGTTTTTGCTGATACAGACTAACACGGCTACCACTCTGAAACCTAAATTTAATAGACACTCAGTTAGACATGCATTTATTGAATTAGAGAGAATTTCTAATAGCTTGGACTTCTCCTGCCCAATACGGTGCAGACAAATGGTATTTTAAAACAATGAGCAGAGGTACAGGAGAGATAGGAAGGACTAGATAAGAGGCAGACTTTAGAATGGGTCCGGGTGTGCCAATACACTGGAGTGGTCCAACATGATAGATGCAAAACCAAACACCTATTGCATAATTCTGGACTACTGATAATAAATAATATTACATAGCTCACATATTTAACAGGATTGTGAACAGCATAACAGATGTATGACATTAAAAGCCTGTCCAGATAACAAATTATAGTGTTTTAAAACTGAGTTGGCTAGCATAATTTCAAATCCCCTTTTACAGTTAGTAAACATACAAATTACCACCTTTAATTTGGCTGGTCATGTTATAACGGGGGGAGAGGAGGGGAAGGGAGCCTGCACTAGATGTAAAAGGAGGTTTCAAATTATGTTAGCTAACCAGATTTCAAAAAGCATTCATCGTCCAAATGGACACTAAGGGCTTGGCTACACTTGCAGATGTAGAGCGCTTTGGGTTAAACCAGCCTTTGGAGAGCACACTAGGGAAAGTGCTGCAACCTGTCCACAGTGACAGCTGTAAGCGCACTGGCATGGCCACATTTGCAGCACTTCCAGCTGCATTGGGAGCGGTGCATTATGGGCAGATATCCCAGCATTCAAGTGTCTGCAACATGCTTTTCAAATGCGGGGGGGTGGGGTGGAGTGTGGTGTGTGTATGCGGGGGGGAGAGTGCAGGGAGTGTGATGTGAGTATGTGAGGGGGGAGTGGGTTTGTGGGGTGCTGAGTGTGTCAGTAAGTTCAGACCCATCCTCTCCTCCCCCACTCACTTGAAGCAAACAGTAAATGTTTGCTTTTTCTCTGAGCAGATAAGCAGCTTCTGTCTGAAATGGAGCTTTGAAAGGACACGTCTGCATTCCTGCAGCCAATTTCACAACAATGACAAGAGGGGCCACTTGACTTAAGGAGATTATGGGACGTTTCTAGAGGTCAGAGTGCAGTAACGCAACTCCTCATTCACACTGACTCTAACCCAATATGCATCAGACCTTATCCCTCTCGCCAAGGTGGAGTACCAGGAGTGCTCCAGCCAGAGAGTAGGAGCGCTCTACGTGCCTTGCAAGTGTGGACAGGGAATAAGGTACAGCACTCTGGGCGGCTTTATTGCAGTATAACGTGCAAGTGTAGCCAAGCCAAGAAACTCTCCCTGCCCACTCCAGTCCCTCGGACTCAAACACTCGCACTTTGTCAGTGAAAACCAGAAATACTATATGTTCGCAGTCTGTTACAAATTGGGCTCAGATTGAGACAAACAGTCATCTTGCAGAAGTGACAAAGAGTCCTGTGGCACCTTTGTCACTTCTGCAATTCCAGACTAACACGGCTACCCCTCTGATTCTAGTCATCTTGCAGCAAGTTTCACTCACATAAAGAAGCATATACAGAAAACTGTCAGTGACTGGACATTTCTGAGCAGCTACACTGTGAATAGCTTAGGCCAGAACAGAGAAGAGGCTGCTTCCACTCCCCTACCTCGTCCCAAGAGAGACATGGTCAATAATCAAGACTAGGAGGAAATGTAACGAGCTACAGCAGCAAGGACTAAAGCGTCTATCGGGAAGGAGATTGGGCAGTTTGCTCAGAGAGGAAACCACCGGAACAGAGCATGAGAAAAGCAAACAGAGACGTCCCAGCCCTGGAGGGGGCCAGACCCCTGCTCGCCCCGTCACACAGAACGGGAACTATTCGAAGGCTTTAGAAGAAAGGCTCGCGGAACTCACTGCCACGGGGCATTGGTGAGGCCCCCACCTTGGCAGCCCTCGGGCAAGCCCTGGCGTTTGCACCGCGCGAGCCGGGACCCTGCGACCGCGGGCTAGAGAAGCTCCGCGGGGCCCGGCTGATCCCAGGCGCTTTGTAGCGCACGGCCAACCAGTCCCTCTGCTGAGAGGAGGACTAGGGGAACCCTCACCTCACTCCTCGCCTCTGGCCAGCACGGTCCAGTCCCTCCGTCACTTCCGGTGCGCTGCGATGACGACACTCGGGTCGGGGTGAAAGGTCAGGGGCTGTTTCCGGGTCGGGTTACCGGAGGGATGTTGCTGCTGCTGCGGAGGACGGCGGCGCTGAGGCGGCCCCGCTGGCTCGGGGTCCTGCCGGCCCGGCAGCTGTCGGGGGCGGCCCGACGCCATGAGGGTGAGTGGGGAGGGTCCGCGCGGAGGGGAGCCCGAAAGCCTGGCGGGGCTGAAGGGCCCCGGCCCGACCCCTGTGTGATTGGCGAGCATGGGAAAGGGGCGGGGGATGGCTCATGAGGAGGGAGCCCATTGGGCATAGCGCTAACCTGGCCTCAATTCTCCGCCCCTCACAGACACCTGAGTGCCTTTGGGCCAGTCTCTCTGTGCCTGTTGTCACCTGTGACCCAGCCAAGTGTTGTGACTATTGTCAGATACACCAGGGATGGCGCCCGTAGAAGCACCTCAGAGAGAAAAAGGGGCATGAAAGACTCAGCACTCCTGATGTTTCTTTTCTTGTACGTGGTGCTGCCTGTTCCTCTGGGCTGACTGAACGGCCACTTGCAGCAGGGTGTGACTTTCTTCCCTATCCTAGCAGAACTGGTCGTGACTGGTTCTCCCTTGGAGTGCCAAATGTAGTGCATGCTCCCATTAGAAAGGTTCCAGGCTCACTGGGTTCCTTGATTTCTTTTCCTGCGCCGTCAGTTCCTGTTCTTGGAAAGTTTTGCCTTTCTCCTCTCGTTCACGTTACATCTTTGCTTGTCCTTTGTGCTTGCAGTGCAGCTATCACTGTAGTGTGCTTTTTTTTTTCCTCTAGAAAAAGGCCTTGGTGAAGAATCCACGCTCCGGCCATTGTATATGGATGTCCAGGCAACTACTCCTCTGGTTGGTAAAATGATGTGAACATACACTGGCGCCCTAGAATGAACCCTGTAGTTGTAACCAGATGGGATACATGCATAATGGTAGGGATAAGATGTCATGGATTCTCCGACTTCCAAGGATTTCTGTGATGTGTCTACCTCAGCCTCAGGCCGAAGCTCTCAGGCAGATCAGGAAGAGGGGAAGGGGGGATGCGCAGTGGATGCAGACTCCTCCCACCGCAGCAGGGCTTGAACTCTCATTCCCCATCCCTCAAGCTTCAGTCATCCCCCATTAGCGCCTCACCCTTATTATTTTTAGTAAAAGTCACAGACAGGTCACAGACTTTCATGAAGTTTTTTGATTATTGCCAGTGACCTGTCTGTGACTTTTATTAAAAATAATTGTGACAAAATCTTAACCTTAATGATGAGGAATGCAGGCTTCAGTTAGCAAATCAGAGTGCTCATGAGTGACTATGGGAAGAGCTGTATTTTTTTCAGTGCCATACTCTTGCCAGAAGAATGATCACTCTTTTGGATGATTTAATTAGGGTTACATCCAGTTACATCTTGGCTTTCCCCAGCACCCACTCCTTTTCACTGCACTCTTCCCAAAGATAACTGAAAACATGCCAGATTGAGACGAGACCACCTTATTTGTACTTAAAAGAAAGTTGATAAGCATCACCATTCAGTGCTACACCAAACTAACCTTAACGATGGTCTGCAACTAAAATATGAACCTTGTACTTCAGTAACAGTTGAAGAGCAGGTCTTTCTGCAGAAGTCCCATCTGCTCCACTCAGCATAATTTTATTATGGCCAGAATGTCTTTCATCACTTATATTTGTGAGGTTTAATAATTAGAAGCCTCTTTCTATTCCTGGGGGAAACGTGCAGTAAATTTACCTTGAGGTGGTAAATTGAAGTGGTATTATCAAGTACTCATGTCATTTAAATTAAATAAATTCTGAAGTGATGAAGGGTCATCTTGGATAAAATGTAAAACTTCTCAAAATTCTGTTTTACATCATTTCCTGTAACCCTTCGGGGGTCTTGGGTTTCTTCAGCTTAGAAAGTCCTTGCTCTTGAGACAGATTTCTGATACAGTTCAAGGTTTCATTTGTAAGATTGTGTTGGACATTGTTACAGGATGTTATTTGCAAATGTTTGCCAGTCACCGGATAGGTTAATATAGAGCATATGCAAAATGTTTGTGCATTCACAGTAGTTTGGAATAAGCTGGCTGCTGGCCTGGGATAGAGCAGAGTACAGTAACTCCTCACTTAAAGTTGTCTCAGTTAACGTTGTTTTGTTGCTGATCAGTTAGGGACCATGCTTGTTTAAAGTTGTGCAATGCTCCCTTATAATGTCGTTTGGCAGCTGCCTGCTTTGTCCATTGGTTGCAGGAAGAGCAGTCTGTTGCATTTAGCTGGTAGGGGCTTGGAACCAGGGTACACCAGCCTGCCCTATCAGTTCCCCGCTCCTCTAAGTTCCCTGTGCAGCAGCTGTCCAGCAAGCTATTAATTGCTGGCAGGTCAGCTGTCTCTCCTGCCACTGCCATGTGGTGCTCCTGCTCTCTGCCTTGGAGCTGCTCACAGGAACCTCCTGCTTGTTGTGCATGGGAGGAGGGAAGAGGGAGACTAATGTCAGGGTGTCCCTGTCCTTCCCTCTCTCTTGCCCCCCACTTAACCCTTCTTCATATAGGGCATGGGGGAGACACAACAGGGCTCAGAACGGAGAGGGCTTGCTGGCTGCATGTCAACTTCCTGATCTTTTCAAAGGCAATTAGAATGTGGTAGTGGCATACTTAAAGGGGCAATGCACATCTCTCTCTCCCCCACACAAAGGGTTTGTGTCTATGTCTGCCATGCTGCTTCCCCTCTCTCCATTAATGCTGCCTTGTAGAGGGTGAGGCTACAATGTGTTAACCCTTGAGGGCTCAGCTGAATGCTAGTTCATCATTTAGCAGTAAGGCATTCCCTGGGAAATATCCCACTCTCTAACTTCACGACCTCAACAAAGCTTCACAATCATCATTGCTGTGTGCAATACAGTATTAAATGTTATTTAAAACTTATACTGTGTGTGTGTATGTGTGTGTGTGTGTGTGTGTGTACGTGTATATAAAATAAATAAAAAAATTTGGTTTTTTTGTCTAGTGAAAAAAATTCCCTGGAACCTAACTTCCCCCATTTACATTAATTCTTATGGGGAAATTGGATTCACTTAACATCGTTTTGCTTAACATCGTCACATTTTTCAGGAACGTAACTACAACATTAAGCGAGGAGTTAGTGTATACGTATTGCAAGGGAAAGAAAGAGGGAGGAAAACAAAATGCTTTTTCTCTGCTTTTAAAAAAAGTGTCTCTTGTCTTTTAGGACCCCAGAGTTTTGGACAGCATGCTCCCTTATCTAATGCACTACTATGGCAACCCACATTCTAGGACTCATGCCTACGGCTGGGAGAGTGAGTCTGCTGTGGAACGAGCCAGACAGGTGAGGCTTTTCAGCCCCACCACAGAACTTAAATCCATTTTCCTGTTCATAAACTAGTTGCTTAAAAAATAAAAATACTCCAGCTCCAATCCCCATAATTCTGGTTTAGTTCTTAGGAGGCAAGACTTGACAACTTGATCTCTAGTAACTTAAGAGTTTACGCTCTTTGAGCTAAGATCAAGTGTAAGTAGTCTCTTGGCCTATCAAAGGCTGTGATCAAGTGTCTTGATGTTTTTGGTCTTTTGGTCTTGAGATGAAAACCTTATCTATGTCTCTTGGACTGAGAAATAAAAACATTATCTATGTTATGTGTAGTTTGGCAAACTCAAAACAAAACAGATATTTTATATTAAAGCAATTTAAGTGGTGGTGACTTGGGTGTGTGTGAAGGGGAAGCTTTCCAAGGCTCCTCGGGGGTTTCAAAGTCCATGGGACTTGTCATGCTAAGTCCCTATAGCACCTGAAAATCTCCCCCAACCCCACGCACACACACCTGGCCTCCCTGGGCATGTATCTGCCATTACACTCACTAGACGGTCTTCACTTTTTAATACAAGAAGCTAGATGAATGGATTTTTGCTTTGGTGAGTTTTACAAAAGTTAAAGTTTGAATGTATTTTGGTTGCATATGGGCTATATTGCATATTGAATACACTGAATATTTGTTGTACATTTTGTTTTCCCATCCCTCAGAAGGATTTATGTTCACAACAAGTAGTAGTATTGAATATGTATGTCCTATGCAAATCCTCCTCCACATTAAGAGGAAGTAAATGTGTGTAATGCCTTTTCTAAAGACAGTATCTATAATCCTGTTCAGGTTGGGCTAGTATTGGGGTAGAGGAGATGCTGTATGTATTCTCCATGTGTGATAAACTCATTTTTCATGTTTTAAAATAGCAAATCATTTTTATTTCTTTTTAAACAGCAAGTTGCATCATTAATAGGAGCAGATCCTAGAGAGATTATTTTTACCAGTGGAGCTACAGAATCAAATAATTTAGCAATTAAGGTAAATGTCTGGTTTATAATACAACTGATATATAGTAAATTACTTTGAACTCTGTAATGGTTTGGAGTTTGTCCTCTTGTCAAGCTGCCAATGATCCATCTGTGACTCTGAACAGTTAATAAATTGACAGCGATTTTAGTGGAAGGCTTGGCGTGTTTGTTTTGTTTCATTCCTAGTTTGAACAACTTGTTCCATGAAGGAGTGAACTGCCATGCCACAATATAGCTGGAGGGAGTGGTGGGCTAGTGATGGTTTGGTGGGCGGAAGCAGGCTGACCATGACCCATGGTTTGGAGCAGGTGCAGTACTTTGCCTATCCCTTAAAATGAAGAAATCTTTGAACTGTATTGAAATCCCCCACAATTAACTTAGCTGTTCCAACAAGTTCCTTTGAGCCAGAAATTTTCCATCCTTGGTGTTAGAGCAAAGGTGCTTTTTTTCCCTTCAAGTTTGAGGAAAATCAGTTTAACTGTTTTTGATATATGCACGTGGGGATTAAAAATCCATTTGTCCCAGAAGAAGTTTTGTGCTCATGTAACTGAAATCCTGATCATAGAGAGGCTGAAATCTTCATTTTCAATCTTTTTCCAAAGTTTTAGATCCTTTAACCCACAGGTGATTATTTTCCTTGTTAATATTTAGAAGATTTTTCATTCTATATTATCTCCCTCCAAAGAAGCAGACAAATATATATCCTCTCTTAATAAATATTATCACAATTCAAAGCTATATATTTTTGCAAGCAATTGTAAATAACCAAACAGTCTAATTTAATGCAAGTAATATTTGTACATTATAATTGAGTAAATAATTGGGAAAGGATAGTGATTGTCTCAGGAGGGACTGGGATGTTGGGTTATCTCCTCACTTCCTCTTCATATTGAATGTTGATATGCATATAATAAACCTGTAAGTAAAGTTTACTGAAGTGTTGTGGCTAATTCTCTTCATAAGTAGAGCTCTACCAAATTCGTGGTTATGAAAAATGTGTCCCGGACCATGAAATCTGGTCTTTTGTGTGCCTTTACCCGAAAACTATACAGATTTCATGGGGGAGACCAGTGTTTCTCAAACTGGGGGTCCTGACCCAAAAGGGGGTTGCAAGATTATTTAGGGAGCATTGCCACCCTTATTTCTGCAATATCAAACCATGTCATCCTTACACTACACTACCGTTGACAGCGACTCTGCCTTCAGAGCTGGGTGGCCAGAGTGTGCTGGACACTGACTGAGGAGCCAGCGCAGAAGTAAAGGTGACAATACCAGACCATGCCATCCTTACTTCTGTGCTGCTGCTGGCAGCAGCTCTGCATTCACAGCTGGGCTCCCAGCCAGCAACCACAGCTCTCCGGACACCCAGCTCTGAAGGCAGGGCCGCTGCCAGCAGCAGCACAGAAATAAAGGTAGCAGTACCGCAAGCCCCGCTACAATAACCTTGTGGACCCCCCCACAACTCATTTTATGGTCAGGACTCCTACAATTACAACACCATGACGTTTCAGAGTTAAATATCTGAAATCATGAAATTTATGGTTTTTAAAATCCTATGATTCTGAAATTGACCAAAATGGATTGTGAATTTGGTAGGGTCATGTTCATAAGAGGCTTTCTCCCATTAGCCCTTTCAGACTGTGCCACACTGAGTAACCCTGGGAGAAACTTCCTTTTACTTGATGTCCTGCCCCTGTGAATTTATATAAATAGCTACTTTTAAGCAATTTCACAGCAGTTTTATTTTTCATTTAATGTGAACGCCAGGGTGTTGCAAGATTCTATAAATCCAGAAAGAAGCATATAATTACAACTCAGACAGAACACAAGTGTGTTCTGGACTCTTGCCGTTATCTGGAGGCTGAAGGCTTTCGTGTCACATACTTGCCTGTTAAAAGAAATGGGCTCATAGATTTAAAGGTAAGTTGCTTGTTAGCAAACATGTAAAAATTCTCGACATAGCACTATTACTTTTGCTGAGGCATTGCTGTAACACAAAAAACAATTTTATCAATGATTTGTTCCTAATTATTAAAAGACAAAAGAATGGAAATCATACCAGCCAAGTTTAAGAGCAGTGTGCCATGTTGGAGAACACGGTTTCTCTGCCTTTCTGATTTATTTATTTAATTATAGACTCCCAGGGTAAGAGAATGAATGTCATTAAAGACAGAGGATAGAGTTATATTGTTGTGGAATGGTAGTCCCACAATAGATTTTCATTTTACTTGGGAAGGAAACATTCTATAAATCTTTGTTTTGATTTAAAGGATGAATTTGAGTTGCTTATTGTAGTTTGAGCTGCTTGAAATTTTTAGGGTATTTTGAAGGGGAAAAAAACAAATATATGAAGTTAGCTACAACTTTCAAGAAAGGACCATCTGATCAGAACATTTCCAGTGTCCAACATTTGTGTTGGATTTCTTTTAAACACATACTAGAGCAGTCTGAAATTAAATGTATGTGGTTCTTTGCTTTGAGTAGTTGTGAAAATGTTAAAATAGCAACATGTTTTGTATGAATGGTTATTAAGGTTTAAAATAGTAATGTTTGAGTGTTAACATAAGAGTTCCATTGATTGATAACATTAGCTAAGGTTTAAGATTAGCAGCCGTGTTAGTCTGTATCTGTAAATAAGACGAGGAAGACTTGTGGCACCTTAGAGATAAACTGGTTAGTTTCTAAGGTGCCACAAGTCTTTCTCGTCTTATAAGCTAAGGTGGCCGCATAAAAGTTATGCTGACGCAATGACAGAGGGTTAGGATGAAGCAGGATACAACACTGAATGCTTCTGTGGTACTAGAGCAGGGGTAGGCAACCTATGGCACGGGTGCCGAAGGCGGCACGCGAGCTGATTTTCAGTGGTACTCACACTGCCTGGGTCCTGGCCACTGGTCTGGGGGGCTCTGCATTGTAATTTAATTTTAAATGAAGCTTCTTAAACATTTTTAAAACCTTATTTACTTTACATGCAACAATATAAAGACTTATTGAAAGAGACCTTCTAAAAACGTTAATGTATTACTGGCACACGAAACCTTAAATTAGAGTGAATAAATGAAGATTCAGCACACCACTTCTGAAAGGTTGCTGACCCCGTCTAGAGGATTTCAGAAGGTGTAATTGTAACCCATGCTAACACTATATGGCTCAGTTGCCCTCTAATGTTTTTCGTGTATTGAAAGGGGTGTATACGTGTGTGTGAGAGCAGTATTCGTTCCTTTTTTCTGAGCATGAAGGCGTTTCTACCTTTCACGGACATCATACTTTCCTCTCAAGGTTCTCTTCTGTTGGCATGTTATTGCTCAAGTGCCAGGGAAACTGCCAGGAGTTTCAGAGAGAGAGAGCTCTTTGGTGCTTGTTTTGGTCCTTTCCCTTTTGATTTGGATCCCTTCCTTTGTCCAGGACTTGAGCAAAACTCAGATAACCTCCACTGGGTTTACACAAATATGGTTCCCTCATCTTGGAGGTTATGTGACACCAAGGATTTTCTTCAACCTGTGTCCAAGCTAATCTCTTATGTGGTATAAGAATTCCACTCAACTCCTGCTAGGAGTTGATGCATGTCACCACTTTCCCTCCCACCCCCCATCCACAACTTCTTTTTATCCTCCCCCTTAGTCTGTTAAAAGGGGAATTTTAGAAAGCACACAATGTGATTCTTTAGTTCAGTGTCAACATTTCTTATCTTCTGTAAACACACATTTGTCAGGGTTTTCATTTTGCTCAAAGTCCAAAAACTTTGTACTTTTGGATAGCCAAATTTTATCAGTGTTTTTCCTGTTAAAATGTTTTAGGTGCACTGGTTTCAGACCTTGGATCAGTTTTATCAGCGTCCCCATACTAACCAGTAGGCGGCTTTTGCTTGTACTTTTAGTTACATCAGGCGCTACATCTGTGTCTTTTCAATGTTTTCACCAGGAATTAGAGGATGCATTCCAGCCAGACACAAGCTTGGTGTCCATAATGACTGTGAACAATGAAATAGGAGTAAAACAGCCAATTAGTGACATTGGTAAGTAGGCACTGGCTTCCAGCAGCCTAATATAAATGATTCTGACTTGTAAAACAGAATCTTATATATAAAAAAATTACACGTGGTTCATTATGAAAAGTGTTCAGGAGACCAAATAACCAAACTTATCCAGTTTTAGCAATAAAATTGGCTAACAGTACAGGAAAAAGAGTTACTCCATTACCGATCATTTTGGGTAGTTGTTTCTCACAGCGTGCCAAATGACATAATATAGAAGATATGCTCCACAAACTTGCTGTATTTATAGTTAGTTGTTTACACATTAAAAGCACAAGGCTTTTAGGCTAAAATTCGCCAATCCATTAGCTTTTAGCTTCTTTTTCTAGTGCCACAGTGTATCCTTATCTCCTGCTTTTGAACACCGTATTCCAAACCAGTTCACCCATGAAGGCATGCCCTACTTAGTACCGGGGTAAAACACTCATGTATCTTGATTTTGATAGGGTTTATATGCACTAATGCCAAACGCTATATTTAGCTTTGCAGGGTGTTGTGGGGGAGGGATCTCTTGACATGAGTGATGGTAATACAACTTAAGGTTATATAAAGTTGATCTGGTGTGTAATACTTATCAATAATGTGTGCAATATATATGAAATATACCTTGGCTAATTGTTCTAAAAAGGCATATTGGTGTAATATCAGGTGTAATGAAACTGGGCCCTAAGGAAGCTACATTGTTTTGAAGAACCAGAAGCAATCCATTAGTCTGTCTTGTCTGAGTCTGTCTTGATGATGATTTTGCTGTCTTAAACAATATGTTCATCAATTGTTTAAAAATGTAAACTGAAACTGCGTCTGATATTTTTAACAGGGAGTTGTTAGTCTTAGCCTTATAATGAGAGTGAGGTGCGCTGTTTTCTGCTCCTACCTGGCTTTTGCAATTTAAAGCAAAGCTTCACTATTGGCAGCCAAAATTACTACTTGTTCACGATAATCTGAAATACACACATTGTGTGTTGGAGAATCCTAGAGAACAGTCATGCAAAATGAAACCTAGAAATGAGTTAGCTGTGGATCAAATGAGAGTTTTCTATGATCTGGCAGGAAAAAATGGTCATTTCTGGTCACTCTGTCCGAAGGCACATCGTGTCATAGGGTAGAATAATTTCTCTCTTTGCAGATATGGTTCAGTTACAGTTGGAATATTGCTCACTTCTGGGCACCAGAAAGTTATTGTCAGTCTGGAGAAAGTTCCCACCTCACTGTGATTGCTCTTCTCTGAGCTGAGAGTATTGCTTCTGTTTTTTGAGGAAAGATTAAAAGCTACGTTTGCAAAAGTTGGCTAAGTGACAACACCTTGGGGAATGAGTCATAAGCATACAGATACTTGATGAGTATGAACACCAAAGAAGGAGAGGGATTATGTTAACCTGATAAATGGGATATTCTTAAAATAAAAAGGAATTAAGAAGTAGAAAGTCTAGGTGGACTACCAGGAGAACTTCCAGGTTGTGAGTAGACTTTCCCAAAAGAAGTGATAGAAGCCCCCATTGCTTAAGACAAAAGAGTAAACTCGGCCATGCGCTGGTAAATATGCTGTAGCTCGACAGGGGATAGTCCTGCATTTGACAAGATGACATTTTTGCCTCTAACGTCTATGATAAGGAAGCAACTTGTAGCCTTTCTGTTGCTTCTACATTTCAGCTAGTTCTAGCCTCAAGCCATGTACAGCTAAGCTTGGGTAAGCATTAGCTGAAATAGCTGCAAAATAGTCAATAGACAACTGACTGAAAAATTAAAACAACCTAAGAGTACTCATTTCTTCTCCCTTTTCCCCGCAAAACTGCTCCTGTTCCCTGCAAGGTGACACTTTTCAAGTACGTTAATGCATTTAGTGAGATAAGTAACTGTCTTGTTTCTTGCTGTTGTGGTGTTCTTATCCCAGGTCAGATCTGCAGCTCTCGTAAGGTTTTCTTTCACACCGATGCTGCGCAGGCAGTTGGTAAAATCCCCATGAATGTCAATGACATGAAAATTGACCTGATGAGCATCAGTGGCCATAAAATCTATGGTCCAAAAGGTATTGATTGATTTTTGTTTTTCTACAGAATTGATGTTTCCAAGCTTTTCTAGGGGTCACTTTGCACGCATTCTGTGAATTCTTCAGATAACTTATAAACCCTTCATAGTCTTCTTGAATGAATAGAGTTTTTCAGTAATCATTTAACCAATCATAGCGTACTTGGATTATGTATTCTCATATTTTTTTGTCCTTTTTTTTAAACGCAAAAGAGGCAGAATTTTTCAAAGGGCTCTGTGACTACCATAAAGTCTCTGACAGAGCACGTGTGCTAAGACCTGTGTGTCTCCTTTCTACCACAGCTTTAATCCATGCTCTTTCTGCTGTTGGGAAGCAAATGGGTTCCATCAGTGCAGAGTACCTCTTCAGAGTGCTCTTTTAGCTGATAGTAGAGACTCACTCAACAGCTAGACAGAATTAAAAGTGGAGTTTGCTACTTTCCCATAGTTGTCCTGTCTGATCTTGTGCTCTAACAATCATATTTTCCTGTTTATTAGACTGTTTCTCTCCCCTCATGCAAATGGGAGGCTGTCTGAGTATACAGGATAAAGAGTGGAACTAATTAAACACAAAGTGCCCAAAGTAAAGCAAAACAAAAGCAGTTTTCTCCAACCCTCCTGATCTAGTGATTTTAGCATTACTTGGGCTGTAGAAAATGAATTCCTCTGACATACAGAAATGTCATGAAGGGCTCATTCAGACTGTGCTGTCAAACCTGCACTGGGCACCTGGATCATGCATGCCCACCATCAAGCATGTGAACAGGCTGAAAGGCTCATGTTATATTAGCCCAGGGGTGGGCAACTTTTTGGCCTGAGGACCACATTGGGGTTCAAAATTGTGCGGAGGGCCGGGTAGGGAAGGCTGTACCTCCCTAAACAGCCTGGCCCTGCCCCCTATCCAACCCCCACCCACATCCTGCCCCCTGACTGCCCCCCTCAGAACTCCTGACCCATCCAACTGCCCCCCACTCTTTGTCCTGTGATCATCCCCACCGGAGACTCCACCCCCATCTAAGCCCCCTGCTCTTTGTTCCTTGACTGCACCCTCCCAAGACCTCCGACCCTAACCACCACCCCCTGGGACTCCACCACTTAGCACTTTCCAGGAGGGAGCGGGGAGCCATGCGCTCAGGGGAGGAAGCAGAGAAGAGGCAGGGCAGGGACAGGGATTTGGGCATAGGGGCAGAGAGGGAGCGGAGTTGCAGAGGGGACTTCGGGGAAGGGGTTGGAATGGGAGCAGCAAAGGAGTGGGAAGAGGTATGGCAGGGGCAGGGCCTCATGGAAAGTGTGGAGGGGGGGCAGGGCTGGGAGCAGCAGCAGGTGGTGTCAGTGTTGGCCCTTGGGCCGGTGTATTAGTCCTCATGTGGCCTTCGTGGTCATTTGAGTTTGAGATCCCTGATCTACATTGTATTTCCCTAGTTTGATGTGAGACAGTATCAAAAGCCTTAAAGTCAAAATATACCACATCT
>ML677360.1:2551153-2671351 GCA_007922305.1 Dermatemys mawii | reverse complement strand
GATGTGAGACAGTATCAAAAGCCTTAAAGTCAAAATATACCACATCTATCGCTCCCTACCCCCCAAATCCACAAAGCTTGTTAATCCATCAAAGAAAGCTATAGGTTGCTTTAACACAATTTGTTCTTGACCAGCGGGCTGGAGGAAATATATGGGGGAAGACTTTCGGAAATGTGGATATTGTAAGGCTGAGTGAAGACTATCAATTTGTGCATTTGGAGGAGTGGGGGAAGAGAGATGTGATGTAGTGACATACAGGTACACTCCAAGACAAAAGCGATGGAGGACCATATCAGATCTACTCCCTTGTGAGTTGCCCAGATAGAGAATGTCTTCCTCTTTATTAGTGAGTACCTTTGTCTGGTCTAAAGGTTTCCTGCTTTCCAATAGCATCTTTGGAACACTAGCAGACTGCTATAGCAATCCCAGAAATCCAGAAGCTAAGCTGTTAGCCAGAGAGAGTTTAGATTTTGGTGGAGAATATTGCCAATCCTGAGACAAGAGACCTGGTTGATTGAGGTCCAGGACTTGTGATTCTGACCCCAGTTCCAGGGGGATCAGAACAGGAAAACTACCCAGGATATCCTGGATCCATCCTACCTAATTTTGTGAACGTTCATAGGACTCCTGACTCCAGTCCAGAAGAAAAAGTGACTGCTGCTACTGGGTTCTGTCTCTACAGTAGAACCAGAGACACCTGATGCTTCGTGGCACTGAAATCCAGGTGTGGCTTGCCCCAAGTGTCCAAAGGGTGATGAAAAGTTGAATCATTGAGGGGCCACTCATTCTGTTGATTGTAAACTTTGCTCAAGAAGTCTTTTGTGGTAATTTCAAAAGTATATATGACCTGAACATGCCTAGTTTCTTTCTTTGTTTTCAAGGGGTTGGTGCCATCTATATTCGCCGTCGGCCCCGTGTAAGGTTGGAACCCTTACAGAGTGGGGGAGGCCAGGAGAGAGGAATGCGATCTGGGACTGTGCCTACACCTTTAGCGGTTGGCCTTGGGGCAGCGTGTGAAGTGTGTCAACAAGAGATGGAGGTATATGGAGAGCAATTCTGTCTCATGTTCCTATATAGCAGTACATGACATGTTCTTGGATTCTTTCCTGCCCATCATGCATTGAATTTTTGCATTGGCCCCTTTAGTGGGACCACATTTCCCTCCAAAGAAGTCCTTTTCCACTGTGTACACCTGCAATATTGGCAGTTTGGATTCTGATTCTCCCTGAGACTGGAGATTAAAATGATTCTCCTGATGTAGATTTGTGTGAGCCCCTTGAAGTCCTCCCTGCAGACATTTCTGGGGATTTGGAAGGTGATTTTGAGACTATTTCTGTTTTAGACTGGTTTTAATCTGTTGCTTTTCTGCAACAGTTCTGCAGACAGAAAACCTCCATGAACCTGGAAGAGACGTGTTTTCTTTTAAATTTTTATACAATATATATGTGAGCACAGCATCCCCAAAGGAGTGTGAATGTGCCCCAGGCATGAAATGATGTGCCTTATACTTTCACTGATAGTAAAAGAGGTTCAGTATTTGATTACAGAGCAATACGAAGTAGACATACATGTACCCTGTCATAAGTGCCTAAATTCCATTATATGTTGTAAGCATTTAAGAGTCTAAGCCGCACTGTAAGTCAGTGGGATTTGTGCTCATAAGTCACTGGGTGCTTTTGAAAATGTTTCCTATCGTGTCCTCATTAAAATACAGCTCCACTCTCAAATATTCACCCCACTCTGTTCATCTTGCCCCTTCGAAAAACCCTGGTTGCACTGAAGATCAACTAGTGGGGCTGGGGGTGGGGTGGGGTGTCTGTCCACCAGTGTAGTGGTGATAGGGGGTACAAGTCTCAAAACTGTTTATACCAAGTTAGAGAAATATCAATTAGGTATGTGTGTGTGCTGTATTCATCTGTCTCCTCGGCTTTTCTCATTTCTTACAATGCATGTAAATCTGAGCTTATTATAAATCAAAGTGAACACAAGAAGACATGGTATGGGAACCAAGTTATATTGCCGGTGTAAGCCATAGTAATTGTGGCCATCTGTCCCATTCTAGTGCCTAAACCATATAAAAAGCTTTGAATCTACTATAGTCTTTCAAGTAAGGATTGTGGTTCTTCAACTCAAGCAGGAAAGGCTTATGTTTTTAGATTCCATATTCAGTCCCTGCTACTGCTGAATCATGCCAAGTCATATGAGTGCCAATGCGCTCCTCATAATTGGGCTGTAAAAATCACTTAAAAAAATCTGAATTGCTTGTAGACCAGGTGGATTTGTATGAATATATAACATAGTTGCAGGATATCTGTCCATGGAGCCCAAGCCCATTTCAGCCAGGCAATGATTAGTCATCTGGGAAGCTCTGTTTAGAGAAGCTCTGTTGGAGGCTACGCTCCTGCAGAATTTGTACGTTCTGCAGAGTCTCAGCTCTGATTGTTCTTAGTTCTGCAGAAAGTATAATCACCGCACGCCTAGGGAGTGCTCCTGGGGCCTTGGAGACCTACCAGTCCCTGCAGTCAAACCTCTCAATATTCAAGCTTGCCAATGTACAGCACACGCCACCCAAATGTGGGACAAATGACTGAGAGCGTGGAACTACTCGGTGTCCTTTGGGGAATGCTTGCCCTTCTCCCTGGAGTGGGTGTTCTCCAATAAGCTAAGACTGCCCCTCCTGACACAAAGTAATGCTGTCCTCCATTAAATTAAATTAAATGTATCCTGAGCTCTACCTTTGCTGGCTCCTTTGCTGTTGCTGGTGCCCTTCTGGCATCCAGAACACTCCTAGCTGCAGCTACTTTGGCTCACCCCATTTCAAGGAGAAGAGAGAGGCCTATGCGGAAAAGACCCAAGAGCAGCTTGAACTGATATTTTTGCAAGAGGGGAGGAGGGCATGGAGCAACCCCCAATCCTCTTTTGCTTGTGAAGAATATGGCAGCTCAGGGCCTGCTCCACTTCCCCCTCTCCCAGTGGGACACATCTAGACTCCACTCTGCTCCATCAAAAACAGTTATCTTCTGAACCACCGGGTCCCTCCCTCCAAGGTCCCTCTGCTCCTTTACGGGTGGGATTGGTGGGTGGCAGCGGTAGAGGGGCCAAACAAGTGCAGAGTTTGTGATTGAAGTAGAACAGCAGACGCTATCTGCCCTGAATGCAGAGGGAGCCACCCAATGTGGAGTGCTTGAGAGGTCTGCCTGTGGTGCAGATAGGCTTCGCCAGAACCAGTTTTCTCCCCACTCCTCCCAGTGCACATCTGTGGTTCAACATAACCAATAGGCTGTTCATGCTATCTACATCTTCTGGTAGTATCTGCTTTTTCAGAGCTTATAAACCCTACGAGAACCATTGCCAGAGAGCTTGAGAAAGTCAACAAAATTCTCCAAGGTCTGGAGGAAAAATCCGTAATATATAACTGTCTATAATAGTGTGTTCTGTCACTGGTATTTAAATTCTTTAGCTCTGTAATCAGTCAGTCACATTTTCCAGAAATATTCAAAAGCCCCAGTCCTCAGTGATGACAACAAAGTAGACTAATTTTGGAGTTTCTGTGCCAGGCCATTTTTGAGGTAGAAGTTCCAAACCGCCCCCCAAAAAACCCAAAACAAACAAACAAAACCACCACCCTAGGAATACTCTTCAAAAATTAAACGCTTAATAGTTTTCAAATTGTTTTACCTGACCAACAGCTTGTTAAATTACCCATGTGCTGCTCAGAGAAAAAAGTCCCTTCTAGCAGAGGAACACATGTAGGAAATGTTGGGTGAGTTGATGTCATGACACAGCACTGTCTAGAGCACCCTCCTGTAGCAGGCTGTGTCATGATAAATGTGCCTGTCTCAGTTTCCCTTCTTCAGAATCCCTAGAACTCCACAGGACATTTTCTTGGGGCTAATTTATTATAAGTGTAATACAAAATAGCCCATAAAAAAACTCCCAAATGTAGTCCATTTATCACCTCCATGCAAGTAGTCCTAAGTATCTCATATCTTCTAATCCATCAACATAGCACATACCATTCTCCAGCATTTTCTACCACACCCAGGCTCTTCTATAGGCCTCTCCTGCCCTTTTACCGGGATAGCCACCCCAGCCCTTCCAGGTGGAGTGCAACCCTGATCTTCCCAGGGGGATCCCCCAGAACTTCTCTGTTGGGAGGTCATCCCTCACTCCTGCTGGCCACCAACTCTCTCTGCCTCCAGTATGGAGACTTCACAAGTAAACCCCCTCCAGCCCTGCCTTCAGCCCTCTGACTTGGGGAAGATCAGCAGACACACCCCACAGTGGCACTTCAGCTTCCTCCCAGGAACCACCTACAGCCTTGTAGCTATGGCAGCTCCCACCTCCGTGGATTGAATCTTGGTGTGCCCCAGGTGCCAGTGCATAAAACCAATTAGGAGGCAGCTGATGAGTCAAGTGCACTGGCCTTTTCTCTATTAAAGGGCCATTGCCATCCTGTCACAGTTAATTATGGTGAAGTTGAAGAACAGAGAAAATCCTCTTTGCATATATCCCACATGCTCATTTTCCTGAAATTGCAAAGGATATGCCTTGGGGGACCGTGGTCCTTCTAGTCATATTGTAGTTTCTAGACAATCAGCAGTTCTCTTTATTACTGAATCCAGCAGGTGTGTCTTCAGAAAGAGATCTGAGTGCACATAACTCAAGGTGGAGAGCCTCCTAACTGCCATAGTGAGGTGGGCATCTCCATTATGCAATGGGCATTTCTGATAATAGCAAAACAGGAGCTCACTGTCATACTGCAAACTACTCTGTCACTTTAACCATTATCTAAAGAGTTCTAATATTGAAACTTAAACCTTGTGTTTATATGAAAGTTCACTCGACAGTTCTCATGGGTATAGTTTTCTTTACTGATAATTTGGTTTGTTTTAGGCAGCAGGCTGAGTTGGCAAATAGCCAACTACTAACTCAAAGAATTGTTTTATAAGGGTACCAGAGATGAGGTGTTTTAAAAAATAAGTCTTTAGTGTCTGTCTTGCCATAGTCCAACCAACTCCAAGTACTGATGTCCATGCCCAGACTGGTAAGTGGTTAGTAAAGGAGGGAGAGTTGAACCCATCAGCCATTTATTAGACTGATCTCTCTCTGTTTCTTTTGTTAGTATGACTATAAGCGAATCTCTGTATTGGCGGACCGACTCGTTACAAAAATAATGACTGAAATTCCAGATGTGGTTATGAATGGAGACCCAGAACATCACTATCCAGGTAGTAGCAGAATCTTGTATTTCTCTGGTTACAGAATCCACCCCTTCCTGCAAACTTTGGTTTTTCTTTTCTTTTGTGAATAAAAGGTTTTCATCCTTCTAGTTGAGATGAAAACATTCTAGAAGGTCCCTTAATGTGAACCAGTACAGTGCTGACTTCCTGATATTTCAGGCAGCCTCATGCTGTGTGTCTGAGAGCTATGAAGTGCCCCACTCATCTCAATAATGTGTTGATGCTCAACCCAAATAGTAGCACCTTAAAAGTAAAGGTTGAAGCTTTCATTGCTGCTCATTTTAACAGAAACATCTGGCTAGTTGTCTGGATGCAGTGGTGGCAATGTGGGATGGGGTGGCTGGTTGCTTTGTGAATGGTTAGTGAAGCAATGACCCTGTTTTGTCTATTAGGTGGTTGGTTTTTGCTCACATGCTCAGGGTCTAACTTATCGCCGTATGCGGGGTCAGGAAGGAATTTGTCCCCAGTCAGACTGGCAGTGACTTGGGTTTTTTTCACCTTCCTCTGCAACGTGTGGGTGTGGCTCATGTCAGGATTATCTCAGTATATCTCACTTAATGGTCGTCTTTGAAGGGGGCTGCACACTTTAGTCCCTCCTGTTCTCTGCTTATGGCACATAGTAGTTTAGGCTTCTATGAGTGGGCATATTTTGGTCTCATTTTGTTGTTGGGTTTAGTGTAGGGGTGGTGTTGGCGGCCTGTGATATACAAGAGGCCAGACTCGCTGTGGTGGTCCCCCTGGCTTTACCAGGCATCTTGTTGCCCTCAGTGCTTTTATGGAAGCATTCTATTCTCTCGTAATAGCTTCCCCTGTGCAATTACACCCTGTCAGTATAAAAGACTGAGACCGTTGGAAAATTTGTAAGCAAAAAAAAATAATTGTAAATGCCAAAGCTGATGTCTTTGTTGGATTTAGTACCAGAATGAATAACCGGGGACACAGATTTTGTTGTTTAGTATTAATTTACTAAAAACTCCTAGTTACTATAAACACAGCAGCTGCTGCAGGAATGTTAGTGCATTTCAGGAATGATGAGGTGAGCTGCAGAGCTCTTGGCCTCCTTCCCTTTGCTCCATAGCCTGTTCCAGGACTCAGGCCAACTGGCTGAAATAGGGATTAGGACAGTCACTATGCAGAGGCAAGGGCAGAGAGATCCTATGGGACTCCACAGCCTTGGTGGCCGGTCCTACAGGCCCTCTGGCCTCTGCCTGCTCCACCTTTAACCTGAGTCTACGTGCAGGAAGCCCAGTGGAACTTGGCTCAATGTGGAAGTGACAGAGAGTCCTGTGGCACCTTATAGACTAACAAAAGTATTGCATGCATCCGACAAAATGGGTATTAGCCCACGAAAGCTTATGCTTCAGTTCTTTTGTTAGTCTGTAAGGTGCCACAGGACTCTCTGTCACTTCTGCAATTCCAGACTAACACGGCTACCTCTCTGATTCTTGGCTCAGTGTGGTACATCAGAATGGTGCCCCCTCTGATGTCAGATAGGACTTTCTCTGGAGTTCAGCTGACACTTTTTTTTTTTTTTTTTTTTTTTTTTTTAACTGTGCAGGCTGTATCAATTTATCTTTTGCATATGTGGAAGGAGAAAGTCTGCTGATGGCTCTGAAAGACGTGGCTCTGTCTTCAGGAAGGTAAGTGTGGAAAATTGGGGGCAGAAAAGAAAGCTTATGCTAAAGCACTCTTGAGAGGGAATGCTGTCTGCTGATGGAATCGCACATCTCGGAGTAGGCACCTCTGTGCCCTTTATTCACTCTGTCAGTCTGAAATGCAGCTGTACTCTGAGATGGGACTCTCTAAAAATGGCTCCTTGAGTACCACATTAGATCTGTTCAGTTTACAAGTAAAAGTGGATTTTTCTAACAGCCAGCCCTGCAGACTCAACCTGGAATCTCTTTTGTCATATGCATCACCACTGCTAATGATGATTCTCCAGCAAAATGCTGTCCTCTGTTACACCTGTGTAACTTCATGGCCTTCAGTAGAATTTCACAGGAATAATGGTGAGCATCATTTGAAGATTGTAGGGCTACATATGCAATCCCACTAAGGAAAGTAGCTAACAATTCTGGTGTTTGATACACAAGCAGTAAGAGAATCCAGCGCTTTCTTGGAGCTGTGTTGACTTTACAGGGCTGATTGTGGTAAAATCTTTTTATCACTAACATCAGCAGATCTGACGCTGATCCACACAGAGAGCAAGTCTGCAGAATACAAAAGTGCCATTTTTACTTTGTGTTTAAGAGTAATGGTCTGAGTTTCAAATTTATCAGCCAGAAATGTGTTGGTTCTAGTAAACACAGCAGTTTGAAAGGAAAAGACTTTCCGAATCCAGCTGAAACTAAATACAGCCCTGTAAAGAGGCCCTGTAGTTAGAGCTGTCATCTTAGTCCACATATTTCCATTTGTGCATGCTGCAAAACTACTGTGCCGATGATCAGCATGGGAACTTGTTCACATGAACCCCTGCTCAACTTGTTCTGGGTGTGTTACAGATTAAGAGAGAGGTGTGTCAGCTGTATTCAGGACTGCAGGTTAGCCACTAAGCCCCTCCTGCCCGGCCCCCGAGCTCCTGGCTGGGGAGGCTTCCCGCGGCTCCTCCTCCCGCTGTCTCCCATTCCCTGCAGCCGCTCTGGCCTGTAGCTCCTGTCAGTGGCTTCGGTGGCGCTGCAGGGCATCTGCAGGGCAGTGTGTCTAGCTTCCATGGGCTGCACGGAGCCAAACTAACTGTGTGGCATGGTAAGGGGGCCAGGGCCAGGGCCAGGGGGTTGGATAAGGGGCAGGAGGTCCCGGGGGCAGTTGGATGGGGCAGAGGTTCTGGGGCGGTGGTCAGGGGACAAGGAACGGGGGGCCTTGTATAGGGTGTGGGAGTCCCAGGGATGTCTCAAGAAGTGGGTGGTGGATAGGAGTCGGGGCAGACAGGGAGCAGGGGAGACAGGTAAGGGATGGGGTCCTGGGTGGGGGGTCTCAGGAGGGGGCAGTCAGGGAACGAGGAGCAGTGGGTTTAGATAGGGGATGTGGTCCCAGGGGGTGTGTGGTTAGGAGTAGGGTGGGTCTCGGGAGTGGGCAGTGAGGCAACAAGGAGCCGGGGGGTTGGATGGGTTGGGTGTTCTGAGGGGGACGGGGTGCGAAGTGGGTGGGGGTCACATAGGGAGTGGGGCCAGGCTGTTTGGGGAGGCACAGCCTTCCCTACCAGGCCCTCCACATAATTTTGGAACCCTGATGTGGCCCTCGAGCCAAAACGTTTGCCTATCCCTGCACTAAGATGCCTATACAATATCTAGTTGTGGCTAACTCTAGGATTCCTTCCCTCCCTTGAAGGACCACTAACTTCATGCAGATTTGGGTTCTCTCTCTTCCCCACCCCCTTTTTTCCTTTTAAAGAAAGGCATGGACCATTTATACTGTATCAGGATCCTTTTCAGTACTAAATTTTGCTTTGTTAATATTTAGAAAAAGCTTCTTTTTCTGTGCCTCAGGCTTCCTCTCTGTAAAATGGGGGTAATGATATTTACCCACTTTTGATGTCCTTTGTGATGTAAGCTGCAGCAGTGCTGAGTTTATATTAGGATATTAGGAAAAAAAAATTCACTAGGTGTGTGGTGAAGCACTGGAACGGGTTACCTAGGGAGATGGTGGAATTTCCTTCCTTAGAGGTTTTTAAGGTCAGTCTTGACAAAGCCCTGGCGGGGATGATTTAGCTGGGGATTGGTCCTGCTTTGAGCAGGGGGTTGGACTAGATGACCTCCTGTGGTCCCTTCCAACCCTGATATTCTATGATTCTATTATTCACTCAGGATTCCAGGCCTTTATGTTTGTCACTTTTCAGATTCTCTTGGTATTTGAGGGGTTAAAAGGTGGTTTTCAAAGCCATGTTTGATCTTTGGTTTATAGAAATGTGTCCTTTTTTATGCTTATACAGAGCACACAGCATCTTTTCAGGGGAAAAAGGCAATATGCTGCATTTATTAAAAATACAGCAGTTAGCATATGACACAGACACACACAGTCTCTTTCTTTCTCTCCATACCTCTACCAGTTAATATTTATAGTTACCAGTCTGGATCAATCTAGCGGCCAGCCAGACTGATCATTGAGGAGAACCAGGCTCTGTTGGTCATGATCTGATACTCTTGGTCTTGTGGCAAGATGAACCCAAAGTTCCATGGCAAAGCACCCTGTTCTTATAGTCCTTTTTCTCTTTTGAAGTTTATGGATTTTGCTGTGTCAGTTTATGACCGGTTACTTCTTAATTACAGTTATTTTTTTACGTTAACATTTTAAAACACCTTTTAGAGGGTTATTCTGTTCTGGATTGATTTTAATTACTTGTCTTGAGGGGTGCCAGCCTCCACCTCAGGGTCGTCAGCCTGCCCTTCCTCAATCATGGATACGCATTGATGATTCTTTGGCATTGATGACAAGTCTTGTTAAGCGTCTTCACTCCTCCTTCCTTGACCGTCTGGTTAACAGTGGCCTTCACACCTTATCTTTTCCTGGTGCATGCATTCCTCATTCACACAAACAGTCTTTTATAGAGACCTTCAAAGGTATAGACAACAGTATTTTGTATTGAGTAAAAGACATTGTAAATCAAGCCTTGCCAAATCTTATAACCAAAACAATTCACTTTGGGGCTTTAGGCCTTTAATGTTTTTCCAACGTACTACTTATAGACAATACAAAATCCTGTCACAAAAACTAAAAGGGCCTAATTCGTCCTAATTGTAATGCATATGGGAAACCATAGTAGACACATCCTAAAACAGGGGGTGACCATAATCAGCCATAAGGACTGTTCTAGTATGTTCCTGCCTTTCAATTATTACAACCTCTAATACAAATATAAAATCCTACTTCTATACCCTTGATGCATTGCCATCATCTGTCCTGATCTGCTCTGAAGAATTCTTCTTCTGCTCTTCCTTTTCTATTCCCCCTCTGTTCTCCTAAATCTTCATTTTGCATTTGCTGCTCACTGCTGGCAACATCTGACCTAACAAAAGGAGAGCAGGATTATAGAATCATAGGAGTGGAAGGGACCTTGAGAGGTCATCTAGTCAAGTCCCCTGCACTGAGGCAGGACTAAGTATTATCGAGACCATCCCTGACAGATGTTTGTCCAACCTGCACTTAAAAATCCCTAATGATGGAGATTCCACAACCTCCCTAGGCAATTTTTTCCAGTGCTTAACTACCCTGATAGGAAGTTTTTCCTAATATCTAACCTAAAATCTCCCTTGCTGCAATTTGAGATCATCACATCCTCTCCACAGTGGTTAAGGAGAACAATTTAATACTCTTATGTTCTTGAAGACTTCTTATGACCCCTCCTCCCCCAGTCTGGTCTTCTCCAGACTAAACAAACACAATTCTTTCAATCTTTCCTCATATGTCATGTTTTCTAGACCTTTAATTATTTTTTGTTGCTCTCCTCTGGACTTTCTCCATTTTGTCTGTCTTTTCTGCTCCCCAAAACTGGACACAGTACTCCATTTGAGGCCTTATCAGTGCTGAGCAGAATGGAAGAATTAGTTCTCCTATCTTGCTTACAGCACTCTTAGTAATACATCCCAGAATTATGTTTGCTTTCTTTGCACCAGTATTACATTGTAGACTCATTTAGTTTGTGATCTGTTATAACTCCAGATCCTTTTCTGCAGTACTCCTTCCTAGGCAGTCATTTCCCATTTTGTATTTGTGCAGTTGATTATTCCTTCCTAATTGGAGTACTTTGCATTTGTCCATAGTGAATTTCATCCTATTTAATTCAGACTATTTCTCCAGTTTTTCAAGATTCTGAATTCTAATTCTGCCCTCCAAAGCACTTGTAACCCATCTGATCATCTACAGTCAAGTGTACTGTCATCCACAGGCAAGTGTACTGTTAAAGATATTCAATAGAACCAGACTCAGGACAGTTTCCTGCAGAACAATTTGTCCTTCTAGCTCAATTGATTCTTACTGAGTATGGTTTTTCAGTCAGTTATGCACCCACTTTATAATGGGTTAATCTAGGCTGTATTTCTCTAGTTTGTTTCTGAGAAGGTCATGTGAGACAGGGTCAAAAGCTTTACTAAAGTCTAAGGTCTGCTGCTTCCACCGTATCCACAAGGCTTGTAACCCTGTCAAAGAAGGACATTAGGTTGGTTTGACATGATTTGTTCTTGAAAAATCCATGTTGACTGTTGTTACTTTATTTTCTTCTACGTGCTTACATAGTGATTGTTGGAGAAAATAATGAGTTATCATTTTGGATACCAAAGTTAAGATGACTGGTCTGTAATTCCCTGGGTTGTCCTTATTCTCCTTTTTATCGAAGAGCAAATACAGAACCATCTCTCCCATCCTCCACAAGTTCTCAAAGATAATTGCCAATGTCTTTGAGGTTTCTACAGCCAGTTCCTTAAGTACTCTAGGATATAGTTCATCAGGCCCTCCTGACTTGAAGACCTGTAACTTGTCTAAGTAATTCTTAACTTGTTCTCTTCCTATTTTAGCCTCAGATCCTATCCCATTTAAACTGATGTTCACTAGATTAGTTGTCCAATCACTGCTGTATTTATGAAATACAAACCTAAAAAAAGGGCATTTAACTTTGGCCCTTGATGCATTTTCAGTGGTTATCTTTCCCCCTCGTTGAGTAACAGGCCTACCCTGTCCTTGATCTTCCTCTTGCTTCTCAGTTATTTGTAAAATGCTTTGTTACCCTTTCTATAAACTAGTTTAATACAGTTTTATGTCTTCGTCTTTCTAATTTTGTCCCTACGTGCTTGTGTTGCTTTGTTATGTTAGTCCTTTGTAATTTGACCTACTTTCTGCTTGCTGTGTGACTCTTACCAATTGAGAGCTTGCTCTTGTGCCCTTATTAATGTTTCTTTTAAAAAACTGCCAACTCTCCTGAAAGTTTTCTTTTAGACTTGCTTCCCAGGGGATCTTATCTACCACTTCTCTGAGTTTGCTGGTCTACTTTCTTGAAGTCCATTGTCTTTTTATTCTGCTGTTTTCTCTCCTACCATTAGAATCATGAATTCTGTCATTTCCTGATGACTTTCACCCAAGCTGCCTTTCACCTGCAAATTCTCATCTAGTTCCTCTTCATTTGTCAGAATCAAATAGAGAACAGCCTCTCCCCTTCTCACTCTCTCCACCTTCTGTAATAAAAAGGTGTCTCCATTGCATTCCATGAACTTGTTGGATAATCTTGCTCTGTTGTATTATTTTCCCCAACAGATGTCTGATCCACTATCACCACCAACTCCTGATTTTTGTGGTGTTTATAAAAAGCCTCTGTCACCTCTTATTCCTGGTTTGGTGGTCTGTTGTAGACAGCCACAATGACATCACCTTTGGGGTTTTTTTATGCCTTTTATCCATACCCAGACACTTAACAGGCCTGTCTCCCACTTCTGTCTCAACGTCAGTGTAAGCAAATACATCTTGGGTATACAAGGCAACACTTTCTCCCCGTTTTGCCTGCTGTCCTTCCGGAACAAGCTGTACTCCTCTATACCAGCATTCCAATCATGGGAATTATCCCATCAGGTCTCCGATGCCAGTTATGTTGTAATTGTGAGTATTCACTAGTATTTCTAGTTCTTCCAGTTTATTCTCCATATTTCTTGCATTAGGATACAGACATCTCAGATGTTCATTAGACTTCTCCTCAGTATCCCTTCTTGTTTGTCCTTTGCCCCTCTACAGTTGTCCATGTTTTCCCCAAATTCCAACCCTTCACCACATCTTCATGTTTTGGAATTACCCATGGTCTTTTATCTCCTGCCCCAGTTGAATCTAGTTTAAAGGCCACCTACCAGATTAGTTAGATACTCTTCCCTTTCCTGGATAGGTGGATTCCATCTGTGCTCAGCAGTCCTTCTCAGATCAGGATCCCATGCTCGAGGAACTTTCCTGTTGACACCATCCACTCAGCTGTGTATTTACCTCCAGAATGTCTGTCTCTTGCCAGGCCGCTGCCCTTGACCAGAAGGATAGATGAGAACACCACCTGTGCCCCAATGTCCTTCACCCTCCCTCCCAGAGTTCTGTAATCACTCTGGATCTGCTCTGGGTCATACCTGGCAGTATTGCTAGTGCCCACATGGATGAACAGCCAGTCAGAGGGCCGGATGATTCTCGGCAATTCCTCCATAACGTCTCAGGTGTGGGCACCTGGCAGGCAACATGCCTCCTGGGATACCATGGGTCAGGCTAGTGGATGGATGCCTCTGTCCCCCTTAGAAGGCAATCACCGACCATCACCACCCTTAGATTCCTTTTGGGAGTGGTGGCTGCGATCCTTGCAGTCTTGGTCTCCCTCACCTTTGTGGGGGATTCCTCATCCTTTATTGCCAGAGCAGAATACTGGTTTGTCATCTCTATGGCTGGGAGCCAGAGTGGAGCGCTGTCTGCTGCAGAACTAACTAGCAGCCAGATTTCTCCCTGTGAAGGAGCAGTTTCCTCCTGCAGTCCTCCCCAGCTGTTTTTCTTTGTTTAGACTTGGAGGTCTCCATATGCATATTTGCATTCTTTCCTCAAACTCTGTGTCACTAATCTTGTTCCCAGCTACTGCCTCCCCTCTGCCCTTCCTTCTCTTCTGCTGTCTCTGGAATCCCCAGGTTCCTGATTACTTGCCTGAGCCATCTCCTTGTTTTCACTGACTCTCTCCCGCCAGGGACCTAGGATAATTATGTGTTTTGTAAAAAGCCTTGGAGACCTATGGTGATACTTAGAGTCTAGGAATCTTATATTCTTCAGTAGAAATTACTGATGAAATTAAACATTCTGTACGAAGAGCTCTGCGAAAAAGAAAAGGGTACAATTCTTTCTCACCCTTTTTCCTTAGTGCTTGCACATCTGCCTCTCTGGAGCCATCCTATGTGCTAAGGGCAATAGGGACTGATGAAGACTTGGCTCACTCATCCATAAGGTGAGTGATATGACCTTTGCTGTCTTTTCCAAACTGTTTTCTCTCCTACACTCAGAGCAGACTCTGTTCTCCTGTTCCACCTTCCCATGTGTGTACTATGTTAGCACCTACACAGTACATCTTTGTTTTGTTTTAGGTTTGGCATTGGTCGTTTCTCTACAGAAGAAGAAGTAGATTACACTGTGCAGAAGTGCATACAGCATGTCAAAAGACTGAGGGAGATGAGGTGAGCCACTTCCTTACTGACCTTAAAAGATAATGAATTGCTGCACATTTTCTCTAAGCTTTTGTGGAATGTGTAAGGCCCCTGATTTATTTTTTCTTATGTTTAAAATTGTGGGAATTGGAGTGTTTTACAGCAGTTCAAAAATGGGTGAAAATCCATGCAAAAAGTTAGCTTCCCAGTTCTCTGCATAAATATTGGGGTTAATCCTGGGCCTCCTCAGGCACCCAAATGGGTTGCTATCACCTGAAGGACACTAGAGAAAATAAACAAGAAATATTACTTGAATGGAACTTCTATGCCGAAATAATCATCTCTCCTGCTACTGAAGTGGGATATAAGGGTCTGGAGCCAGGAGAGAGCAGGGGAAAAAAATCGAGACAGAGGAAGAGCAGGAGGGTGGGGAAGGGAGGGTGAATGTACAAGAAATAATCCTGCCGCCACTGATACCCGATGCTGCTCCCAGTCACTGAGTCAGCCTGGGCTGTGGGGGAAAGGAGGAGAGGGGAAAGGGGGACTTGCTCTTCCTCCCTGAGTAGGGAAATCTCTTAATTGCTCATCAGATTCCTTGAACAAATACAGAAGCAGCTTATTTGTGGTTGATTGTCAGTTATACCATCATTCTTGACATTCCAGGTGACATCTAATTTCTTTTCTATTTACAGTCCACTGTGGGAAATGGTGCAGGATGGAGTGGACCTCAAAAGTATTAAATGGACCCAGCACTAGGAAAGCAGTTGAGTTGTAACCTTGGACTAGATGGATGTGGATTAAAGTGCATTTTCTGTACATTCCTGAGGAAAGTCATGTGACATTTGCTTTTTTACATAGTCAGTCTGGTGGCAGGGGTCTAAACACAGACTCTAAGAAACCAAAACTGAGGTGAAACTGAATCTCACACACTTATTTACGCACAAGATAACTTGCACTGTGACCTAGCTTCCTTGGATTTTCTTTCATTTTCTGATGCAAGAGTGAAACTAGGCCCTTTTAACTTATTCCTCTTGCTGCAGAAGAGACCCTCTGTTAGGAGGTTTGCCTTTCTTGGCATCACAAGAAAGGCATTTGTGGTAAAGCTTTATTGCTAAGAGCCTTGTTTCACTTACTCTGATTTTTTTTTATTTGATTCAGTGACATTAGTCTGAAACGGCAACCTGCTTTCTGTGTTCAGATAGTTCTACTTACAAAAGCCACCTCTAGAGGAGACAGAAATCTTATTTTATGGCTCTAGAATGGTGTATACTTGTGTTAATTGTATGTTCCAGGCTCATTTATACCTGCAGTTAAGAGACCCTTTCCCAATTGAACAAAATATTTTTGTTTCTTCCGTTTTAGTTTAGTCTGATTTTTGCAGTTCTGCCTTCTCACATTTGTGTCTGGCCTTTGAGGATCAGGAGAATGTTTTAGCCCAAAGCATTCTTCCAGCTTTCCAGAATCTAGGATAGGATGATGCACTTTGCTGTCTGTATCAATTGTTTTTTCCCATGCAGTCTGTCTACTTGCAAGTAAAGACAGAAATGTTGTATGTAATAGCATGTATTTCTGTGAGAGGCAGGGTAAGGGAGCAGGATACATTGTCTTCAGTGGAAATGGAAGCTTTTAGTTTGGCAGGAGTGGTGAGACAGAAAAGACACCAGCTCTAATGCATGGAAATGCTTTTAGTACTGTTTCTGTTGTTTTCTTGGTTTTAGAGCCTTTCTCCATTACCCATTAAGACTATGACCATGGGCAATAGCATCCTAATTTCTTTATAGGGTCTGTTCCTTCCTCATATTCTAGTTGGCTAAATCGGTTCTGTAGATAACAATAGATGAGCTCTGAGGAGAGTTCTTGACACTCCAGATTTATACGTTTTTTGTTACTAGAGATGGTTATGGGAACAGCATCCCACCCATTCCATTCAGACACTGGGGAAAGTGTCCATTAAAATGGACCTGGCTAAGTTGAATTAAATTTCAGGTTTTGGTTTCCTGCCTTCTCTTAAGTTGTTCGTATAGGAAATTTAACCCTATATTATAAAGTGCCTTTGTCTTACCCAGCTTTGTATGCAGACTACTCCTCAGCAGGTAGCTGGTTCACAGATGAATTCTGTGCTAGCCACTGGATCCTAGGCATCCTACTGACAGTGCACATCTCTTGTTGGGAGCAGCAGAGGGCCATCTCCTGGCTAGCTCAAGGATGAACCCCAGACATGAAAGCTGTCTCCTGGAACCTAAATCTCTCTTTGCAAGGTGGTGTGCCTTGCAGAGCCCAGCAAACTCTGAGCAGGCAAGCTTGTGTTGTATCCGTTTCACTGAGGAGAATAGATTTGCACTTTCATAATGAGTGCAGATACTCTTGGATCCCTCTGTTTGAAGGGGTTGGCGGCTTTAGCAGTTTGAATATTGTTGGGCTGGGAACTAGTAATGATTTTAAAAAATTTTAAGGACTTGATGTATAATTGGCTTTCAAAAGACTTGTGCATGTAGGTCTGAGTAACCATGTAGTAACATTTCCCAGCGTGTTATAAAAACATTTCTCTGAAATTGTTCTATTTCCTGCATTGTACGTAACAATCAAGTTTAAATCTCATTTATTTCAGTTATACATTTAGAGGAAAACAGATATAAATTGGGTTGTTAATTATTCTATAGGCCTGTGTTTGGGATCCAAAATTTTGGATGAACAGCTTAAAACAAAGTAAGCCTGTTCTGAAGGAGATGTGCTCAGATTTCTCCTCTTGGAATCTCCCTGAATAATCTGCATTTGTTCCATGAATGGCACTCTCTCTGGTGACAGGTGCAGCTCTGCATATGGTACAGAGAATGGATATCTGCTGTACTTTGCCCTTAGATTTTGCAGGCAGAAACAATGCCACTCCCAATAAAATTACATACATAAAATAGCCCGCATACAATATTGTGAACAGATTATGCAGGCTGAGGACTTAGAGACACTTTGTAGGTTAGTAAACCACCACCTACTCTGCCATTAAGGATCTAGAATGATAAAACTTCCAAAGCTTAGTCAAAGGCTTTTGTGAGCTCTGTCTCCTTTCTAGAGGTCTTAGAGTTTGATTAGAACTCATACTTCTCAACCTTAATATACCTGCTCTGATTTAATACCAGCTGGTCTGGATCCTTGATACTTCATGGATTTGATCATTTGAAAAGAGCCCTGAAGACTTGAACATGAGTAAGGAGACTGACTTTAGTACTGCATGAAATGGTTTGGGCAACAAGATACCCTCCATTCATGGATATGTATTTCAAAGTGTTAAATAATGATGTTTGCAGTGTTGTAGCCATGTTGGTCCCAGGATATTAGAGAGACAAGGTTGGGAAGTACTATCCTTTATTGGACCAACTTCTGTTCGAGAGAGACTAGCTTTGGGACTTACACAGAGCTCATCTTCAGGTCTTTTAGTGGACCAACTTCAAGACAATACATCCTCTACCTTCTTGCAAATAATGACAGTCTGTGGGTCCAGATGGAAAAAAAGTTATGGTGATTCTTCCAGTCACACAAGTGAAAGAAGGAAGAAAACAGAGTAGTGGAGGTGAACCATTGGTTGCTCAACTGGGGTGAAGCTGAAGGTTTTGTGGCACATGGGGCTGCAGTCAGGTGGGGGTAGGTGAATGGGCTGGCCTGCATCTCACAGGTAGATGGGCTACCTTACTTAATTGGAGACTAGGTGCAGTAGCTAGGAAATCATTAAACTAACAATGCCAGGGGGGAGGGGTGGGGATGCTAAGAAGGTATACACTCAAACTCCACGTATTGTGAAGAAATTGAACCAATGTGAAAAAAGGAAAATTTTCAATTGTTTGTAGTGCTAAGGTGTCTGGTTGCCAAGCAAGAATTAGAAATTTTTACTAGCAAGAAGAAATCTGATATCATTGGCATTACTGAAATCTAGAGAGATGATTTGCATGTTTAGAATGCTAAAATCACTAGTTATAACCTGGTTAGGAAAGGTATGGAGCATGGCACTTACATTAGACACCATTACCTGTGTTAGTTATTGATAACTCTTGGATGCATATGGATCAATGTACTAATTAACAAAGCCCAGATATGGGGTGCTGGCAGGGATTTGTTACAGATCACTGAATCAAACAAGAGAACAGGATCCATTATTCCATAAGAACCTGTCTATAATGTGTGGACTTCAGTTTGGGAGACAAATGCTTAGAGCTCTTTTACACCCAGTAGCAAATCATCATTAGGGTTTCTAAAAGTTAGATGGTAATTTAACAGAATTATTGCTCCTGATGTGAGGTAAATATTTTGGACATCATTATGACTGATAAAGATGAATTCATCACTGGACTGGAAGCTGATGGGTGCCTAGGGACCAGTGATCATGGCCAAATAAAATACAATTCTAGCAAGTTATGTATGTGGTGCTTCAAAAAGGTTAATTTCTTCAGCACTGATGAAAATTGAGTATAATTGGTTGGGAGGGAAACCTTAGAAATGTGAATGAAAGTGGGAACTCCTGAAGAAGTGTGTGTGTGTGATATGCCCAAACAGCTACTCTTCCACAATCCCAGGAAGAGGTCACGTTTGGTTAAAAGCCCATCCTGGTATAGTGATGAAGTGAAGGCAGCAATTAGAAATAAATAAAAGCAGTATACAAGTGAAAAAGAGGGAAGCATATAACTTCACATTTTCCTGTATATTGATTGCTATAAAATGTATAAGGGGAAAGACTTGAAGAACACGATCTGTTTAGCTTATCAAAGGGAAGACTGAGAAGTGACTTGATCAGTGTAAAAGTATCATCAGAACATACCAACTACTAAAGGGCTCTTTAATCTAGCAGAGAAAGGCAGAACAAAAACCACTCGCTAGAAGCTGAATCCAGACAAATTAAAATTAGAAATAAGGCATGTGTGTTTTAACAGTGAGGGTGATCAACCATTGGAACAAAACACCAAGGGAAGAGATGAGTTCTTTGTAGCACAGCAGTTCTCAAACAGGGGTTCACAAAGGTATCCCAGGGAGTCCATGAGTCATGTCTGGGGCTCCCAGCCCCACTGATCAACTCCTTCCCCTCCCTCCTAGTGCTTTCTGCATGTCTCTGAAGAGCTGTTCCACTGCATGCAGGAGGCCCTGGGAGGGAGGAGCAGGGGTGGGGCCTTGGAGTAGAGAGCAAAGGCTGGAGCTGAGCAGAACTTGTGCACACCCAGGGAAAATTAGAAGCCAGCTTGGGCATCAGTGAAAATTTTTAAATTAAAATGGGGGTCCTTGGCTTGCTAAAGCTTGAGAACCGCTGCCATAGCATGATGTCTTCAGATCAAGACAGGGTATCTGGCTGAAGCATAACTTCCAGAAACATAGGCTGTTGGGCTCAGTTCAGGGATAATGGTAAAATGTAATCATGTATGCTATACAGGACATCATACTAGGTGATGGAATGGTCCCTCCTGGGACCATGCAAATGGGAGGAAGATGGCTTTTCAAGAACACACTGCTTGTAATTTTAATTTTGATACTTGTTACTGAAAGAATCAGCTACAAACAATCACCTCCCCACCCACACCAGCCAAATCTTTTGGTCCATGAGAAACTCAGTGTTTTTCTGTTAAGATCTTCTTTCTCAAAGAGCTGGTTGTCATCTTTTACTGTAATTTGTCACCAGGTTCTACCGTGAAAACCTTATTTTAAGCTTTTTAGCCATCTACATACAGTTTGTTATAGAAAATTAAATTGTCCTGAAAATTGCTGGACTTTCTACAATGGCAAGGAAGAATTTTTCTACAGTGTTTGAAGAAAACTCGTCAAACTTTGTTAAAGGTTATTAAAAATTGTCATGGTTTTAAACTTTACTTGACATTTGTTTCATTCTAGTTGTAAAACTGCTTCAGAGTTAACAGTTGTATTTCATACAAAAAATAATATTTGAAGAGAAAACTAAGCTGCAATTAAACATTAATAGTGTGTACACAGGAAATTGACCCTCTGATAAGGGTTTTCTATTCCATCTATTTTTATTTATTTATTCATTCTAGTGTAGTAGTACTTTGGGTGTCCAGCCATGGATACAAGTTCCATGTAGCAGAGACAGTCCTTGTCATTAGTTGCTTACAATCTTTGTATTACAGGAGAGACAATAGGTTGAAACAATAAATAAATGAAGGCTGGTACAAAGAAGCCATGATACAAAACTGGTCAGCAGGGTTAAGAAGTGTGTGTGTGTGTGAGTAACAGGGCTTCACTCACCATGCTGGCACTTCCTGCTGATTTCCTTGGGGTTTAGTTCTGCAGGTGATGCCTTGCTCCCACCTCTTCTGCTCCCAGACCCATGTCACTCTTCACGACACAGCCCTCCGGCCATGTATCAATGTGTACATCCTCTGTCCAGGGCGAGTTCTGCAATCCAACTGTCGCCACTGAGGAAGTGGCAGGACTGCAGCCAGTTGTCTGGCCACTTCACTGAAGCCACAGCATCCTCTTGCCTCAGCCTTCAAATCCCAGCAGCTAGGCAGGAGCTCTTTCTAGCTCCCCCAGTCCCTGCTAGTAGCACTGCTCGATCCAGGGAGCTAGCTTCTTTCTTCCTGCTAGGCACCTAGTCCTTCCTCCTTAAGCTCCAGGAGATAACTGACTGGGCTCATGCAGCACCTCTTTTATGGGCCTGCCATGCACTGATTGGCTGCTCTACTGAGACCTTCTCTAATGGGCTGCCTCTACACAGCCTCCCTATTAACCTATGGCTCTATTAACCCCTTAGAGGCCAGTGTGTGGCCAATGCCCCATCGCAGTGCACATTTACCAAATAATATTACAATTAGGGAATGCTCTATACAGCACATACAGTATGGGAATAAACAGGTCAAGAGATGACTAAATACTAAATGTTTCTAGTTGCTTATAACTTTGTCAAACTTTAATTATTTAGGCTGAAATTTTCCTTGTTGGGTATCTGCCTCAGGCTGGGGTGGAGAATGTTATTTCAGCACAAATCATTTTTTAGATTAGGATAGAAATATGTTAAAATCATTTACTCGAGAAGCTTGAATATCTCCATACTTTGGAGCAGGACTTGAATTTTGGCAAGGGATGGTCCTGGTATTGGGGATGTCTATCCCCATGAAAATCTGCCCAATGTTAGCCAAGTTACGAGCCTTTTAAAATTATGGATTGCACAGGCTCCATAAAGCCATCTTAGAATTTGGCAACTAAATGGATGTTTCCATTTGCACTGAGCGTGCTCCAGCCCGAGGTGGCAGGGGCTGAGGCACACTTTCCTTCCCATCAGAGATGGATTAAGATTTATTGGGGCACTGGGCACAAATAACATTGCTCCCCACTCCCACACACCCTCAACATGGGACCCTGCCCGCTTTTCCTTCCCTTCTCCGCATGACCCTCACTCTGGCCTTGGCCAGAAGTTGGGCCGTGGTAAGAGCTGCACAGGGAACCCAGGCTGCTGTGGGGTGCCCTGGACCCTGTGACCTGTCCTGGATGGCATGCTCTGGGGGGTAGGGACACGGGACAGGGGCTGCTCTTGGGCACCCCAGCTCCTAGCCCAGGGCAGATAGAGGGTCTGGGGCTCTCCACAATTACCCCAGCTCCCCGGGCACCTTTTACTAGAGTTTGGGCCAGGACGGTCCCCTTTTTAAGCCCTGCCCTGGATGTCCTGACTTTTTTTGGCAAAACTGGGCATTTGTCGGCAACTGGCAAGAGCAAAAGGGACAAATGCTCAGTTTTGCCAGAAAGGGACTCAGGATGGGAGCAGTTACATGCAGCGGGAGAGGAGAGGGGCTCAGGGGGCCCCTAGAAAGGAAGGTCTGTTTACAAGTACAGGGAGCAAAGGAGCACTGTGTATATATTTAAAGGAGAGGGGAAAAATTTGGCTGTCTAAAAGACCCATTCAAATAGGGAAGAAATGAATCTGAGTGAGGGTGAGAGGAGAGCAGAGAAAAGCCTAGATGGCTTATAGATAATGTACTGGGCTGCCTGGAAAAAATTAGTTCTGGGGGAAAACCAGCTATTTATTGAAGACAACAAAGGAACTGTGTACAGTTGCTGCACTTTATTTTACTGCCTTTATTGTTTTAAGTGAGTTAGAACTGCCTGTTTTATTGCAACTGGTTTAATACAGAAAAACATGTAATAATTGCAGTATTCTAAATCATTCCTGTTTAACAGAGATACAAGATGTCAATTTCCCTTTTTAAGATGCTGAAGCAGACAGAGCATCTGAGCACAGGCTGTGGAGGCAGAAAAATGAGTTCTCTTCCTTGCTAGGTGATCTTTGCTTATTGCACAACTTTGCATTGTCTGAGTTTCCACATCAAAAAAAGATTTTTACTTACTTACCTCCCAGCAGGGAGTGAGGATTAATTATTTAGCTTTTATAAAGCAACTTGAAGTTTAAAAACACAAAATATAAGCTACATATTTATTGGAAAAATACTAGATTGTAAGCTTCTCAGGGCAGGAACCTTGTCTCTACAGGTCAAATAATCAAACACATAAAGTAGGCAGCATAGAAATAAATATGAATGAAAATAAATAGCCACATGTTTAGGGCATTGAGCCATCTTAAAGTTGTCATCTTGTTGATAAATTGGTTTTGAATTAATAACCCTGTTGATACATATGACAGTAGTTTGGAGTTTCAGGTGAGTGAGTGTGGACAGCTGCAGCTGTCTGTACACATATTTACAGCACTATGCCATCGAACTCTGCCTAAGTGCCAAATATTGTAAGAGCTGAGACATGAGGTTTGTTAGTAAAGCAGTATTGTCTATTAGTAAGTGTTGGAGATTGGCAGTCAGGACTCTTGAGTTCTCTAACTAGCAGTGATACTTGATTCACTTTGTGCTTGACTGTAGGCTATTCACTTAACCTCTGTGTGTTGCGGGCAGGAGAGGGGCTGGCGGAGACAGCTCTGCATGGGAGGGAGGGAGGGAGCAAGTGAAGGGTGGGGGGGCAGCTCTGCAGGAGAGGGGCTAGAAGGGCAGCTCTGTGTGGGAGGTAGCGGGGAGGGTGCAGACAGGAGAGGGGTTGGGGGCAGCTCTGTACAGGAGGGAGAGGGTAGGAGAGAGCATGGGTGCTGGAACAAATTTTATAGTGATCGTGCTGAGAACTATTGAACTGAACTGTAAACCTGGTATATAATGGAAACCACTTCAAACCAGGGGGTGCAGCAGTACTCCCAGCACCTCTAGTTCTAGCACCTATGGGTGGGGGTTCTGCACAGCGAATACGTTCAGTGTTCACCTACCCACAGTTCCTGCCTCCAGCCTGGCCAGGGGGTGGGGTCTCAGGGGGAAGAGAGGAGGGGTAGGGCTGCAGGCTGGGAGAGGAGAAGCAGGGCCAGAGTTCCGGCCTCTGGGGGTGCCCCTCAATTGGCTAGGGTAACCAGGTGTCCGGTTACAACCGGAACACCGAGCTCTAACATCCTGTAACAAATAAAACCGGAAATAGCATAATACATCCGTCAAAACAATAAATATGTCTGTTTAGACGTTGCAGTGAAAATGAGCAGCTGAGCAATGGTCAGGGAGAACAAGCAACGGAAGGAGGTGGGATGGAGTCAGCAGGGGGCCGGGTCTTGGATTGGGCCGGGGCAGTGAGCAGTGCAAGGGTGTTAAATTTTCTGGAATTAGGAAGTTGGCAACCCTACAATTGGCTGGGGCTCTTGGGCCCATAGGGTAATCCGCCCCTGCTTATCTTCCCACTGATGTGGTGCTGGGGATGTGAACTAAGAACAAGGGAACTGTCTCCTGTACTCTCAGTGCTTCCATCTGCTGGTATGTGGGCAGTGAAGAGAAGGATCAGGATAAAGCAGTCTCTGATTGAAAGGCAGCAATGAAGAGCTGGGTCTTCTAGGGAGGTGACCAGCGGGGACACTTGATTAAGGGGGAAGAGTAAAACAGTACTGTTGGTAGATGGGGGTGACTGAGACAAAGACAGACGGTCAGGGATAGCAGCATAAAGGATCAGACTTGGTGGGAATGGGTAACAGGGTCTATAACGATTAGAGTACAGTTCCCTCAATACCTAGCATAGAATAAAGATTCAACATTTCTTTGTTGTCAGCACGTGTCTGTGAAACCCACTGGCAAAGTGAATGCTTTCTCTCTGTCTAGTGGCTGATGCACAGAGGATTACAACCTACTACTGCTATCAGTTATTCTGTTAGACCAAGAGGCAGAGGTCAGAGGCCTGTGCTGTGGATTTAATGGTTCTACCCCTGGTGCTGAAACATGCAGGATTTAATATAGTTTTATTTGAGGGAATCTCTGGTTTCAGTTTACTTTTTTAGAAACCTAGGAAATTACTTGTAAAAATATATTAAAAGAAAGTTAAGGTGGCAAGGTTAAGCACTTAAAAGTTAGGAAATGCCAGAACTAACATTGCCTGTACAACCTAAATTCAGCTCCCTTGTGCATATATATTACGATACAGTCTTTAATCACATACTGTTTTTTCCACAGGACCCCTGCCTCACTCAGTATCCCACACAATTTTATATTATTCCTCTCCATTCACTTTCACTGACCACTGCGATAGATATAGGTGTTGTGATGTAGGAATTAGTTGCAGCAAGTTATCAGACCTTCCACAGCGATCTGAGGACAGGTGCAACTGCAGCTAGAGCAGTGGTTCTCAACTCATTTCAGTCCATGGACCACCAGGCCAATCAAAAAAGTTTCAAGGACCACCACCTTATTTTTTTGTTGTTATTCAGACATGATTAAAAAGAGCAGACACATTTTGGTTTGAAATTTATTTATTTATTACCAGATATTTGGATTCTCTTCTCACTGACAAGCTTTTCAATGTTTGGAGTGGTACTTGATAATGCACAACGAATATCTCTTTCCAGTGTGAGCTGATTCCTCTGTTTGGACTTACTGTGCAACAAACGCAAAAATCCCATCTCACACATATAAGTTGTTGCAAATGGCAAAAGAAATCTGACTGCGTGTGCTAACAGATTTGGGTAACTCCCGGTCATGCTAGTCCAAAATTTCTCTATGGTAGACTGCTGGTACACATCTTGGGTTGTAAAATCATTTTTCAGATCCAAAAATTCTTCTTTGAGTGATTGCTCATGTGCATTCCAATAGGTGGGTGTGTGCGCACCGCATGCACGATCGCCGGAATATTTTCCCTAGTACCCATCGGGTTTGCAGGGGAGACCCCTGGAGTGGCGCTTTTATGGCAACGTATACATGACCCTGTCGACCTCCCCCCGCCCCAAGTTCCTTCTTACCACCCCTGACGGTCAGTGGTTGGAACAGCTTGGCTTGCGCACAAGTCTTTCACCTTAGTGGTTTTTTCGGATCATTGGTGTAGATAGTTCATGCTATTGTTAGTCAAATAGTTGAGTTTCTTCTCTATAGGGTTTCCCCCCCTCTTCATTCCCTTCCCCTCCCCTGGTGCTGGGGCATACCTCGGTCGCTGGGGTTTAAAGCGTGCAAGAGGTGTGGGAAGCCTATGCCCACAACTGATCCGCACACAGAGTGCTTAAAGTGCCTTGGTGAGGGCCATCAAACTGAGAAGTGCCCTATCTGCAGAGGATTCAAGCCCAGGACGAAAAGAGCGGGACTTCTGTCTGAAGCTCTCATTCATGGAATCCGCCCTTCAGCCGCACGCAGAGCTGCCGGCCTCTTCAGTGTGTAGTGCACCGATGCTGAGAAGGGATGCATCCAGGATCCATCGGCACCAATCCCCGGCACGCAAGACCAGCGCCTCGAAGCGACATCGATCACAGTCACCAGTACCGATGAAGAAAAAGAGACCGGACTGGGGTTGCTCCCCTGTCAAGAGGTCTCAGGGCGACCCTAGCGGCGGCAAAGCTTCAATGACCCTGCTAGCTCCAGCCTGGCCCTGCCAGCATTGGTTCACAATGCTGATGAACCTGTCCATAGCCAAACCAATAATACTCCCCATTTGCCCAACGCTAATTTCACAAGACCATGGGAGTCTCATGCATATTGGGGTGCAGAACAGCGTGGAAATTCTGTGGCTAAACCCCCTTGAGCTCCAGTGCTCACACTCAGTTAGGGAGGTCCTGCTGGGTAGGAGAAAGCTCTCCACTCGTGCCACATATGTGGCCAAGTGGAAACGTTTCTCAATTTGGTCGATTCAGAAGAGTCCTGAAGCCGGGTTAGTGTCTATTCCCTTGATCCTAGACTATCTCATGGATCTAAAGCAGCAAGGGCTTGCCATTTCAACTCTAAGGGTTCATCTGGCAGCTATCTCAGCTTTCCACCCGGGGGTACAGGGAGTATCTATATTCAGCATGGTGGTTAGGTTTCTTAAGGGGCTCGATAGATTGTACCCACCAGTACGTCAGCCGGTTCCCCCAAGGGATCTCAACTTGGTCCTGTCCTCCCTTTGAGCCTTTGGCTATCTGCCCTCTTTCCTATCTCTCCTGGAAGGTAGCTTTCCTGGTAGTGATAACCTTGGCAAGGAGGGTATCTGAGCTCAGCGCTCTTGCCTCCGAACTGCCATATACAGTTTTCTATAAAGACAAGGTGCACTTATGTCCCCACCCCACTTTTTTACCTAAGGTAGCCTCACATTTTCATGTGAATCAGGACATTTTCTTGCCTGTGTTCTTCCCAAAACCCCATGCCACCGGTAGGGAGCATATGTTCCACACTTTGGATGTTAGGAGGGCATTGGCTTTTTATACTGAACGAACAAAGCCTTTTCGTAAATCAACTCAGCTCTTTATTGTAGTTGCAGAGACAATGAGGGGTTTTCCTATTTCACCACAGCGTTTATCATCCTGGATCACATCCTGCATTAGGTTGGGCTACAACCTGGCAAAAACTCCAGCTCCTCCTATCACAGCACACTCCACACTAGAGTGCAGATGACATCCGCGGCCTTCCTGGCGCAGGTCCCTATCCTGGACATCTGTAGGGCAGTGACGGGGTCTTCAGTCCATACCTTCATGTCTCACTACGCCATTACCTAGCAGCCGAGAGAAGGTGCAGGTTTCGGTGTGGCAGTCCTCCAATCCACAGTCAGATGAACGCCGAACCCACCTCCAAGGTAAGTGCTCGGAAATCACCTATTGGAATGTACATGAGCAATCACTCAAAGAAGAAAAAACGGTTACTTACCTCTTGTAACTGTTGTTCTTCGAGATGTGTTGCTCATGTCCGTTCCAAATCCCTCCCGCCTCCCCACTGTCGGAGTAACCGGCAAGAAGGAACTGAGCGGGGGATGGGTTGACAGGGTCATATATACATTGCCCTAAAGGCATTATTCCAGGGGTCTCCCTTGTGGACCTGATGGATACCGTTAGGGAAAAGCTTCTGGCTATTGCGCACTTGGAGCGCACACACACCTACTGGAATGGACATGAGCAACACATCTTGAAGAACAAGTTATGAGAGGTAAGTAACTATTTTTTCCTCCTGCAGATCCTCTGAAACACTATTAACATCTGTTGTGAATGGATTCCTGATGAAAGACAATCCATCCTTTGTCATGTCCACCTCCAGACAGTATCGTTGGAATTCATCTCGTAGCTTCCGTAAATGATCGAGAATTTGCATCTGAATGGCTTCCTTTTTCCCGAGCATGGCATCCACATATGGAAATTGAACCAAATTATTGCCTTTGACTCTTACAATCCAGAGTTCCAATTTGCAAGAAAAGCCTTGATCATGCTTTGAGAGAACAGATTTGCACCTTTCCCTTGCAGCTAAAGATTTTGTTCAAGATTCCAAAAATATTGACAAGATATGCAAATTCTAAATTTGAGTGCATCAGCCTTAGATGGAAGTTACTGGCAACACAACGCAGTCGCATCCCAGATGACGCTATGGATGACACGCTGCGTGCTTGTGAACACGCCATAAATCAGACTAATGGCAGCACCTGCTCATACTATCTGACTTTGGACAGCATTCGTGTGGACCAAAAAAGTCACCATGGACCACCAGTTGAGAACCACTGAGCTACAGGGAGCTGGGAGCATGTCTGAGCAGATGATCCAAAGGGCCTGTCTTCGCTCTAAAATAGAAGAACGTTTAAATGAGTTGTAAAACCTACTGCAGAGTCTCAGGGCCATTAGAACATCTGCAGCCACCCTCTGTAGCAGCTGATACTCCACTAGGTATGTCAGGAAACAGGAACAGAAGAGTGCTTCCCTCTATTCTGAATTCTAAATGCATTTTACTTCTGTTTGTTCCATTCTGTGCACCTGATGAAGTGGGCTGTAGCCCACAAAAGCTTATGATGAAATAAACTGATTAGTCTCTAAGATGCTACAAGTATTCCTCGTTTCTGACACTCTGCTGCAGGCTGTCAGTGCCCATCTGAATTCCACTTCTGCCATGGCATTCACACTCTGCCATGCCTCTCTGCTCTGTGTGCGGCACTGTTGCCCTGGAAAATTCTAGCAGGCTGTTGGCATACACCACAGCAGTGCATCACAAGGCTGAGTTCGAGCAGCCGACGGGGATGCCCTAGAGGGAATGCACAGCATAAGGATGAGCAGGCGCTAACAATTTGAAAGTCTGGAAAAAGTGACATAGTCAAGTGTATGTTAGGCTAAATAGCTTATGTTTGCCAAGCCCAGGCTACCATTGCTTTTTATTGTAGTCGAGAGAAGGCCTCTGGCACTCCTGTGCACCAAACCCATTGTTTTGCACGTAGGGTTGCCAATTTTCTACTCGTACGAAACCCTTGCCCCTTCTCCAAGGCTCTACCCACTGCTCACTTCATCCCCTCCTCCCTTTGTCGCTCACTCTCCCCACCCTCACTCATTTTCACCAGGCTGGCTCAGGGGGTGGAGGTACAGAGTGGGTTCCAGGCTGGGGGATCGAGTCGAGTTGTTCAGAGGATGGGAGAGGGCTCTGTGCTGAGCCAGAGGGTGGGGGTGTGGGAGGAGGTACAGTTTCTGGGCAGTGGGTATGGGTTCTGGGGTGGAGCTAGAAATGAGGGTGCCAGGAGGGGACTCTGGGCTGTGGCTGGGGATGAGAGGTTTGGGGTGTAGAACAGTGCGCTGGGCTGAGACTGAGGGGTTTGGAGGGCAGGAAGGGGATCAGGGCTGGGGCACGGGGAGAATCAGGGGTGCAGGCTCCAAGCAGCACTTACTTCAAGCAGCTCCCTGAAGCATTGACATGTCCTTTCCTCCAACGCCTAGGCAGAGGCATAGCCAAGTGGCTCTGCACACTGCCCCGCCCACAGGTGCTACTTGGCTGTGTTCCCAACCAATGGGAGCTGTGGTAGCAGCACTTGGGGAAGCATGTGGAGCCCTCTGGCTGCACCTACACATAGAAGCTGGGGTCAGTAAGGGGGATAGGACGTGTTGTTGCTTCCTGGGAGCTACTTGGTGCTGGCAACTGGACAGTCCATGCCCGGTCACCAGTGCTGACCGGAGCCATCAGGATCCCCTTCTCTAGCAGGTGTTCTGGTCAAAAACCAGACACTTGGTCACCCTATCTGCAGGTGCCTGGACCCTGCTCTCCTAGGGCAGGGCCCTGTGGCAGCACAGCTGGCAGGCAGAGCCTTGGGGCACCAGGATCACCTATCCCCTGCTCCAGCTCTGGGAGGGCGGCAGCCCACACCCGGGGACCGCGGGTCGCTCCGCCAGGTGCGGCGGCCGGGCGTGGCACGGAGGGGGATGTGGAAATGCTGGGACGGGGTGTTCGCTGTGAGGCGCGGGGCAGAGGTAGCAGCAAGGCGCGCTACGAGCCGCCGTGCCGGCGTCCCACCCCGAGCGCTGCTTTCAAGGCAGCCGGTCCCCAGCGTCCGAGGAGGAGGCAGTTGCGCGGCGCGCAATACAGCCCCACCCACTGTGCAGCGCGGCAGAGGCCCTGCGCGCTATAGCGCGTCACCAGTGCACCGCCCTTTCCCCCTCTCTATCACTCCCAGGCCACGCCCCTTATCCAAGGCCCCGCCCCTCCCTCGAGGCGGTGCCTCAGTCGCGGCGGCCATTTTGTGGCGCTGCTCGGTCGGTGGCGCTGGGCTCGCGCGGGGAGCCGGGCCCGGGCAGCGATTAGTCCCTTTCTAACCCTTTTTCTGTACAGATTCCTCGGTAAGAAACCGGAGCTTCCAGGCCGGGCCCGGCCCGGCTCTGTCTCTCAGCGGCCCCCTACTCGCGCGGCGGGGCCCTGTCTCAGGGGCTGGGCCGGGCTTGGCCCGGCACGGAACGTGTTCTCCCAGACGCACAAAGAGGGGAGGGGCAGGGACAGGGACTGGGCTGAGGAGTCTCTGAGGCCTGGGCGGCTCCTGCTCGGGCCGCGGCTCCATCGCGCTCGTGTCTCCTCCCGCGCTCGCAGGGCTTTGTTGTCATCTGGGGCCGTAGGTGCGGGCGCCGCTCACAGCCTGGAGCGCCTTGCGGCGCCCGCTCCCCGAGGACAGCCTGGCCCCTGCGCCTCTGAGCTGCGCGGCTCGGAGCGGACCGTGCGAGTTGCGCGGCTTCTGCGCGGGGTAGGCGGTGCGGAGTGCCCTTGGTCGCGGAGTCGTGTTTTCTTCTCGTAGACAGCCAGGCGGTTTCCGCCCCTTTGTGCGCTGGGCTGTTGAGTGTGAGCCGCGTCCCGGCGCAGGGTTTTGGCTCTAGGGGCCTCGGAGTGGAGGATGGGAAACAGGAGTGGGCTGGGTACTGACTCGCCTTTATCGTGCCCGCGTTTCGGGGCGCTTTGGAGACAGGAGTGATGGCTCCCCCAGTGCGTGCAACGAGTGCTCTGCTGTGAGAGTGACAACAAATTACCGAGAAGCTTGTGTGCCTTCGGGAGGGGGCAGAAATAAAAGCAATGGCGCTATTAGGTTGTGATGTTTGTACCCTTATAGGCCAGCTGGATACAAGGTGTAAGCACAAAACTTCTCAGAGCTATTTGTGGCCATCAAATTCTCCTTTTTTGTGGTTCACATTGTTTCACTAGTTTGGTGTGTGTCAGAGGATCCTGACATGTCTTAGTTCTAATACATTCTGGTTTGAATAGACCCACTTTTCAGTCATAGGAAATACAACTAATCATTATAGCTTCTCTTAGAGAGACAGTTGGGTTATCCATTGTTGATAGTGGACAGGAACAGTTGTGGGCATCTTTCAGTGAGAGGGTCTGGAGGTTGCCTCTGCGCTGTGTGGCCATGATCGAAAAAGGAAGCTGTGCTGGAAAAATTATAAAATGTGTTTTGTATCAGTTTTTTTCCCCCTGAAAAGAGCATAGGAAGGATGAGTTGGCAAAAGTGAAGTTTAAATAGAATAAAATGGCATTTTCGCTAACATAAGGCATGTAACTGTATGAAAGATGTTTATGTAAGCTGGTGTTACTTTAGTCTTAACTGCAGATTCATGGTGTATGTACTCAGAACTATTTTAGTTTTTTTGTAGGTGCTGTAGACTATAGGAAAATGTGCTTCAAAATGAGTCCTGAAAAGAATGCATCTAGATTCTGTGTTAATACAGGAGGTTGGACTAGATAATCTCAGTAATCCCTCTTGATGTTGGAATCTGTTAAACATGAATCTATTCTCTGAATTTTCCTCTTTCTTGGGGTGAGAAAAATATCTTGGTTCTTGCTCTATTCAAGCTTCTCTGCTCAACTTTCATTGCTGGTGTTAGGCAAGTGGATCAGTGCATTTCCCCCCACTTTAGAGAACTTCATGGCTTATTTTTACTTGTGACCTAAATTGGGTCTCATCCAAGTGCATATTTGTCTACAGTGCAAAACCAATGGGGAATGTGGCAGAATTGAATTTTTTTAAAGAAAGGCATACATCTAGAATTATGAGGGTGATTTGGATCACAGTTGTCAGTTCTGTATGGAAAAGCAGTACCTGTTTCGTACTTCATTTGGTTGTGTATGTAGGTAACATCCTTGTGAGCACCAAATTGACATGAAAGAATGTCTCTGCCTGACTTAAGGTGTAATGTGCTCTTTTAAATGTTCTGATTTAAGATCTAGAAAATAACTTAGATTTGTCTAAACAAATCATGATGTTGACTAATGGTAAATGAATTATGCTGGATGGGTACAGTGGAAAGTTCAAACACGGTAGACTTTGAAGAATGCTGTTGGATTAGCATACTATAATGTGGCATTTTATAGTATAATGTATCTTTAGCACAGTATTACTTTAGCCTATTTTTATTAGTTTTAGGTTTCTAGATAAGTGTACACAACTGGAATGCTTTTTGGTCTGTATAGTGTACATGTTCTGAATTATCTGGAATTTCTTGGTAAAATGTTGCTTCTGCATGAAAGATCTATTCCAAATCCATACTTAAATAGATAAACATTTGTGTGAAAGCTGTCCTTCAGGGTATGTCATATCTTTTTGTATTGGAAATTACTTTTTGAAACTGGCTACTCTTTGGAGCAAATAGCAGATTACTAATTTGGGGTTGTCTGTTCTTGAGTCCTCTCTTTTTTTAAAAAAAAATTAAAAAGTATGGCTCTGTTTTGAAGATGAGTATATTTGTCATTTTAATCCAAAGTCTAACTTGTGGGACTTAAGTTTGCATATTTTTCTCGCTTACAATTTTGCTGTGGGTGTCCTGTTTCCTGCAAGGTTTTTGAATGTGACTTGTAATCTTTTGATAGTGAATTCTTCTAGATTATATGCAGTACATTTTAATGCAGTTTGTGGATGCATGTCAATACTAAATGTTTACAGCAGGTGCCCCAAGTGGTCCAACTTCATGAGAAAAGGGCAATTCATACTTTTTCTGATTACATGTTTCTCAATTTCTTTCTCTAAGTACCTTCCAGAGAGCTAAGACTATAGTGTGAGGTTGTCTATTAGATAATGGAATAGATAAGTGATTTTTTTCAGATACGGACACACACATTTCAATAAAACCGTATTAGCTTTTTTGCTAACTCTTGTGATCCCTGGAATAGAATTTTAATCATCTTGAGTACAAAGAATGACTGCGGTCTGACTCTGTTATTGCATGTTACATTAGGGCTGTAGACTGCAAACAAAAAGGCATGGATTCCCATAGTACAGTATGTGAAAGTGGGCGTTTTCCGAACGCGAGACTTGGACTTGTCTTAGCTCAAAAGTTTTTTCTGGTTCTTGGAAGGATGTTGCTATGTGTAGTTTCTAGAAGTATTTCTCAGCAGCAGCATAAGGTACTGTTTTGCTTAGGTGCGGCTAGGAAGGTGCAGAATTAAAAGGCAATTGTGATAGTGTTAGTAACAAATGGTTTGGGTAAGATTTTTTTTATTCAGTATCAGGATTTGATTCTGCATTGTTAGTTCGGAGGTCAGGGGTGTGACCCTTGCCTTCTAAAGATACACTGACTATCTGGAAAGGGCGGGGATGGGGGACATTGGAGATGTTAAATTCTGTGTAATGTGTCTTCTGGCTTTTAATTTGTATGTATTCTTCTGCTAAGGCATACTTCTGAGTTAAAATTTGGTAACAAAATATAATTAAGTGCAATTATCAAAATGTAAGTGTAAGAGATTAACAAGTGTTTAAATTTTTTGCACCCTTAGCCTTGTGGTTGCTATATGATGAGTGCTTTGTGGTCGTCTCAAACCTGAACTTTCTTAATATACAGTTCATTGTGGACTGTTACTGCTGTTGTGTTTCCTGAATTGATTTTTGCCTCCATTTATTCTTTATTGCAGTCTAAAAGTTGGTTTTAATTGGTTGCCCACAGGATTGACTTGGCTTCTACTACTTATTAAGAAAAAAACATCAGTCTCTGCAGGTAAGAGTTTATTTGACATGAAGATTTCTTTTTATTCTTATCGACTGCACGTTAAGAAATATTCTTAACAGTTATGTGGAATATATGAATTGGTTTCAAAATATTTTGGTCACTAAAAATTGTGCGTGTACACACACACACATACACAGAGTTTGGCTTTTTAGTTCAGATTCCCATTGGTAATGGTTATGTCAGTGTTGTCCTTGTAAATAACTTTTCTGCCAAATTCTGAAGTAGTGCTGTTTTATCAGCATATGGTAGTTTTGAATACTCTCTCCATCAATTCTCCACTGTTTGTAAATGTAGGTATTTGCTTAAGGCAAGAGTTCTGCATGTTCCTAAAAGCTATAAAGATCAATGCGTAAAATATATACTACTTGGGTTCTTATCACAAGAATTTGCAGTATTTAGAGAGCTTGGATATATTTATTTCTGAGAAGATATTTAGGCTTAATTTAATGGATGAATGCTAGTCCTAGCAAAAAAGTCTGCCACCTGCCCAGTTCTAGATATTATTAATCACCGAACACATCTCTGGCTAGATACCTTCAATCCTTCCTTCAGCATCAATGCTATTCTGCCTTCTAGATTCTGTTCAAGGATTGCCAAACGTGTGTATGTTGGTTATGGTATTGTAGATTAACACTCAGCAGGGACTAGGTTCAGCCTTCCAAACTTGTGTTTATACCTCTGAACTATATGGAAATTCAGAGGTTAGTCCAGTGCCTTCTCTGTTCAACACTTTTTTACATATGGCCTTAAATTACTACTTATCCTCTGTGTACCTAGTTTGTTAATCTTCCTGAAAGTTACACATTGTCAGTATAAAACTGACAAATTGTGTTCTCTTATGTGTGTTGCACACTTATGATGATAGCAATTATTTTTGGAACTGGAAATACAAGTAGTTGTCTGTCAAGATAAACATTATTTTAAGTTTTTAATTAAAATGATTTCTTAATTTTAACTAGATTTTTATTTGAATGTGGGTAGCTCTTCACTTTTCATTTTTAGTGATAAATTGCTAAAGTGGATTTTATACTTTTTTTAATTTTAGTAGAATTTCAGATTTTACATAGATGCTTCATAATTAAAATGCCCATCTGTACTGTAAAAGTCAAGGGCAAAGTGAGGGACTGGGCTCCTTGTCATCCTTTCGGTGAGAACAACATAACTCTGAACACAGTTAAGTCCACACTATATTTTCAACCATCACCTTCGAGTATTGAGCTGGAAAGTAGAAATGCTTTAACCAGGCCGGGCTGCTCCATCACGGGTTGTAATTTGAATCAATGGAATTTATGCATCTAAATCAGTGGTCTTCAAAATGGGGTGCACGAGACCGCCCCTGGGGGGTGCTAAATAGACCGGCGGTCTGTTTACGTTCCGCTGAAATGCCGCCGCAGAAAGCGGAAGTTTTCAATTCGGCGACATTTCGGCGGACATACCCTGGGGGGCTGTGAGTGGATGCTGCACTGCGGAAAGGGACTGCAGCCGGAAATCTTTGAAGAACGCTGATCTAAATGACTGAAGTGCTTTTGAAAATCCCACCCATAAGAGCTTAAGTATAGGCTCCTATTTTTTGTGAATCTGGGCCTGAGTGTGGTTATAGGAGTTCCTGATATTGTTACAGTGAAATTCTAAAATGTTTATATTAACATTGAAGCAGTTTTGTTTTTAAATGACAGATGTTATGCAACTGTGAAGCTTTTATCAAAAATACAGTTTTAACTCCTGATGATGTAAGCACTCATGAACATGCCTTACTTCAAGCACGAGTAGTCTCATTGAGTCAAAGCATCTAGCCATTTAGTAAAGTTTGATCACCTGTTAAGTGTTTGCATGATCAGGACCTTAATTTTAAATATTTTAATTTTTTACCTATAGCAGTTGTGTAAAATTCAAATAAGATATCCTACCAGAAGTGATTTAAAAAAAATTACTGCATTTATGATTAATTTTAAATTACAGAAAGAGTTTATTCTCTGTAATTACTTTTCATCCTTAGATTTCAAAGCTGCCTAAGGGGTTGGAATACCTGAATCCCATTAAAATTAATGGGAACTGGGAATCTGAATCCCAGTCCCACTAAGTAGGTGACTTTGGAAATATCAAGCCAAAGTAAAACTTGTTAAATTAATAGATTATTAGGTAGACACTTCTGGCCTGTGGGCCAGATTCAGGCTAATAAGTTTTAGTTGTCTGGCATCCATAAAACATTGGGTCTTCGGAATGAAAAGCATAATTTTAAAAAAGCTTCAAGCTTATGTTGCAGTGATAAGCGTCCAAATGTGATACAGCATTGTCTTAACCTGAAATGACAGTTCTAAGAGTTCTGAACTCCTCAGTCATCTCAATGACAAGCTATCTCTGATACCTATCAATGATTACCTGAGGACCAGATTATAAACTAGGTATAGAGTGGAGCATTTGAAACAAATTTTTAATTTTCTGATTCAGTTACTAAAGTAACTGCATGCACACATGAGAAAATAGAGACCCCACAAATGTGATATTTTTTTTTAATGGTCTGATGTCAATTATAGTTCTATGAATCACAGGTAGTTATAGCTGTAATGACATGGCTCTAGTGTAATAAAAATGCTCTCCCTCTATAGAATGAGTTTGACACTCTTGTGCTCTTTTTAAAATATCTGGTGAGAAATGTAGCTTGGATTCTAAATAATCCCTAAATCTCCCATTGCTTTGGATAAATTAATATATATAAAATGTACCAAAATATGTAATTAATCACTTAGTTGTGCAAATAGGAAACCCATCCAAACCATCTCTTTGTGTAAATATTTTTATTTATCAACAGTTAGTGCTCTTTTCTGTTATTGTGACACTCCTGCTGTATCCTTGAGGAAGTCATTATGAAAAAGTCAGTGTTTTCCATTTATCAAAAAATAAAATAAGTAGTGGATAAACGTGATTTTTTTTGATGGCATATGGGTAATAATATTACAAATATCTAAGTTTAATCTCTTTACGTAGCAGAAAATGCTAAGGACTTACATCTCTTAATATTTAACATTTAAATGTTGGAGTTCCTGACTACCTTAGTTGTCTGTATTATATAATTTTCAAAATTAGTTAGTGCTGTAACATGGACACTTTTGGGCCCCTAGCTTTTTTACAAATATTTAACAGGAAATTATTTTTATTTTGGCACATACTTAAGCATCATGTCCCTCTAATATGAATATTATCCTGATGTGATCCACAAACTCTGTTTTATAACAGTACAGTAATGCTGCTTTCCTTAAATGTGTAAGGATTTTCATTATATATCACTAGTTTTGGAGGTTTGTAGCTTTATTTAAGGATTGGTCAAATTTATGTTTCCTTAAAATTATGTAAATAACACTGCTTTTTTAAAACAGAACAGAAAAGTTTTAAATGCTAATATACTATTGTAGAAGTCATAGCAGTTTTTGAGTAACACAGGGTTTGACAAATGGTTTACTTATATGATGTAAACACTTCTGCTGTTCAGAAGAAAATTACACCATTACCCTTGAAAAATGGTTGAGCAAACCAATTTAATTTTCAGATTTTTTTACTATAAACTTTAAAAATATATTGTAATACTTCTAGAAAGTATTGAAATGAGTCCAGAATGGCCAGACTAAACACATTCCAAAATTTTTAAAAATATATTTTACCAAAAGTCTAGAAAGAGACTTACTTTAAAAAAAAAAAAAAATACTCACTGGGTGGTGAATATACCTTCCTTTACAATTACACTTGGTATTTCTGTGGACAAAAGTGTTCTCTTATTGGTAAATACCAATATCTTTTCATGTATTCGACTTTATTTAGATCACATTTTTTGTTGCCTTATCAGTTCCAGGCCCTTCAGTCTAGGAAATTCTGGTAGCAAAATATAACCAAACTAGAGCAGCAGCACAGCAGATAGTGTACCAGTATAGTAGCAAGGGCACTGCTTGTTGCAGGTAATTAATATCTCTGCTTTTGCTTTTCAGAAGACAGAAAGCAGAGGGGACAGCCACACTTCTAATGCCAATTAGGAATGGGCCAAAGCCTACATAATGTTAAAACCCATTGCTAATGATGATTAGGAGAGGAAATGGGCAGACTGCAGAATGCTTCAAAGGGTAAAAATGTCCCTTCTCCAGTTAGAATGAAACACAGACTACTAGGGAGCATAAAGTTAGGTGCCTTTGATGTGTTGGCCATAATGCCTGGGACTGCTCATTTCCCCCAAAATGGTGGTAGCTTTCTGTTTTGCCTGAATATTTAGTTTAACTAGGTGTCAATGTGGATAATCTTTGATTTTTCTGTAACAGTGCACAGCAGTATTGCTCAACAGTTCAGAGCAGGAATTGGAGAATGAAGTCTTCATCAAAACTGCCGGGGGAACTTAGGGAGGCAAATGTAACTGAGTTTGAATTTTACTTGTACAGTAAGAAATAATGCTTTTAGTGTGGCAGAAAGTGCTGTGGAATCTTATGATCACAGTTGGTCAGGACTTCAGTTTTACATCCAACTTTGGTGTGACATCTTTGGTAGCCCATTCCCTCCTAACATTGCAGCAGCGTTCTGGTTTGTAATTAATTCCCTTATGAATATCTAACACCACTTACTGTGGCATATAGGAGTTTTCCAAGGTCTCTGTCCAAGTGTTGAACTGGCTTTCATTGTGTAATGAGGGAGCTAATGGGATTCTAGGGCAGGAGAGGATCAGGTGAAGGAAGATTCTGGTAACTACTCAGGACAAGAAATGGGCTTCTGAATCGGAACTGGGTTAGGCTTGTCAAATCTAAAGCACTGAAACCTTCTCCTCCTCCTAAACATGTATTTAGGTTAAGAGAGAACTTGAGGAAAACGAAGGTGTTTTGAGATTAGCAAATTCTGACCTAAACTTTTTCCTTGTGTAGACACAGGTTAACTCCTTTTGTCTAGAGTTAAAAGGATGAGATCAAACTTAAACTTCCTCCATGGTTGACCTCAGCTAGTTCAGTTGAGGTTAACATATTTTACTTATGGCCTTGGTCTGGAGATTTAAGGTAAAAATATAAGCATGTCCTAGCTAATATGCTAACTATCATTCTAAGTCTAGTTTAGACAAGACACTCTGCCTTTTACACTTTCAAAACTGGGTGAAGACAAGGGGGAACCTAGCTAAAATGCATGTTAACATCACACCTTTATATCCTAGGGCCATTTGACTAAAGTAGCAAAATAGTTGAGGTTAACTAATAAGCATTTGCCAACTCCAACCTAACCTTGATCTCTCTTCCTAATCAAGTTAAAAACCATAGCACAGGGTTACATTTCACCATGTAGCCCATGCCACCCTCAGTGGGGTGGGAAGGGTGACCATTTCTGAGGGGTGATGATGGTTCAGACTGTCCCTCACTATCAGTATGGTTCACAGTCTGCACTGTGGCTCCTTCCTTTTCCAGCTGGTGTATGAGTTATGGCCCACAGTGGGAGGTAGAAATCCATTTCTTTTTGCCACTGCCACAGACCTTTAGCTCTAAGGTCCAGAATAGATTAGGCAAATAATGTTTTAAAAATGTTCACACTGTTTTTAAATACTATTTATCTTGTGTAGGTTAGGAGGTGAATTTAGGGTTGATCTCAACCAGCTAAAGCATATTTAAAGATCTTAATTCCTGTTTGCACTAGATGCTTAGGCACCATTTTAAAATGCTAGTACTTCGCTAGTCTGGACAGGCATAAAGGGACAAGGAGGGATGGAAATGGCTATAGATTTATTGACAAATGAGTTAGGCCTCTAAATCCAGAGTTAGGCACCTAATTAAATGGCCTAATTTTTAAAAAGTGGTGAGCACCCAGTATTCCTATTGAAGTCGGCGGAAACTGTTGAAAACGTAGACTGTGTAAAGCCATTGAGTTAATGGGTCTAACTTTAGAACCTTGGCCATAAGGTTTACGTAATTACAGTCACCTGGGATACCTTGTAGCTGTGCCCATGCTCTGGTTCTGATTCACAGATCACAGACTTTGCATTTAGGAAAGTAGAATTTGGGAAAATACTGTTTTATAACTAGTTTTTAAATATTGGTGTTTGCAATTCTGGGGGCACATTCCGTTAATAAAGTGTATATGGAAGCACATTGTTTATGTGGGGGTAATGCTCAAAGATCCTGTTAGGATTGGGACTCTGTTGTGGTAGGTACTGCATTAACACAGAGGAAGATGCTCTTTGTCCCAAAGAACTTAACCTTCCCTTCCCCTCTTATTTTTTGAGTAGCGGGCGGTAAATATACTATAAAGAAATACAGTAATTTTTTTTGAAAACTAGGATTAAAATTTGCCCAAGCTAAATTTAAGGCTATGATTAATTCTAACTAATTTCCTTTCTCTCTCAGTAAAGATTTTGGATTTAACATCTGTGCAAAAGAGAAGGCCTTAAATATAATATATATGGAGATGGTTCTATCTCATAGAACTGGTAAGACCTTGAAAGGTCATCGAGTCCAGCCCCCTGCCTACACTAGCAGGACCAAGTACTGTTCCCTGACAGATTTTTTTGCCCCAGATCCCTAAATGGCCCCCTCAAGGATTGAGCTCACAACCCCGGGTTTAGCAGGCCAATGCACAAACCACTGAGCTATCCCTGCCCTCTTAAACTGTATTTAGTAGTAGTGCACTTTTTCTGTTCAGTCAGAGCATGAGTCTTAAGTATGTATACAAAATTGTTTTATTGTTTCAGTAGTTTTCTAGGATTCAAGGTGTGCGGTACATTTGCTGCATGTGATCACTTAAGTTCAGTTGTTTAGCAGAAACATTAATTTTTTGTACATTCCACTAAATATTGAACCATCCGAAATAATAGTTCTGATTTAACCTCACTCTGGGTTTTTGTATTGTCACTTGTTTGGGTCTCAGGCTGACTTTTCTTTAAAATCTTGATTTAGCAGATTATTTTGGAATTTTTGGTGTAAATCTTGAGTTAATCTTGTGTTGTGAATGTTTAATATCTTATTTGAATAAAAGTCTAAACTTAAATATACTTTAATTTTCAAGATGTCTTTTGGAGTGTGTAAGCAATGTAGAAGATGGTGTCTGTAGGTAAATACGTAGTATCATAAACAGTAGTCTGACATAGCCGTTGCCTTTTCTCATCTGCAGGTGTGTGTTGTTTCAGCGCAGCATGGCTGTGGTCATCCGCTTGCAAGGTCTCCCGATTGTGGCGGGGACCATGGACATTCGCCACTTCTTCTCTGGATTGACCATTCCTGATGGGGGCGTGCATATTGTAGGGGGTGAACTGGGTGAGGCTTTCATCGTTTTTGCCACTGATGAAGATGCAAGGCTTGGTATGATGCGCACAGGTGGTACCATTAAAGGGTCAAAAGTAACGCTGTTGCTGAGCAGTAAAACTGAAATGCAAAATATGATAGAACTTAGTCGTAGGCGTTTTGAAACTGCCAATTTAGACATGCCACCAGCAAACGCTAGCAGATCTGGACCACCTCCTAGTTCTGGAATGAGTGGTAGGGTAAACTTACCTACTACAGTACCTAACTTTAACAATCCTTCTCCTAGTGTAGTAACTGCAGCTACTTCTGTGCATGAAAGCAACAAAAACATACCCACGTTCTCAACTGCCAGTATGGGAACGGCACCTCCAAATCTTGGAGCTACCTTTGGTAGCCCAACGTTTAGCTCAACTATACCTAGCACAGCATCCCCTATGAACACAGTACCACCTCCACCGATTCCTCCTATCCCATCTATACCATCTTTGCCACCAATGCCTTCTATTCCCCCCATACCTGTCCCGCCTCCAGTACCTACGCTGCCTCCCGTTCCCCCTGTACCACCAATACCCCCTGTTCCTCCTGTACCACCAATGACACCTATGCCTCCTATGTCAGGAATGCCTCCTATGAATCCTCCACCTATAGCACCTTTACCTACTGGAATGAATGGGTCTGGAACAGCAATGAGTATGAACAGTGGCTTGAATCCATTGTTTATGGGTCCTATGAATCCTGTAAATCCTATTCAGATGAATTCTCAAAGTGGTGTGAAACCCCATTCTATCAACCCAGATGATTTATATGTCAGTGTTCATGGAATGCCCTTTTCTGCAACAGAATCTGATGTGAAAGACTTTTTCCATGGGCTCCGCGTGGATGCAGTACATATGCTGAAGGATCACGTAGGTCGAAATAATGGAAATGGACTAGTTAAGTTTTTCTCTCCTCAAGATACTTTTGAAGCATTGAAGCGAAACAGAATGCTGATGATTCAGCGCTATGTTGAAGTTAGTCCTGCAACAGAGAGACAGTGGGTATCTGCTGGAGGCCATATAACTTTCAAGCAAACCATGGGTCCTACTGGACAAACCCATCCTCCTCCACAGACGCTTTCTAGGTCTAAATCTCCTAGTGGACAGAAAAGATCACGGTCAAGATCTCCTCATGAGCAGGGTTTCTGTGTTTATTTGAAAGGTCTTCCCTTTGAATCAGAGAACAAACATGTGATAGATTTTTTTAAAAAGTTAGATATTGTTGAAGACAGTATTTATATAGCTTATGGACCCAATGGGAAAGCAATCGGTGAAGGCTTTGTTGAGTTCAGGAATGAAGCTGACTACAAGGCAGCTTTGTGTCATCATAAACAGTACATAGGGAACCGTTTTATTCAAGTTCATCCCATAACCAAAAAGGGCATGTTAGAAAAGATAGACATGATTCGGAAAAGATTGCAGAACTTCAGCTATGAGCAGAGAGAGGTCATGATGAATACTGAAGGAGAAACAGGCCCACCAAAGTTATGTGCACATATATCAAATATTCCATACAATATTACAAAAATGGAAATCCTTCAGTTTCTAGAGGGACTGTCAGTGGAAGAAAACTCTGTACAAATTCTTGTTGATAACAATGGGCAAGGTTTAGGACAAGCACTGGTTCAGTTTAAAACAGAAGATGATGCTCGTAAGTCAGAGCGCCTACACCGTAAAAAGCTGAATGGAAGAGATGTTATTTTACGTGTAATCACCCTAGAAGAAATGAGAGAAATTGAGAGAAATCCACCATCCCAAGGGAAAAAGTTGCTGAAAATGCCAATGCAAGGGAATGCAGCAATGCCAGGGGTGCAAAATGCTGGTGGGGATGAGCATTCCTTTATGGGTGGTAACTCAAAAGATGCGAATAATGGTCCTCCATTTAATTTTCCCAGTAATTTTAGTGGATCTAACACATTTGGTCCCCCTCTTCCACCGCCAGGAATGGGTGGCTTTGGTGATTCTAGACCAGGAATGCCTTCAGTTGGAAGTAGTGGTTTACCTGGTGCCGGTATTGATGTCCCAGGTTTTGTGAGTGGTCCTAGTAATCTGAGTGGACCATCAAGTTTTGGAGGGGGACCTCAAAACTTTGGGAATGGGCCTGGTAATTTAGGTGGACCTCCTAGCTTTGGTAGTGGCCCTCCTGGTATTGCAGGTGGTCTTGGACATTTAAGTGGACCTCCAGGGTTTGGACCTGGACCAGGAAACTTGCATATTAGTGGACCCCCTGGTTTTGGAACAGGTTCTGGAAAGCCAGGGCCAACTGTCATTAAAGTGCAAAACATGCCTTTTACGGTATCAGTGGATGAAATTTTGGATTTCTTTTATGGTTACCAAGTGATCCCAGGTTCCGTATGTTTAAAATACAATGAAAAAGGTATGCCCACAGGAGAAGCAATGGTTGCATTTGAGTCTCGTGATGAAGCAATGGCAGCTGTTGTTGATCTAAATGACAGACCTATAGGTTCGAGAAAAGTCAAACTTGTTTTAGGGTAGCCGTTCCTATAAAATGTTTGTAGAATAGATATTCATAGTGCTGTGATTAATTCATCCAGATTGTTTTTATAGTATTTCCAGGGTAGAACCTGTGGATTGCTTAAATTGCAAACAAATTTGTTTTGATAAGGCAGAGCACTGGTTTAACCATTCACAGAAGAATAACTGCAAGGATAAGCGTGCAGTGAATTTCCCAGTACGGCTGTGTGGAGAAGAAAGACAGATTCTTATTCACCAATAGAAAAAGTTTGCTAAAGCTAAATTGGCCACATAATGCTTATCAAGGAATCTAGATTGGTTTTGTGCCCTTTTGGATAAGGGAAGTAGTTATGTATTAAGATGAAGTCAGTGAGTGAGCGCTATTGCAAGCCACTGTAAAACAAGATAGATATTCCTAGATTTGGTTAAAAGCTGGCTGAGTTTGCTTTGTTACAGGTCAAAGCTTTGTTTAAAGTCCTGAATTTACTTTGCAACTGAATGAATTCTCAGTGTACACAGATTAACTGTTGTGTATGTACCTTTATTGTTTTTCAAAGGTTCTTGCTGTATGTGAACAGTCAAATTATGCACATTACTGATGTGTCTACCAAACTAATTCCTATGCATATGAGCAGAACTGTTCTGTAAAATTCAAGCTGTTCTTTGTGGAATAAACTTTAGTTATTGTTGCATTTAAAACTGTGCAGAATAAGACTTTTGCCACATAAGTGTAGGTATAACCTCAAATATATTGAGTTGACTGTTTACTTAAAATTGAATTCTAAAGTTGATGCCATACAAGCAACAACTAGAAAACACTCATTATTGTTCAAGTAGCTTGATTTGTTAGGATTACATAAATCGGTTGGGATAGGATCTTCAGCACTGGTTTGGATATCTAATGTAGTTCTCACATCTCTGGAACTACTCACATGGAATGTCGCATTTAAGAGAACCAAAGGGATTAATATTACTAGAATATTGGAATCCAGTTAGTTTTAAGAATAGTGTAAAACACATGAAAGAAATTTTTGAAATTGCCAGTGACTCTGAATATTGCTATGAGACACTTTGGAGACTAAATTTTATTTTCCCCAAAAAACTTGAACCTACTTTCATTGAGGTATTGTGTATTTTTTCAATAAAGTTATATTGTTTAATTCCAATTCTATAAAGAATTGCCATTTTCTTTACTGTACAGTAAAACCTTAAATGGAGAATAAAGAATCAAAAACAGTTTTACAAAAGAGTGAAAAGTAGAACTCGCATATCATGGAACACTGAAGTATGTAGCCTGGCATAATTTAGAGGTGCAAGTGGCAACAGTTTTATTCATGTGGTGTATAGGAGAGATTTGAAAGCCTGTGCAACACTACATCCTGAGAGGATTTCACAGTACAGGAATTTTTGGAAGGATTGTATAAAGGTGTACTACAATAAAGAGGCGGTTGCATTACACAGATGCTTTTGTAATTCATGAGTATACATTTTTTTTGACAGATCACTAGGTGGTGCTCTCTGACTTTGGAAAAGTGATGTGATTGTGTATACTGTTTAAAATTAAGCCTCCTGTTAATAAAACTGTCTCTGAAAATTCATGTTATGCATTTTAACAGTCTTGGGGGATATTGTTTCAACAGTAGATTTTTTTTCCTCTTTGAAAGGCTGAAAGTTCTGTTACTGATGTCAGAAAGGTGGGATATTTGAATAGGAGACCAAATAAGTCTTTCAGTTTATTTTTTAAAAAATTTGCTCTGTTCTTAAAACAGTACATTTTTATTAAAATTTCATATTATATTGCAGTTATTATTTGGGTGCTGTTTCTTCATATTTCATACTAGAATAAAAATATTGAAAAGGAAAACCTGCCTTCATTGTTCACAGAATAAATTGAATTAAGAATTTATTAGTACGTGGCTTGCAGAAACTGGTGGTAATTGTATTTCAAGCTTGAATGAATTGCAACAAAGCATTTCTTGTGAAATGTAATTAAACTACTGCTATCTGGAATTTGATTCCTCTTGTATCTAAGATTTAATACAGTGCTGTGCATCTTGTTCCACTTGGTATTTGGGTGTGGGATTTTTGGTATACCTTTCAAAATACTCTAGATATTGCTTTTACTGTGAAACATGCTTGTACACCTGTTCCTTTAGACTTTCTAACAAGTTGCAGGTTTGTGTTGGAAATCTTTCGTTTTCTGATTATTTTTAATTTTCTGTATGGTCTAAAAGATTTGTAAAGCTGTTTCATAAGTTGTGCATTTGTAAATGCTTTAATTCTGTTTTCAAAAATTTATGTAACTGTGTTGTATTTGGAAGAGGAACTTTCTAATGAAGGGTTTGTTTTCTTTTCTGCATCTTGCCAAACAGCTGACGTGCTCATTGTCCTTTAGTGTAATGAGTTAGTAAATATAGCTATGTAAAATATATACTTTTAAGTAAATCTGTGGATTTCTCCATAAAGATTAAGAAATCCTATTTGCCTAGAGAGTTTTGAAATATATTTTGTATAAACACTGTAGTTGTGCACTTTTACAATAGTTAAATATATTAATTTCTTAAAGCTAGTGTAAAGTACGCATTAGGCTAAAATTAGGTGAAAACATCAGTCATGCACCAAGTTGTCATAGCAAGTTGTTCATGTTAGACAAACTGTCCTAAACTGTTAAAATCAAGGTAATGAAAATGTAGGATACCATTTATCCATAACTTAAACTTCATACAGAAGAAATTCCAAGCTTACTTGTCAGGTAGCTAGCAACAGTAAGACATTAGTAGGTGGTGGCAGCCTAGCGGACATTAGTTATTAACAGTAGGTGTTGCTTGTCAGTTATGTTGGCTAATTTGAAACTGTAAAAAACAGAAGTTACTACTCTGAAGGGTTTAAATATCTGTGTCCCTTCCTCTTGTAAAATTTATCACTCAGAAAAATTTATCATGTTTAAAATACGGCAGTTAATGCAAAAATATGAATCTTAATCTTATTAGTAAACATATTCAACAGTGGGTAATTGTATTTTTAACACCTTATTTAAAAGGGGCTTATAATTGACAGGGAAGAATTGCTCCTAGCAGGTGCCACCATGGTATTAAATCTAAGGTTTTTTTTTCTGTTTTTAAAGTAGTCTTATTTAATAAACGTTAAAAATAAAGCTACTACTTCTAATATTCCAAGAAAGAATGTTTCCTTGCACAACAAATCATATTTTGAGAAAGTCAAGACTTTAATAATAGAGATACTGTCATTTTAAAAATCTAAATATTGGTGATTGGGGTTCTGTTGGTTTAGAAAATTGAAGTAAAATTTACAGTAAAATAAGAGCAAGAATATCCTTTTCATAATAAGTTTACACGCACAAATGTCCATCCTCGGAGTTTATTTGGAGCAGGGAGGGATATGGGTAAGCCAACAAGAGTTTATGCCAGATTACACTGAGCTCTTGAGAGAATTCCACAAATAGACCAAGAGTTTTGCTTGATTTTGGCTGCAGTTTACAACTCGCCTGTTTTCTCCTAAGAACATGTGAAATAAATAAATCTTGTCCAATAGCTGTTATGTATATTTCTGTGGGGTGTTTTTTTGGTAGAATAGGGAAGGGAGTTCTTAAAGGAAGAGTTCATCTCAGTTACCATAGCAAACACTTTTGTTAATTCCATATCAATTCTGATTCATTTGGTTTTAAGTTCTGTGTTGGAGTTTCCTCTCTAATTTCTTAAAGTAAATGATTGTAGCATGTCAGATCCCAGAATCAAAGGACTTCACTTTTTTATACAAATCTGGAATTTAGCGTAGGTGGACGTCTGCAGTCTCTGTTCTCTGCAGTAAGATTGCTTGATTCTAGTTTATTTTTTTTAGTGAGATTCAGTAGCTGGACTAACATCTGGGAAACATTTATATTTAAACTCAAAAGATGCTGTCAAACTGAGATTTTTTTTAAACTTTCTAAAGTATTTGCTCACTCTTTAGATAATTGGTACGTGATTTTCTGCTATTTTGCCTGCTTGCTTATTGGGGCAGAAGTTTCATAAGGGAAAGTGTGTAAGTCTGAGAACACGCTCTCTCCTCCCCTCCTGTCCCAGGTCCTGCCTGCTGCCTCTTCAGTTTGTTTAGCTGCTCCTGGAAAACACTCTTGCAGGCCTTGAAAAGTAGTGATGGGGACCTCATATGCAGAGCTTGATGTCCTACCTGTGCATGAAAAGGGAATACAACTAGCCATCAGCAAAACAGGGAACGTGATTGTACGCTAAATGGTGTCATGCACAAAGTGAAACTTGAAAACTTTCATCTAATTATTTCTCGTTATAAGACCTTTCCATTTTAGGTAAGCACAAAATTGTAAGATAGTTTCCAAATTATTTCTCTTTAAAGATTTTTCCCTCAAAATGAAAAATCTTTATTAGTTGCTAGTATTCTTTCCATAATTGAGTTTTGTAGCTCTTCTCCTGCATTGTTCCTGGTGTCTGCTCTGGTGAGTGTGCTGTAGCTCCTTTCCATAGAGATGATTTTCCTGACTCAGTAGGTCTCAAGGGTTTATTTTTTTCTCAAATAGAAAAGAGCCTGAAATTTCCATGGTCTGGGGAATACTTCCCACCCACTGCCTCTGGATGTTCTTGGATCAGGTCGTCTGTCATTTTGAGTCTGAATATTGAATTGTCTGGAAATGATAGTTTTATAAGCTTGGCTCTCCTTTGTTTTAATGCACTTCTCTCACTGCTCCAGAGTTTCTCAACATATGGTTCACGTGCATCAAAATGGATGGTTTAGCCTACACCCTTCATTTTCTACATTGGCAAAGTTGTGTCTGCAGGTTCCTGTATGTGGTGACGGTCAGTTTTTTTTTTAATGAGCACAGTCCCTGTGGGACAATGTTGTGTTACGTCTCTTTTCTTTTGCAGAGGATGGGAAATGAAACATGGTAGCTGCTTCTAGGGACCTTACAGCATCATAGATCTGAACTTAAATTTGCTTGTTTTTTCTGCTTTCAAATTGTGGCATGTCCTCATGTTGTATATGAAATTGTCCGTAAGTGCAAATGTAGTTCCCAGGTGTTTCCCAAATGTACTTGGAGTCCAGTAAAAGAGATTTTCTCTTAAGAAGATTGACTTGCACCAACTCAATTTTTATAACCCTCCAGTTGAATACCCCCTTGACAGTGAAAAGATGGGTTTTCCCCCTTTGGAAACTTATTTTCCTCATTTCTTATTACAGATAAACTACTGTGGCCTTTCCTCACTTCATCATTTGTGTATTAGTTCACTACAGAGTTACTGCAGCTCTGGGAATAGGGTTTAATGAGTATTCTCCTGCCTGACTCCAAGGCTGTGCAGCACAAAACTCTGCAATGAAGACAGTGGATGAAAAGTACAATTTCTCTAGTCTCTACAATGAGAAACATGTAGAATCTGTCATACAATGCAGTGAATACAGGAATCTCCTACCAAAGTACTCTTGCTTTTCACGCTTTGCCTTTTGGACCTATCACTATAGAATATATATAAGTGGTGATTTGAAAACTTCATGATACAGCTGTTCTCCACATCAGTAGAAATCCAATATTCAACCAAAATTGAAGGCAGGTTTGAGTGGAAACTGAAAGTACAATCTAAGTTTTATACTAGTTAAAACAAAAGCCAGACAAACAAAACTACTTTGGCCAATTGAGTGAAATTTTGAACTGTTCCCCCTTCCTCCCCAACTTCTCACCCAATACCCATAAGTCAAGAACTTGTAGTTTTTTGTCTAGCTTTCAGGTACTTATAAGGCTCTCGTGATATCTTCTGTTTGATTTTTAACTTTCAATCAAGAGTGTTGCATAGTTGCTGAAATTTGCTCCAGAATCTAAGCTTTTATTTCAAAATTGTTTCTAGCTCTTGAGGATAGTTTAACTAAAGCAATGTTCCCTGCTTTGAACAATACATATGAAAGGTGTGCAGTGCCCATATTCGTTTCAGTGGGAGATTTAACTTTGAAATGTAAAGATGACAACCTAAGTATCTTCCTTATTTCACTGATTATTTTGGCAGAAACATCCACATACTGTCTCTCATGATACCAGTGTGTTCTGTTCTATACATTTGAGATAGGCAAAAGACACAACTGTGCCCCCTTCTGACAATTACTACAGTGATATGCACTGGCAATTAAAAAAAATCTGCTGCTGTACAATGAAAGCTGAATGTCATGGGAAGGCATTAATGTTTTTAAAAAGCTGCTATTTAGTTTATTTTCATAACAAATTCAATAAAATCTCCATTTTACAATATAAATAAAACCTGTCTAGAAGTTCCAGACTACTATGCCAGCAGAATTTAGGTTCAGTCTGCCAAGGAATAAGTGGAGCCTTGCTTATAACATTACATTTACTTAGAGCTTTTCATTTGAGGATCTTAATGTTTTACTGAGGCTGGTAAGTACAGTGACTCCACACTTAACGTTGTAGTTAGTCGTATTTTTCAGGAATATAAGTGAAACAATGTTAAGTGAAGCCAATTTCCCCATAAGAATTAATGTAAATGGGGGTGGGAGGGATTAGGTTCCAGGGAAACATTTTTCTGCGAGACAAAAGACATTATATGCAGTTTGACTCTCAGCTGTGACTAGATAAGTGAAAATCCTCTGGCCCCCATTCCTAGGCCTGGAGAGTCCTCCCCGTGCAAGCTCTGCTGGTTGGGGCTCAACATGGGAGCCAAGCTGAGCAGGCAAGTGGCAGCACATAAGAAGTGACACTGTGCTGCATCCTTCCCCAGCATCCAAAGGGGATGTCTGCTAGCTTCTGAGCAGCAGATCACTCAAATGCCTCCTCCAGTTAGTCACTGAATGCCGGCCCCCAGGGGGTGCTAAGGAGACCAGTCATCTCCTAATGGAACCAATCTGCCAGGTTGCATGGTATGCTCGGGGTACACAATGTAGAGGTACTGGACCTCTAGATCCTTGAACAGCTGGAGACAGCCGTAGGCTTCTGGAGTCACAGGTGCTGACTTTTCAAACTGCTGGGGGGTGCTTGACTCCTGGCTGTGCCCCAGGCCCTGCCCTCACCCCCACCCCTTCCCCCAAGGCCCTGATCCACCTCCCGCCTAGCTCTGCCCCCGAGCATACCATGTCCTCACTCATTCTCTGATCCTCCCTGGAAGCCATAAAACAGCTGATTGCGGGAGGCACGGAGAGGGGAGGCGCAGGTCTGTGGGGCCCACCTGCAGGCTCTGGGGTGTGTGTGTGTGGAGGGTGTTTAGAACATTGCACAACTTTAAACAAGTTCTCTAATAGAACAGTGACTTAACAAAACAACTTTAACCAGGATGACTTTACATGAGGAGTTGCTATATTATGAGTCGTCTTTTTTTTTTTTTTTTTTTTTTTTTTTTTTAAATAAAAGGCCAGGTGGAGGAGGGTTGACTTGAATTATTAACACTTCTAAAGTCAGTGGCAGATTAGGGTATTGAATGTTCTTGCCTTTAAGTTGATGGCATTGGTTAGGGACACTGGTCAAGTTTAGACCAAAATACAGGCTTTCTTCATATGAGCTTTAACAAGATTAGTAGAGATGTTAATATATTTTTGTAAAAACAGAATGGCATTTTCTATGCATAAACGACAGGGCTATGTTTACATTTAATCTAACGATTGCAGCATTGTGCAAGCGAGTGAGAACTAGAAAGCAAAACAAGTGAAAGACTAGTTGATATGGGCACTATTGAACATAGTAATCCAAAATGTCAAAGTGTAAACTCTGAAAATCCCACGTGGTCTATTTTTCGTGAGTTCATTGACCTAAATCTGCTTCCATTAAGTAAAGGATAAAATATATTGACTTCTGGGGGAGCAGTTAAGCCAATGCTGAGCACTTTTGAAAATCTTGCCCTAGATGTTGGTGGTTCTTTTTTTTAATGGTCCAAAATAATTTTCCCCCATTCTATTTTGTCCCAGGTCAAACACAGTTTGTGTATAAATATATTTTAGGGAAACTGGCCACATTGACTAGTATTATATTTAAATAAAAATACTTTAAAGCATATACCTAAAAGTGTACCTTTTGGAGTTCATAGAAATGACCTCTCTTTATATATATATATAAAATAAATACAGTTTTTTAAGTTTAATACCTGAAATTTTGTCCTAATTCTCCTCTCTTTTTGCTGGAGAACATTGGCACAACCTCTGGCAGATTTGAATGTCACGCAAGTGTTTAAACTGAGGAGCAATTCTCTTTACTCACAGCTGAGACAGATGGGCATGCTCATTCTTAAGGAGGGAGATGCACAGTTTGTGACATCACTCTTCGTTCCCCTAACAAAAAGGCTGTTTTTGGAGATTGGGTACATTTTTTGTTTTTTTTCTTAAGATAGCTGTCTTTTTTTTTTTTTTTTTTTCTCTAAGGTCAGAGTTTTCATTTTAGAATAATTTTAGGTCTGTAGTCCTTAGGTCTGCTTCAAACTGAACTGGGAGTAGAATTTGTCTTTACTAGAAAAGTGCATCTGTTTAAGTCGATTGAATTAAACTGATGCAGAAACTGCCAAATGCATTTAATCTTCGTTTATACAAAGTCAGTACCATACTGATTTGCAGGCAATGTGAGAGAGCTCCAAAAGGTGTGAACTGCCCCATTTACATCAGTGGGGTGTTTAATTTTGAAAGTAAGGATAACTTAAGTTTCAACATTTAATTCTTTCCCTGGTGGTCAGAGTGCATGAAAGGAGTAGGGTAATTCTGTCATGAAGTCCTGCACAGACCACTGAGGGTATCTCATTTTAGTGTCTTGAAGGGGTGGAACTCGGAAGAGTAAAACTTTGTCTCCTTCCTGTTTGGTTCATGAAAGCAAAACGAGGACCGGATATTTCAAACAATAAAAAAAAAAATAAAAAATGCTATACATAATCAAGAGGAAAAACAATAGTTGATTCACATTTTACCTTGAAACATTAAAAAGTTATTCCAAATCTTGATGTTCCTATATAATGGAATAATACAGATATGAGGGCATACTGGTGGAGAAAAGGCATAGGCATAATTGCTGTTAACATACAGTACTTGCCCAGTGTTTTGGCCTGGCTTTATGATGTGGTGTGGCATCTCCTGTACCTATACTTTTCATTAATGTCTAGTCTAATGGGTGTTTCTGATCCTTGTTAGTTGCTACTATAATACCAGTAATAATCCAAAGATTTTCTGTTGTGCAACAAATATATCTTGTACCTTTATAAATATTAAACTTTACTCACTTCAAATTAGCTTGATTTTTCTTCCTCAGTGAACACCAAATGAATTTAGTCTAATTAATTAAATATTTTATATTGTGATACTTCATCTTATTCTGAGACTAGCTAGTATTACTCTTAAGTAGATGCAGTTATATGTACTGTTTGTTAGGGCCAAATGGAGTTAAGACCCATCAGTCATGTCACAACTAGATACTATGGTGGCTGTATGGCAGGGTGCAGTACCTTCCACTACTGGGGGAACTCCTATCCCTGCAAAACACATCCAGTTGAGAGGGAAGGAGTTCATTAGAAAATACAGGTTTTCTGTGACAATACACTGCAGAGTATTGGGCTGTCTGCAGCCATATGAACCCCCTGTAATCCTGGCAGTATGTGGGCTGTAAGTAGAGGAGGGAGTAGTTACAGCAGGGAGCACAAGCCTTTGGACTAGCCTGATTCTGAGACAGGAGGGGAGTGGGTTGTGTTGGCAGGTTGTGTGAAGAGTAAATGAAGTGGTAGGTTTACTGGTATGTGTGGGGAGGAGAGACAGACTGGATTGGGAGAGATTTGGGACTAGAAGAGAACAGTAAGGGGGGACACACAAGGGTAAATATAGTAAAAGGCAGGATGGAAGAATACAGTAAAGTGTCCCTTTTTTCATTCTGAATGGGGGAGAATTTATTGGGAAGTTGTCATCTTCCCTTTTGTCCTCCACCAAAATTCTTCCCTGTGACCCTTTCCCCCTCCATAGTGTCAATTTTTCACTTTGAAAATATGATCAACCTGCAAAGGTTTGGAATATGTAGATGGCTATTGGTGAGACAACCTCATTAATTCCACAACTGAGCAGTCATCACAGAACTTCAATATATCAAAATATTCTAAAGAAATTGATTCTGGTCCTCTAAAGTCACCTATCTCAATCATTTTCACTACAATGCAGGACAAAAAATATGTGGCCAGAATGTCACACCACAGTTAGGGCTTAGTAGTGGTTTATCACTGATGTTATTGCCAAGGTTAATCCCACAGTTGACAGCCTTAATTGGCATCACTACAAATCTTTTGCAGAGTGGGTGCTGCTGATGGACCTCATGTGAAAGACTGCCTTGCGTAAGAAGTCACTAAAATGGTATTCATGCTGTTTATATGGCATACCCCACTATGAAACAGCTGTACAGTCCCACAAGTTCTTGCCCTGAAACATGTACAGTATAAAGCCATGAATATGGACAATGCAGAATAAACACAGAATGATGTATGACCAACTGGAATGCTTCATTAAAAGGATGGGTTTTTTGTTTTTTTTAAAAGGGGTTTATTAAAGAGATGAGTGTGTTGGGCATACATTTATTTGAGGCTGTCCAGGCATAAAGAGTGGCATGAAAAACATGACAAGAATTGTGACAGAGAGAATATGGTGGCTGGAGGAGGGAGGGATAGTAGGAGTGAAGATTATTCCATATGGAGAGAGGGGAAGCCAAACCAGATACCTTAGAAAAGGTGGGATGGGAATAGAGAAGGTTTGTGTGCAAACAAAGGATGAGCTGCATTTGGGAAGAGAGGAAATTGCAGTGGGTAAGGCAGGAAATTTCCAGAGGTGGATTAATATGGCCAAAAAGACAGAAAGGAAGAACACTAGAAATGTAGAACCACCACCAATGGGATTTGTCATCGGTGTGAATGTGTTTGGAGAAAAATCAAGATTGTGAACCTGGGTGATTGTAAGGTTGATGTTAATAGAAAATGGGGAGCGGAAAGAATATCTGATTCAGACATTGAGCTTAAAGTGGCAATGATCCTCTGCATAAGAATGTACTGGAGATGCATCTATAGGTGCAGGACTGCACTGAAGGTGAGCAGCTGTGATGGAACAGCGTATTTGTAGTTAGCATCAAGGTAATAGTTGAACTCATGGCAATAGATGAAATCACATAGACTATAGAAGAAGACAAAACACACCTATTCTCCTTTCCTGTTATGAGAGTATAAGAAATAACAGAGCCTTTGGGGAAAAAAAAAAAAGAGAGTAGTCAGAAATATGAGTGCCAAGACACATTTTCTGAGAAGAGCAATGAGATATGTAGAGGAAGAACCTTTGTTAAAGGCAATAAATGATTCCAGAAGAATGAGGACAGAGAAGAGCTGTTAGACTTGACCAGATGGAGGTCAAAAGTAACTTTAGTGACAGTGATTTCAGAAGAATGAACTGGGTGAAAGGCAGACTTCAGAGTTGACTAGAGAGAGAAATTTGAAGAGTGGCCCCATTCCATGTTCAAGCTATCATAATTAAACGACCCCGAACGAATGGTGGTAGCTATGTCGTAGGAGAGCATCTCCTGCTGACATAGTGCTGTCCATACTGGTGCTTTTGTTGGTGAAACTTCTGTCAGTTGGGTTTTTTTCCCCCCCACACCACTGACCAACAGGTTTTACCAACAGAAGTGCTAGTGTAGACATAGTTTCTCATCTGTGAAATAGGGATAATACTTCCTTTTTCTCACCTTTTGTCTGTTTAGATTGAAACTCTTTGTCCAGAACAGTGGTGCTACTGTAATACAAATAATAAGGGCTAACCTTCTCATAGAATCCTAGATTATCAGGGTTGGAAGAGACCTCAGGAGGTCATCTAGTCCAACCTCCGGCTCAAAGCAGGACCAATCCCCAACTAAGTAATCCCAGCCAGAGCTTTATCAAGCGTGACCCTAAAAACTCCTAAGGAAGAAGATGCCTCTACCTCTCTCAGTAACCCATTCCAGTGCTTCACCACCCCCCTAGTGAAAACATTTTCCTTAATATCCAACCTAAACCTCCCCCACTAGAACTTGAGACCATTACTCCTTGTTCTGTCATCTTATACCACTGAAAACAATCTAGGTCCATCCTCTTTGGAACCCTCTTTCAGGTAGTTGAAAGCAGCTCTCAAATCCACCCTCATTCTTTTCTTCTGCAGACTAACAATCCCAGTTCCCTCAGCTTGTCCTCATAAGTCAAGTGCTCCAACCCCCTAATCATTTTGTTGCCCTCTGCTGTACACCTTCCAATTTTTCCACATCTTCCTTGTAGTGTGGGGCCCAAAACTGGACACTACTCCAAATGAGGCCTCACTAATGCCGATTAGAGGGAAATGATCATGTCCCTTGATCTGCTGGCAATGCCTCTACTTATACAACCCAAAATGCCGTTAGTGTTCTCTCAAGGGACCTTGGCCATCCATTCCCTGAGGGAGTCAAAGTCTGTACTTTTCTGAAGTCCAGGATTCCTATTATGCTGCTCTCGTTTCTTCCTTGTAACAGGATCCTGAACTCGATGGTCTCATGGTCACTGCCTCCCAGGTTCCATCCACTTTTGCTGCTTCTGCTATTTCTTCCCTGTTTGTGAACAACAGGTCAAGAAGAGCTCTGCCCCTAATTGGTTACTCCAGCACTGGCACCAGGAAATTGTTCCCTACGCTTTCTAAAAACTTCCTGGATTGTTTGTGCACCACTGTATTGCTCTCCCAGCAAATATCGGGCTGATTTGAAGTCCCCCCTAAGAACCAGAGCCTGTGATCTGGTAACTTGTTAGTTGCTGTAAGAAACCCTTGTCCACCACATCCTGCTGGTCTGTAGCAGACTTTCACCACATCACCCTTGTTGCTCACACTTCTAAACTTAATCCAGAGACTCTCAGGTTTTTCTGCAGTTTCATACTGGAGCTCTGAGCAGTCATACTGCTCTTAAATGAAGTGCAACTCCCTCACCTTTTCTGCCTTGTCTATCCTTCCTGAAAAGTTTATATCCATCCATGAGAGTACTCCAGTCAAGTGAGTTATCCCACCAAGTGTCTGTTATTCCAATCACATCATAATTCCTTGACTGTGCCAGGACTTCCAGTTCTTCCTGCTTGTTTCCCGGGTTTCTTACATTTGTGTGTAGGCACTTAAGATAACTCACTGATCGTCCTGCTTTCTCAGTATGAGGAAGGAGCCCTCCCCTCTTGCACTCTCCTGCTTGTGCTTCCTCCCAGTATCCTACTTCCCCACTTACTTCAGGGCTTTGGTCTCCTTCCCCCAGTGAACCTAGTTTAAAACCCTCCTCACTAGGTTAGCCAGCCTGTTTGCAAAGATTCTCTTCCCTTTCTTAATTAGGTGGAGCCTGTCTCTACTAGCAGTCCTTCTTGGAACAATGTCCCATGGTCAGAGAATCCAAAGCCCTTTCCCCGACACCACCTGCATAGCCATTCGTTGACTTCCACGATTCGACGGTTTCTACCCGGACCTTTTCCTCCCACAGGGAGGATGGACGAGAACACCATTTGCGCCTCAAACTCCTTTATCCTTCTTCCCAGAGCCACATAGTCTGCAGTGGTACAGTCAGTGTCCTATTTGGCAGTATCATTGGTCCCCATGTAGAGAAGCAGGAAGGGGTAGCGATCTGAGAGCTTGATGAGTCTTGGCAGTCTCTCCGTCACATCATGAATCCTAGCTCCTGGCAAGCAGCACGCTTCTCGGTTTTCCCACTCAGGATGGCAGATAGATGACTCAGCCCCCCTGAGGGCGGGGAGTCCCCGACCACCACCATCCACCTCCTTCTCTTGGGAGTGGTGGTCGTGGAATGCCCCCCATACCTAGGACAGTGCATCTCAGGCCTTGAAATCTGTGGAGTCTCCTACTCTCTTCCCTCAGATGTATCATCTCGTCCACTCTACATTAGTACCTGTGGAGAGAACATGAAAACAGTTGCTTACCTGTATCTGCATTGCTGATACATGGATGCTCCTCTTTCTTCTTCCGGAGGTCACATTCTGTCAAATTTCTTCACCGGCCTTATGTCCCTGCTGCTCAGCCTGCTCTGATTCTTCAGAATGTTGTGCCCGTAGAGTCATATTCTGATGTCCTTCCAGGAAATCTTCATTTTTCTCTTACGCAACGCAGGGTTGATACTTGTTTGCCCATACCTTGAACCTTCTCTTCCAATATGGAAACCAGCTTGGACTTTTTACAGACAGGGTCGCTTCTATCCTGTGGAAGAAAGACAAACATGGCATATCCGGTGTAGGTCACAACAGCTGATCACTTACCATTCATAGTATCTTCCTTCTAAGAGCTTCCTCAGCTGTTACAAGCTTTTCTGAGTAGTTACTACAAGATGAAACCCTCAGTGGGCTCTCCCTAGGCGAACTCTGTCAAACACCCTCTGTTACTCTCTCCACTGTTCTCTGGATCTTTATTTACTTAGCTGCAGAAAACTTAAATTTATATGCTTAAAGCTGCCCTGGACCATATGGATGCCAGATTCCCCAGGTAACACCAATTACAATTCATATGGGTTCAATGCTTTTACTCCCTCCTAGTGACTAAAAAGAATGGGTCCATTATGGCAATGTGCAAACTACAGGTATTCAAAATACAGGGGATTGTGTTTTGATAACCCAGATAACTTACGGTTAATAAAAACATTTTGCATGGAACAAGTACTGTCCAATTGACTATAATTAGCAACAGGCATCCTGTCTACTAACTTGTTTTATGGAAAGTCTGGGCTGCAGGTAGATTTGGGAGGCTGGGCTAAGCCTGGGCTGGAGGATTCTCTGCCCCTTGAAGTCTTTAAACCATGATTTGAGGACTTCAGTAGCTCAGCCACAGGTTAGGGGTTTATTACTTGAGCGGGTAGGTGAGATTCTGTGGCCTGTGTTGTGCAGGAGGTCAGACTAGATGATCATAATGGTCCCTTCTGACCTTTAAAGTCTGAGTCAGCTGCAGACTGGTTTCCAAGGCTGCAGACAGGGAAGTGCCGGAGAATGCATGGTACCTGTTCCTGCACTCTCCAGGGTGAGAGCCAAGGCTCAGCACATCCCATCACTGCCTTTCCTGAGTGTAGCCCGCCTGTGCCTTTTTATGAGGAACAGGAATGCTGGGATGTGCAGAGCCTGGGTCCCTGGTGTCCGAGTAGAATGCAACCCAGAGAGCACTTCCCTGCTCCCTGTGGAAAGCCCTAACACCTGGGTAGTGGTCCCCTCCCTGCCACTGCTCATAGTCTACCTTGGGGCTAAGTGTGGCTACATCCCAGCACTTCCATCCATGGCTGCAGCCTGACAAACCTGCCTTTAGCTTATTGCCAACTCTCAATAATGACAACATTTTTCTGCCCACTAAGAGGTTGCTAATAAGCAGAATCTACTGGACTATCAAAATTTAACTGCATGCACATAAAGCTTTTAACCATCAGGCCACCTTCACCATCAGGATCTATTACTGCAGGTGAAAATACTGTTGTGCAGGGATACGCTTATAAAATGAAGGTTTTCCACAATGGGCTTCGTCAAAGCAAGTCTGCTATATGCAGCAAATCATAAGCTAGGACTTGCTTATGATTGGCCAATGAATGGCCCATATGCAGATATTGCTCATTCCTTAAAAGCTGTTCTCTGTTGGCTTGAAGGATTGGGAAATGACCAGGAACAAAAGAGTTTAAGGATACTCACTGCAACTGTAAGTATACACTGCAATTAGACACCCACAACTGACTTGTGCCAGAATACTCTGGCTTGTGGGTCTCAGGCTAAGGGACTGGTTAATTGTGGTGTAGACATTTAGGCTCTGGCTGGAGCCTGGATCTAGGACCCTGCACAGTGTGAGGGTCCCAGAGCTTGGGCTGCAGCCCAAGCCTGCACCTCTACACCACAATTAAACAGCCCTTTAGCCTGAGACCCATGAGCCAGAGTCAACTGGCACGATCCAGCCATGTGTGTCTAATTGCAGTGTAGAGATTCACTGTAAGTGCTCAATAGCAGATCGTGCTAGTGGAGGACTAGCATCTTCACGGTGCTGAGTTAACTGCTGCCGCTCCCGTCAACTCCATTTGCACCGCTCGTGGCAGTGGAGTACCGGAGTTGACAGGAAAGCTCTTAGGGATCGATTTATCACGTCTAGACTAGACACGATAAACTGACCCCCAATAGATCGATCGCTGCCCACCGATCCAGCAGGTATTGTAGACCTGCTCTCAGTTTTACTTGTGAAATTACCAGACTCTTCATTATGGCTTTAAGTTTGGATATCATAAATGGAGACTGCCTCTTCACTTTAGCTTAGAGTCAATTATGACAGTCCGTTAAGGTTCATTTATATGTTATTGAACAAATATAACTATTTTGTCATTTGGCCATTTATAACAGAGCAAGTTGAATTTTCTAATGGTATTTGAGTTTAGGGGTTCGTCACACTGAAATAAGGGAGGGAGAAGGTGATCAGGGTATCTGAGAAACCATGAGGTAAACCAAAATTTCAAACACGAACCGGATATATACAGAGAAGAGGAGAGACTTGCCCAAGGTAGTCTGATGGTAAATTAATAGTTGTGTATTGCACTTCACTTCAGAATACATCAGTGCCCTTGGTTTAACTGACCAGCCAGGACATGAAATTTCTTAATGCCCTTGTATGTTTGGTAAATGGAGTGCTGTTGGAAGTGTCAGACTGAAGACTTCTGCTTGTCTACAGAACAGCAGAATGGAAGCAGTAGCAAAAAGTTCCGTAGACAGTGCCCTAGCAACCTGACTCAGCCCTGACCAGGAATAATCATATTTAGGGGCAAAAGGAGATTCAAGTTTCTATAGGCTGCATAATAACCTTGGTTTTAATGCTGAGCATGCAAAGCGGGTTTTGACAGGCAAAGTCCTGTGCACAAGAAATCAAACAGATTCCATTTTTTCAAAGGCCGAATGATAGACATAAGATAGTAAACATTTTAGTCTATGCTGACTTGAGATAAATGTGAACCTAAGGCCAGAGGTGAAAGGCTGTGTATCATTACTTCTACTGCCAGGGAAAACTCAAGAGATCTGATAAATCACCTAAAAATTTGAATGCCTTTCTAAACCATATTGGATTAAAAATTTTGATTGGAAATTTCATGAAAACAGGCTCTTAAGCTTACTCATGCTTCCTGTTTTCAGGAAAGCTAGAAATATGAAGTTTAGAGAGATGTCAGCATTTCTGGCACAAGTTCTGACTGGAAACTGGCAGACAGGCATGTGAAAATGAATAATGAAAAAATATCCAAGAATCTGTAAATCTGTTCTAGAAACAGGCAAAGATTCCAGAGGGGAGGTATTTTTCCAATTAGTTCTCACCAGTTCCCCATTTAAAGTGCTGTACTCCAAAAGCCTGTAAATGACAGGAATACAGTTGTCCTATCCACTGTATCTGCTTTTACAGAGACTGAGGTTATGTCTACACTTAAAATGCTACAATAACTGTGGTGCTTTAGCGCTTCAGCATAGATACTACCTATGCTGACAGGAGGGATTCTCCCGGTATAGGTAATTCACCTCCCTGAGAAGTAAATTCTCCCATCAACCTAGTACAGTCTACACATGGACTTAAATCCACTTAACTACGCTGCTCCAGGGTGTGGATTTTTCGCAACCTTGCACAACATAGTTAAACCAACCTCATTTTCTAATGTAGATCAGACCTAAATGTACCTTTTATCCTAGTTAAGCCATGGCCGGGTGTATTAGAATGTATTAACATGAACATTTGAAAAGTATAGCGTAAACAAGGCATGTTGTCTTTAACATACAAGTTAAAAACCTAAGAAGGAGCCTAGGCTCTACCCAGTCATTTTAGAACATGTCAAAGGCAGCCTTATCTACATTACACTTTTCAAATATCTTTGTTAGAGTATGTTCCCTAATTGATTCTATCACACTGTTAAATCCTACTTTTGATAAGGCCAAAGTAGTTGTATACTTATTTTTCTTCCTCCAGTTAGAAAAGGGAGCACTGTATCCTAATTCTATTTTCTCTGAATTCCTTCCTTGGGCAATTTTCATAACACTCTCTGTCTTTGAGACTTTAGTTGCTGGCAAATAACAGCAGGGTTGTGGATCTCAATCTTTTGGGGTCTGAAAGGCTGAAAAAAATCATCTCTTCCCACTATATTCCAGAATCCTCAGCTGTAGGACCCATGGTGTGTTATGGAATTGGGGTGGGGAGGAGCTAGTGATGTTGGGAGGAGGCCATATAACCCACAAGCAGATTTCATAGGCTCAGCTGCTTAGCTCTCTGTGAAAAGGTGTGTAAACTTTTTCCTTCTTAAGGCTTGCCAGTGACTCATGTTCTGGAAACTCTTGGTGCTTTCAGTGACTTGAACATAGATACACTTGGAATCGGTACTACACTGGGTTCAGAAGGGTGCCAGCAGTGTGGTCATACTTTGAATGGCAGTAATAAGACTTGACTCTTAAATTCAGGAAATGCTGTCACTTCCCTCCCCCCAATAGAATATTCATAAAGCTAAACGTGAATGTTACAGGATGAACTTTGAAAAGTGGACTGACAATCTCACAAAGTTCTACAATGTATGATAACAAAATAAATATGTTTAATCTAAAAAAATAATGAGGTCAAAAGATAGGAGTCATGGGATTAAACTGAGCAAAGGAAAATAAAAGGAGAATACCAGAGGAAAAAGCCTGACAGATCAGTTGAACTGGAATAGTCTCCTGTGAGGAATGATGGAAGCGCTAACTCCTGAGTTGTTTGAAACCGGGCAGGACAAAGCAGTGAGGAGTGTGCTGTTGGGGAAAAAGCCTTTAGTGTCAGAGAAATGGCATTTATGTCATTCTGTACATTTATATACATGATATAATAGTTGTAACATTTTCTGTGTAACAGTTGGGTAAGATAGCCATGCAGTATAGTCCAGGAGCCTGATTTACTCCATGGGACTAAGTTCTACAGTTTAAGTTCCTAAACTCTGTGACAGGAACCCCTAAATTGGGCAGTAACATTTAAATTTATCTCCATGAAGTAACCTTAATTTCTAGCTGCATTAAAACATGCACAACTGAGACTCACATTTGAAAATTCTCTTTGACATATCATTTATCAATGATAAATATTTGATCATGTATTTTTGATGTGTTCTCATGATGGCCTCACTCCCTGGAGTTTGGTAACTATACTGATGTCCAGATGATTAGGCTCAGAACCTCCTCCCCATCCCCAATTTTCATGAGGGGAAAATAAGTGTATAGCCAGCCTATGTGGTCCCATTCCTTAGCTGTGAGTTGGACTCCAGCTCTGGTTTCTTGTACTGTTCCAGGGAGCAAAAGGGTCATTGATCCTTGAAGGGAAAGTTGAAGCATGAAAGGCAGCAGGGAAAGTTGCAGAAGCATGAAAGGCAGATGCTAGCATGGCAGAAATATAAGAACGCCATACTGGATGAGATCAATGGTCCATATAGCCAGGTATCCTGTTTTCTGACAATGACTGGTGCCAGATGCTTCAGAGGGAGTGAACAGAATAGGGCAACATATCAAGTGATCTGTTGTCCAGTCTCATCTTTTAGTAGTCAAAGGTTTAGGAACACTGAGGGCATGGGGTTGTGTCCCTGATTATCTTGGCTAATAGCCATCGATGGACCTATCCTCCATGAGTTTTGGACAGATACTTAAGAGAATGCCAGAATCCCCAAGGCTCTGACTGAGATGAGTGGAATAGTTCAAATCTCCAGGCTTTTTGTAGACACAGGCGGGCACCACTTCACTGGTTTATACTTTAAAACATCTAGTTTATTTTCATAACTATAAGGGCCAGAAGAATATTTTTTTTAAAAAAATGAAAGCAAAGATTTTGTATCAAGGAGCAGTTGCAGAATTATGAAATTGTGTGGAGCCTTGGATATAGTATACAAATTAACTTCATCCATAAATTTGATTGAATTTGTTTCAGTATTAGAGTTGCAGTGCCATAAATGAAGTGTCCCTTTATATCAAGGAGATCAATTTCTTTTGCATAGAAAATTCTACACAAATAGTGTTGAAGAATCCAGAATTTTCTGGACTGCTGTATCAGATTCAAAATACATTAGACAGCTCTTCAGTGCAGGTGTAAGCAATGTGTGTTCAAGAGTTGCTTCTCTGTACTTTTCCAAAAACATTTTGAGGGTTTGCTTTTTTATAAAACTTGATTGCCAATTCACCTCAATTGCAATGTTTCCAAGTTACTGGTATGCGTGCAATTCAGTGTGTCATGCCTGAGTTGGCTTGGATCTATGAACTGATACTAAGCTTGTGCACAGTAGCCCCACACTTGGAATCTGATATCTTCCTTCCAAGGGAGGATGGCATCGGGGGAAATGTTCAGATAAATTAATGCATTCTTCGAGTGGTTGCACATGTGTATTCCACTCTTGGTGTCTGCACACCCAGCCTATAGCTGTCAGAGCTACCTCTTGGGCAGCTTGAGCTCCCTCTGTTCCCACATGCCCGGTGTGCAGATATGAGCACAGAACTATCCCTAGTCTCCCTCAGTTACTCCTTACTGTGACAGTTGTTGGAACTCTTTTCTATACCAGAACAGTTTGTCTCTCATGCTTTGGGTGAAGATAGGTGTGTGTCTCTATAGTTAGTCTAGTTCTTAGTCTTGTTAGGATAGTAAGTTTTAGTTCTGTTAGTTAAAAATTTTTTGGACATTTCCCCCTTTGGAGTTTTTTCTACATCTGATACTGAGTTATGCCCTAGTCACTGGGTTTCAAGCTGTAGGCTTCTTGCTCCAGGTCTATGCCAGTGAGCAACCCACATAATAGCTGCTTGAAGTGCTTGGGAGAGGCACATGCGAAGGACCAGTGCCCAATTTACAGGGAATTCAAGCCTAGGACAAAGAAGGGTAGTGAGGGTAGTCTGATGATGGCAGTGCTCAGGCCACTGTCAGTGCTCTCTTGGAGCTCTCCCGATCTGACTGTGCTGAGTGCTGCAGCTTCAGTGAGGATCACACCTCTGGAGTTAGCAGAAGCCTAGTGCCATTCTCTCTTGCCGGTACCCAGGAAGAAATACAAACCTTCTAGACAGTCTCCCCCCACTCTAAATTTGGGAAGAGGGTCAAGAAGCCATCAAGTGGAGTGCACTAGAAACCTGAGCACTCCTCCTCCAAATCTGTGCTTATGTAGGCACAGTTGGCCCTGGTGCCAGAAGTGGCAGGGTCAACTTCTTCCACACCACAAGAGACTATCTTGGTGTGACTACTCCAGAGGCATTTGCAGCAGCAACAAACCTGCTTTGCCTCTCAGTGCACAGTGTCTCCATCTTTACAAGAGTCCTGTGCCTCCCACACCATTGCCAGAGATTGTCTCCAGCATTGCCATTGCCTGCTTCCCAGGGGAAGCCTGCCATGATGTTGTTACTCTACATAGGGTCTGGCTCCCAGAATTCATCCCTGACACCAGTGGGATCAGCTGTACCATAGTCAGAAGAATGGAAGTGCTTCTAATTGGATTGGCAGTGGGGTCGTATGTATCTCCAACACAAAGCAGGACTTCCCGGTCTTTGCTCAGATCCTCCCTTCCTACTGACCACCGTGACACTTCAGTGGGAACTCTTATGGGAATGTGACCAGGACGGTGGGGCCCTGCTCTGTATCAATGTCCCTTTTGCAACCCTGGAGGGGTTTTCCCAACTTCCAGATCTACCCCTACGCCATGTGCACTCAGTGCCCTTGTCTAGAAGGGCGAGTCTGCACTGTACCAGACCCAGAGTATAGTACTGGTACAGTATCAGGTGAAGGTGCCAGAGCAACAGGCAATAGAGAAGATTATACCCCTCCAGTCTTGGCTTCCTCTTTGCCCTCACCAGATGAAACCATTTCATCTAGCACACTTCACCTCCTCCTGATGATTTTAAAGTTTTATCAGGAGTTGCTCAAGAGAGTGGCTGCAGAATTAGGTTTATAGCTCAGAGCTTAGAGCATCTTCACATAATGGGGTTGACATTTTATCAATTCTGGTTCTCTACAGGCTAGCTCTGCAAATTAATGAGGCAATGGTGATACTAGAGCCTATAAAGGCTTGGTGGTAGACTCCATCTTCACTGCCTCCCACCTTAAAAAGGGCAGAAAGAAAATATGTAACCCCCCCAAGGTTTTCAATACCTCTATATTCCCCCCCACCAGGCTCTTTAGTTGTGACAATAGCTAATTAGAGCAAGCATCAAGGGCAAAAGGCTGCCACTTCTAAATCAAAGAATGCTAAAAGGCTGGACTTATCTGACAGAGAGATTTATTTGGTGTATCACTAACCAACAGGCTTTGCTAGGGCAGTATGATTTTAATTTATGGGGCTCAACGGAAGCATTCAGAGAGCTACTTCCTGAGAATGCTAGACAAGAATTTGGTTCCCTAGTCAATGAGGGTAGATTAGATGGGAGAACACCACTGCACGCAGGGCTGGATGTAGCAGACTCAGCAACTTGGCCACTGTGGAAGCCATGGTTCCTGTGTAGATCATCCTGGTCGCAGTCTTCTGGTCTTCCCTATCACATACTGAGCACTATCCAGGACTTGCCATTTAGAAGTCCTCTATTATCAGACCAGATGAACAGCACGCCTCATGAACTTAAGAGTCTAGAGCCACTCTAAAGTCCTTAGGTTGGTACGTGCCTGCAGGAGAGAGGAAGTACTGTTGTCCACAGTAGACACCCTGATTTTCTATTACTTTTCCTCAGCAGGACCTATCAAAAAAGAGGTTATAGGTATAGGTGTATTCTGCTACTTTGGTTCTGGGCCACTCAAGACACCTGCAAACTCGAAAGAGGCCATTTTGATGGACCACCTGAAGTCAGCATATCTCCAGACTCAAACCATCTGTCCTATTTCCACAGTGCTTGATCTCAGATTACTTTGGGACCATAGAATATCAGGATTGGAAGGGACCTCAGGAGATCATCTAGTCCAACTTCCTGCTCAAAACAGGACCAATCCCCAACTCATTCATCCCAGCCAGGGCTTTGTCAAGCCTGACCTTAAAAACCTCTATGAAAGGAGATTCCACCTCTGTCCTAGGAAACCCATTCCAATGCTTCACCACCCTCCTAGTGACAAAGTTTTTCCTAATATCCAAACTAAACCTCTCCCACTGCAACTTGAGATCATTACTCCTTGTTCTATTATATGGTATCACTGAGAACAGTCTACATCCATCCTCTTTGGAATCCCCTTTCAGGTAGTTGAAAGCAGCTATCAAATCATTCTTCTCTTCTGCAGATTAAATAATTCCAGCATTAGCTGCATTCTTCTGAAGATCAGGAGTGCAGGTTTACCCTGACCTATGCAACTGGCTTGTCAAGGGCCAGACCAAACAGCAAGTGCAGAGTACTGTTACCATGATCCAGTCAATATTCAATGCTCTGGGACTGATGGTAATCAGCACAGAAAAATCTGTCTTTACCTCAGTCCAGAAGATAGAGTTTATAGCGTCTGTACTGGACTCCTCTCAAGCCAGTGCCTTTCTTCTAGTTTCAGGTTCCAGGCAATTAAATTGTCATAGGTTTGAAGGCTTGCCCAGTCATGAGAGCACAAAACTGTTTAAGGGTTCTGGGTCACCTATGTGGTTTAGTATGCCAGACTACAACTCAGAACTCTGCAGGACTAGCTGGCATCAGTCTACTTCCCAAACTGCCAGCAGTTGGGCTTTGTGGTAAGAGTGCCCTTCCTTCCCTAGATTGGTGGATCTAGCCAGTGTACTTTCAGGTGTTCTGTTTGTGGATTACTTATACCTGACACACCAAGGTTTGATGGTAGTTCCATCAAAGTACATCTAGCTGCTATTTCAGTGTTCCATCCTAAAGTGAACAGTCTCTCTATTTTCTCCAATGACATGTCTGTTAGGTTATTTAAGGGCTTAGTCAAATTATAATCTCAAGTGCCAGAATCTGTGTTCCCATGAAATCTAAAGTTTGTATTGTTAAGACCTGCTTGCTTCTGCTCTGGTCAATGGTGGCATTTCTGGTGCTCATTCCATCATTCAGAAAGCAGGGGAGCTGCAGGTATTAATTTCAGAACCTCCATATATGATCCTTTTTTTAAGGACAAGGTTTGCCTGCACCATCATCCACCGTTCCTCCCTAAGGTAGTTTCCCCATGTACAGAGTTTTTGCATACCTTGGATATCAGAAGAGCCTTGACATTTTACCTAGATAGAACTAGATAGGAAAAATCTTGAATCTTCCCAGTTGTTCATAGCAGTGGCTGACAGAGTAAGAAGTCAATCAGCCTCCACCCAAAGAATTTTTTTCCTGGGTTGTGTCCTATATAAGCATGTTATGATTTGGCTAATGTTGCTCCACCCAACAGAGTCACAGCTCATTCAACAAGGTCACAATTGACACTGGCCTTTCTGGCATAAATTCCAATTATAGACATTAGTAGAGTGGCAACCTGGACCTCAGTGCACACGTATGCCTCTCACTATGCTGTGCCTCAGGACTCCAGAGACGACGCTAGAGTGGGTTGAGTTCTTTAATCTTTAAAAAATAGACTCCGATCCCACCTCCTCTTCTACAGATAGTCACCAAGAGCAGAATGCATATGTACAATCACTTTAAGAAAAAAGCAGTTACTAACCTATTCCATAACAGCTGCTCTTTGAGATTTGTTGCATGTGTCCATTCCACGACCCACACGCCTACCCTTCTACATTAGAGTTCTGGCCAGAAGGCACTGAGGGAAGAGGGGGGTTAGGGGTGGCCTTTAAACCTGTATGCAGTAACACCAGCAGCAGGGGGAGCTTGAGCCCCCAAAGGGTGCAAATGAGGGAAAAGGTTTTTGATGGCTGTGTGCTGAGCACACAGACACTAGGAGTGGAGTGGAAATGTGATACACATCTTTAAGAACAAGTTATGGAACCGGTTAGTAACTGTTTTTAATTTTGGGGAGTGATCCAGCAATAATTCCAGTAGCGTACAACCTTTGTGGCACCAAAAGCAGCATCGTAACTTATCAGAAGTCTGAGAGCTACATTTAGTTTGCATATATGTGCAATTTTTGAAGCATACTAATCCTTTGAAGAGTTCAGGTGATTGAGCATCCGTGAGAATGTGGCCCTGCTTACCCAAAACGTAACTTATTGATTACTTTATTTCTGAGATGGCCATATGCATTATGTGAATGAAATGTAGACTTGAATTTGCAAGGTGACTGAAGTGTCTTGGTTTGTTACTAAACAAATGTGTGCTTAAAAAAGAAAAGAGGAAGGCTACACAAAAAATTGAAAGCCCTTTTAATTTAAGTAGCTAAGGCTTGATTTTCACCCTGTATCATTGCATTCCTGCCTCTTCACCTGTGGCCTGGAAGTTCAGACTTCCCTTTGCATAAGAATCAGAGAGACTAAAGCAGGGTTTCGGGAGCACTCAGCATGTACGCCGAAAAGCCGCCGAATGCGGCAGTAATTTATTCGGCGGCTTTTCGGCAGACATACGAGGGTCTGCTGCGGCAGCCGAGGAAGGAAAAATGGGTCGCGATTCTCAAAAGTTTGAGAACCACTGGACTAAAGCCTTTATTGCACTTTTTAAAGGGCATCCAAGTGAAACTAAAATAGTCCTGCAGTATTCTAGTATTCGAGTAGTGCTGATGGTGAAACACTGTGGTCTTGGGAGTATGCTGTCTGACTGCTTTGTCAAAGGGCAGTTTTTTGGGGGAGGCTGGGGTTTGAAACAGTGAAAAGTGAAAGAGTTATGTGAGACAACAAGAAGAGATGTGCAAAACCATCTTGCTTTTTAAAAGGGTGGATGTATTAGATGAAAGCATAGTGATAGAGAAAATGCTGATCCTTGAGGAACTGGAGGCCTTCAAGATTCCTTCCCTGGCTTCTTAAGGATATTGAGAGGAAGCTTTATGGAAGAGAGAAAAAAGAACTGAAGGGATTGCTATATTTGAGATATTCTGTTAGTCCATTGCTTATCATGGCAAAAGCTCAAGATACATGTAATACAGTAACTAACATATACTTTACTGTTTTACCAAGAAGAATGGGAGAGTAGATTCCAAAAACATATGGCTTAGGGAGGTAAATTAGATGCTAAAGGAAACCACATTGTTCCTCCAAAATGAACCCTATTATTAAAACAAGTGAAGATTTAAGAATTCTAGGACTTAGTGTGTGCTACTCTAGAATTCTGAATGAAGTAGCAAAAGAGCAAGTGGGGGTATCTACCAGAACTATATTTACACTTCTGTTTCGAGTGAATATACCTTTGTTAGACCTCGAGCCTTCTATTCACATATAGGCAGCAGAAGTACAAGCCTCCTCAAACTACTCCAGCCATGTGCCTCCAGTCTGACCCATATGGCCCCCCGGTCTCAATGGACCATGCAACCTTTGGTCTTTCTGCTGGAACTGATAATTAGGTTGGAAGTTATGATGGTGATTTTCCAATAGACATGTTCAGGAACTAGACTGATATCATCTAACTTAATACAGTGCACTGAATAGCTATGAGAGGTAGATGGATTTTGGTCACTGCCAAAATGGACATAGCAGATTGGGAAAACTAGTATGAGAGCTCTGGGGATTTTTGGCTGGGCAGCAACAAATAAACGCACGTTGAGCCTCAAGGTTTGTCAATTTAGATAAAAATGTGGATGTTTATCTGAACTTGTGAAAGGATTACCCTTCCTCTGGTAAGTTGGTCCTTTTGTATGCTGCCTCCAGTGGCAGTATAAATCTTTTCCCTTACTACTAAGATGACAGTTGTTTCAGAAAGAATACAGTCTTCAAGGGAAGGCTCCTCTCTACTCTCCTCAGGAGTAACTGGACTAGGTATGAGGTTTTTCTCTCCACTAGGACCTGTTTGCTTAACATTACATTTGGTACTCTCCTTTGATTAGACCCAAAAGATGATGTTCTCATGGGAAAAGCCATTTTCTCTCTGAAAAGAAAGATCTCTTCTGCTTAGAACTTCCCAGATAAACGTGGTTCAATCTGAGATGCTTTCAAGGCAAATCCTCACACCATAACTAAAACTGAGCAACAGCTGGGCCTGGTGGAGACTTCTGTGTGTGGCCACATCCTATGACGATAACATTTTTAAGTGCCCATCACTGTGGCATCTGAGCTCATATGGTTTAAATTAAGATATTGGTGATTTTAATGAGAGAAAGTAGGAAGGAAGATGAGGGATCATTTGGGAGGTAGGGCTGAGTTTCACTTATTTTCTTTAAAGATTCAAATACGTCTTCACTTTGTGAGATGGGGCAGTTTCATATTTGCTTGTCCACTTTTAACACCAACTTAAAACATGCATTTATGTATTTGATTTGTACTGTGTGCAAACATAAATCGAGAAGTAATGGTTGTCTTCTTGCAAAGGATGCCTGTTAATTGGAGATACTGAAGCCTGAACAGAGATGGTTCTGTTTGCTGAGAAGCCCCTGTTTCTACTTCATTAGGCTCTACTTTGTCCGGTGTCTCTGAGTGCACTAATGGAGCTAACGGTGGAAATTACTCTTTCCAATATTTCCTTTTTTGCGTGGAATTTTTACTGCTGGCAATATGTAAAGTTTAAGAATCCTCGCTAAGAAGCCTGGGCTAGCTGATCTTTTTAACTCCTCTCTCTTTCCTAATGACAGACGTTGTACTGGGCAATTGGCACAAATATATGAGGGCTGCAAGGAACTAGAGACTTGAGATTAAATTTGTTCTATATTTTATGCTGGACTGGGGAGGAACAGTATTTAGGTAGATTTGGAAAAAGAATATTGAGTTCTGCTGTTAGCCTGACTTGAGAGAAACTGATTTGTTTGTCAGAGGTAATGGTAGACTTTTGAGGCTGTATGCACAGCCCATTTGTGGTTGAATGCTGCCAAAGAATGTGACATGGAAGGTCAGTAGTAGCAATATGGGATAATAGCATACTCACATGTGGGAATGGAACTAGGGTGTGTTGTCTTCTTTTCCTAAAGCTTCACTAAATTCTACTCTACATCAGTTTTTATACCCGCTCAGCACTGTCGGATCTGAGTGCTGTACAGTAGTGTATTAAGCAACATGATTAACATAAGTCACATGTGGGTTACTTGATCAGTCTTGAGTGATTGGCCAAATAACTGTTTTGAATTATAAAACACACTTAAAAGGAAAATTAATTTTTTGTTCAAGAAAATTACTTGCTATAACAGTTGAATGAGATGACTAAGCATTAAATACCTGTGGCTTTATACGTGTATTGACTCGGTCTTCAGAGAGATTAAATAGATCTTCCCCAATTCTGACAATCTTAAATAAACAAAAACACAGAGAGAGAGAGATTCTCTCTCATACATATGTCCATTCTTACAGCACTCATTGTAGTAACCTCATTTACAAACACTGTTCTCTTGGTTTACTACAGCTTGCAACCTATTAAGAATATTTGTATTAAATCTTAGTGAGATTTACAACGCTCAGCTGTGTTACTGGCATGCGGCTCTTTATAATTATTCTGGGTACAGAACATGAACAGAATAGTAATTACAGATTTAAAAACTGGTAATTTTACCACAGAAGTTAACTAGATTTTCGTTTCAAGACACGAGAAGTGCTATGCCACTCTTCCAAAACTGATCTCTGTCAGAGATACAGTGATCACCTGCCAATGGCTATTCGTGGCCCCCCCCCCCCCCCTCGAAGTCATTCTTTCTACATAATTCTAGTCTTTTACTTTTTGCTGTGTGTCTTGGCCACTGGTTCTGCCTCACCCTCCACATGGTTGCTTGGATAGACAAGTTTAGTTATTTCATGTCTTGGAATGACAAGAGGTTAAAGAGAGCTTTCAGAGATTTCCCTATAAACCTTATTTATCTCATGGCATGTAATAAGGTAGTCACATACCTTTTGTTCTGCCTTGGAAGCATATATATATAAACTAAATAGCATCAAAGGACTCCGAAGACAAACTGTTTGGCAGCTATTTTGTCCTGGGGATTCCCCAAAATAGCTGTGAAGCACAAGAAATCCTTGCTATCTTCCACTTCCTATAGATGGGACTTTCATTCTTCCTCTTGCAACAGGCCAGATTTCTAGACCAAGCCACTTTGATACCAGCTGATAAATTTCTATTGCAGAAACAAGTGGAATAATTTAGAAGATGGAAGAAAATCACCTTGGACAAGTGGGTCTAAGAACAGTTCACAAGGAACATTTGTGTGAGCTGCTGAATATTAAAACAAATGTTCAAGCTTTGTCTACAGTGGGAAACTGAATAGTTGCTGACACTTGTCAGCAGTGTTTCTCCCTAGAGTAGTAAGGACAACTGCTTAAGACTTAGATTTAACTCCTCTCTGTCTACTTAAAAGTTCCCTAAGAAGGGTTGCCTTGAGATTAAAGGCCTGCACTTGGAAGCAGTAGATCCAAGTAAGATTCCTGGCTCTTCCACAGACTTCCTCTGTGAACTTGGGCAAGTCACCAACTTTTCTACTTCAGTTCCTCATCTGTAAAACAATGATAATACCTCACAGGAGTGTTGCACTCGTGCATTATCTGAGCATGAGAAAATATAGTGATGAACACCATAGAAGAAGCTAAGAATAAATACATTTAAATGGAAAAACCACAAAAGTGGCAAACCTTGGATATACACAAAGATGCTGCAGGATCTGTTTGACTCAGAGAAGCAATCAAATATCATTAGAGACCTGTCACCCAATAAAGAAGGACAAGCAAGCTTAAAAATCTTCTTAGTTGGACGTGAGCATGCTGAAGTTCTAACTTCATTTAGGGTTTCTTGGCTTATCTGTGTGAGGAATAATCACTCCACTGGCAGAAAGCTCTTATGCTTTCGATGATATAACCTACAAGGCAGCCGTGTAGTGGTATTTGCAAGAAATGTGCCACAACCTGCAGTGCCTCAGTAATTTCTTAAATCTGTCCACATTCAGCATCCTAGTGCTGTTATACTCTCTCTTAGCTGCTTATTTCCCATCCCTTCATAAATTTTGCTGGATGTGAAGGGGCTCTAGAATGGAAAACTTCTCTTATACAGGAAAGAAAATGATCAGTTATTTCATACCCAGCAATCTGACCCACAACGGAAGATTAAAATTTTAACTAATTTCTTCAAATTGAAAGACTGTCAGGAAAAGGAGAAAACTGCTTAATGTGATTAAAATACCATGAAGTATTTGTTGTGGTTAATGTTTCAGCATTAAGTGCTGTATGGCCAAGCAGTTTTAGAACATGTGTATTTAGTTTTCAGGCACGATCCTCAAATTTTCAGCAAGAGGGATTTTCTATTCCGTTAGGACGCAACTCTGCTAGTCTGAGCCTATTTTCTTATCTCAAAGAGAGAGAAAGAAAATGGGAAAACTTCCCTCTCCCAAAACCAGCTCTGTAAGAAAACTTAATTTAACATTTCATGTCAACTAGATTTTTCTGCAATAGTTGACATCACAAGCACTTAGTAAATGCTTCGTGCATCCAGGGCTATTTGTAAGGAGGACTGCGTGGACTCAGGACGACTTTGACACTGAATTTCAGCACCATCCTCCCTAAATACCTGGGTTCCCAGAACGCCTATTAGCTTGATCCCAGCCCTCGGATTAGTTTAGCCATCATCTGAGCTATCTTCTGTGACCAAGACAAACACTCCCTTCCTCGAACTAGTGTTTAAATCAACCTGGTCAGTTAGCTCATGCCATGGAGCGAACAAACAGGCGCGGCTCATTGTCTCTAATGGAAGCAACATCAGCGTTTTCCCTGGCTTCTGCTCAGACTCCGCATAAATCCTGCCCACCCCTGCCCCTCGTCGCCGTTTCCTGAATGCCTGGGCTGGGCCGGTCGATGGCCGCGCTCTCCTCCCCCGAGCCGAGCCTCGCCTCCTGGAGCACCGTCCCCGCCCCGAGGAGGAGCTGGGAGCGCCGGGCGCCAAAGCCGCGCTGGCCCGCCCAGAGCCCACACCTTGTCCGCAGCTGCGCTGGGTGCGGGTCGCGCGGGGAGAGCGGAGGTGGGTCGGGCCGAGGCGCCCCGCAGGGTGCGGGGGGCAGACGCGCGGCGGGCGAGGTCTGCTGGCCCGCGGAGAGCGGGCTGTGCCCGGCGCTCCTTGGCCAGGGCATTGCTGCCCGCGGGGCCTGTCCCCAGCTGCACGCTGGCAGGGCAGGGGACTCAGGAGCCTTGCGCGGGGTCCGGCCTGCAGGGCCCTTCCCTGCCGGGGCTGGCAGCCATGGCTGAAGTTGGTTGTGACTCCCTTCCGGAGCGCGGCGTTGGGTGGGCCTGAGCATCCCGTGAGCACGGGCCGCCTTACGTAACCTGGCCGTGTGCCCGGCAGGCCCCGGGTGGGAGCTGCCGGGACGCCGCGGTTCTTTGCTTGCGGGGGTGCGGCTCATCAAGCCGGATGTTCGTTCGCCTAGCAGCGGCTCGTGTTCTTGCGGTCAGACTCACAGTGGTGGTTACATCTGTGCTGGTTTTTATCTGGGTGCGCAGGATTTTCCATCAGTTTATTTGGCCAGGAAAGAGACTTACAATTGTTCTTCAGACCTTTCATGCACCAGAGGGCTCAGGCTCTCCTAGCTGAAGCTTTGTTTTCCGATGTCACAAAAGGCTGGACAGTTGGCATAGGTCACTCTCGGACTTAAACAGAACAAACTACTGAATGGAGAATAAACTGGAAATTAAATAACTGATTATATTCTACAAAGGGTTCTGTAGTGCCTAAAAGAGAGATCAGGAAGCCTATAAAATGAAATGTAAAACCCTACACACACAGTCATGGATTGCCAGGTTAGCATGCACCCCTGTTTTTACATTATGGCTATCAGTTTAATATTCCAGTCTGGACCAAGAATAAGACCCCAAAGACTTGTTGCACAAGGGCACAATCTCATTCACTGATTTGTAGAGACTTGAATCCCTCTCTCTCACACACAAATTGATATATAAAGGGAAAAGATTAGCTTTGATTAAACTAAACTTGTCCAGAGACACACATTTGAAAGCTCTTAGCAACAGAGCGACATCAGAAAAAATGTAAATGCCAGGGTGGAAAAAGATTCTTAGACTTTGTAGGTAGAGGATTCTTAGACTCTGTAGGTAGAGGATGGCCTTTGTCCTATTCCCCAGGAGGAAGGGGAATATGCCTGGTATGTGAATTTACAATAAATAATCTCAGACAAGGGACTATTTTGCTTTTAAATAATATTTATTCCTGTACTTTAAACATTGTATGGTACATAGATTTTCTTCAGTGACAGTACAAGAGATTTTTAAAAGATTGCTAGCAGAATGTTGGTTGTAAACTTTTAAGATTAGTTGTAGATCACTTTATCTTTAGACTGTATTTACAAGACTTGAGATTGTCAAATTAAAAAAAAATCTGCCTGTGTTAATCCTAGCTAGCCATTGCATTCAATTTTTTTTTACAAAATAATATTTTGTTGAATAAAATATTGAGACATTTCTGTTTTAGTGCTTGTGGTGAAAATATATTTAGTATCCTGTAGTTTTACTGTGGTACTAAGTTTTTCTCTTGAAGATTTAGGTCTGATTGATAAAGTCGCTTTTATTTTCTTAGAGAATTCAGTGGTTGTCTGCAAGGTCTGTTTCTGGATCCAAACTGAGTTATTAATTAATACAAATTATATTTACTGTCATTTTTAAAGTAAGGGAACTCTTGATCTGAAATTTGTATATTAAAATATTCTGTTGCAAAGCCACTCTGGTCCATTCACTACCTTGTTAATTGTCATTCCTGACAAATTAATAGATTAAAGAAACAAGATGGGTGAGGTAATTTTTTTTTTTTTTTAATTGAGCCATCTTCTGTTGGTGAAAGAGATACACTTTCAAGCTTACATAGAGCTCTTTGGATCTAGGAGAGGTACTCAGGCATGTCTACATTACAGAATTAAGTAGACTTAAGTTAGGTCAACATACAGCTACTGTAATTAAATCGGCTCTTTGTGCCCACGTTACTCTCTTTCTGTCAGTGGTGCACTTCCTCACCGGGAGTGCTTGTATCCATTTAAGTGGGGCACTAACAGCCACAGTCCTGCCGCCATGGTGCTGACAGCTGGACTAGATTGACTTAAGCACCACGTCACCCACAGAAGTGGAGTTAAGTCAGTATAGTGGGTGATTTGCATCAGCAGAAGGAACGTTTTACTGTAGATGCTTATATCATTTTGTTGATGTAAGACAGCTTTCATGTAGGGCAGACAAGGCCTCTGTCACATCTAAATACAAGGATGGAACAGAAAAGGAGTTAATGCACGTTGCAAGAAATGATTCACGTGAAGTGTGCAATTAACAGCTCTAGAGTCATAGGACAAAAGAGTGTTAGTGAGTTAGATAGTTGTTCAGAACCATGAATCCAGTGTCTTAGATTCAAGATTTTTAGTGTCTAGCTGAGTTATGAATATAAGCTCAGCTTTTAAAAGTGTCATGGAGTCGTAGAATATCAGGTTGGAAGGGACCTCAAGATGTCATCTAGTCCAACCCCCTGCCCATGCCTGACCTTAAAAACCTCTAATGAAGGACATTCCACCGCCTCCCTAGGTAACCCATTCCAGTGCTTCACCACCCTCGTAGTGAAAAAATTCTTCCTAATATCCAACCTAAACCTCCCCTCTGCAACTTGAGACCATTACTCCTCATTCTGTCATCTGCTACCACTGAGAACAATCTAGATCAGGGGTCTCAAACATGTGGCCCGCGAAGCCCTTCCCTGCGGCCCACCAAGCTCCCTGGCGCCCCCGCCCCCCATAGTAGTTTCCTGGAGGGAAGGGCCAGAAGCAGAGGCTTCTCTGCTGCCTGGCTGGGCCGCTGCCAAGCCCCGGCTTCCAGGCACTGCTGCTGCAGCTTCAATGAATGAGCTGAGACGGCGCTTCCCATGAGCCCTCTGCAGCGGCAGCCAGGAGCGGTAAGCCAGGCTCCCCACTGAGTTACAGGGGTGAGTGGGTGTAGATTTGGGGACAGGGAGCAGGGTTATGAGGGTGAGTGGGGGAGATTTAGGAATGGAACACAGGGAGCTAGCTATAAGCATGAGTGGAGGGAGATTTGGGAAATGGAGCTGAGTAATAGGGGTGAGTGGGTGGAGATTTTGGGATGGGGCACAGACAGCTGGATTACAGGGGAAAGTGGGGATGGGGAACAGGGTTATGAGGATCAGTTTGGGAGAGGGAGACTTTATAAAATTATAATTGATATTGGGCTGAGATGTGCTGAAATTTCTGTCAGGTTTATCAGCATATTACATTTGAAAAAAAGCTTGAATCATCTGAGGCTGGTAACTTCTTGTTAAATTAGATTTGTTTGCTTGTGTTTCCAGCTCTGAACTTCCTATATTGTTCTTGCTTTGTTTGCCAAACAGCTGTTGGCGGTGCCTAGCACTTTCCAGGAGGGAGTGGAGAGCTCTGTGCACAGCAGAGGAGGTGGGGCGGGGATGGGACCTCATGGAAGGGGTGGAGTGGGGGCAGGTCAGTGATGTGGCCCTCGGGCCAGTGCATTAGTCCTCATGCGGCCCTCGTGGTCATTTGAGTTTGAGACCCCTGGTCTAGATCCATTCTTTTTGAAACCCCCTTTCAGGTAGTTGAAAGCAGCTATTAAATCCCCCCTCATTCTTCTCCTCTGCAGACTAAACAATCCCAGTTCCCTCAGCCTTTCCTCATAAGTCATGTGCTCCAGCCCCCTAATCATTTTTGTTGCCCTCTGCTTTACTCTTTCCAATTTTTCCACATCCTCCTTGTAGTGTGGGGCCCAAAATTGGACACGGTACTCCAGATGAGGCCTCACCAATGCCGAATAGAGGGGAATGATCACGTCCCTTGATCTCCTGGCAGTGCCCCTACTTATACAGCCCAAAATGTGGTTAACCTTTTTGGCAACAAGGGCACACTTTTGACTCATGTCCAACTTTTCATCCACTGTAACCCCTAGGTCCTTTTCTGCAGAACTGCTGCCTACCATTCGGTTCCTAGTCTGTAGCAGTCGTATAGGTTTCTTTTGAGGATAAGGACTGAGAGATCAGATATGGAGTGATTTGTTTTGTGAAAAATGTTTGCTCTCAGGTGATATGGTGTTTATATCTCATCATTTTTCTGCATGAGTTCTTTTGAGAGCATAGTGATAGTCTCATTTCATGCACATGGTGGTTCTTGGGGCATTTAGTGTACTGAATGAGGTACGCCACTGACAAAGTAGGAATTTTCTTAAAGTTTTGTATGAGTGTTGCTGTGCCTTAGTTTCCCTTGTGTATTGCACAAGTATCTAGGTAGTGGGACAGTGGTGTGTGATTTTTGCAGAGACCCCTAGAGAGCCGGTGTGACTGCCCTCTAACTGGGCCCAGACAATGACCAGACAGTCTGTATCCTGGCAACTGATGGCCGGGGCCAATCCCCTGCAAGAAGCCAGCCGGCTTCGATGCATGGGAAAACAGAGAGGTGGAGGCCAGGTGACCAGTTTGCTCGGGAAAGATACAAAGGATGGAGGGTGGAACAGCTGGGCAGGACTCGAGGGGCATGCTAGCTGCTGATCAGTCTCTGGTTGAGATTTGTGTGAGGAGGCAGAGAGGGGCAGGAAGAGCCCAGGGGTCTGGGTCTCCCCAAGATATACTTTGCTGAATCTTTCTGCTCGCTCTGCTAACAAGATGTGTTGTATGCTGTATTCCAGACAACTAAGGGCAAGTCTCACTATGCGCCGGATCGGTGGGTAGCGATTGGGCTTTCAGGGGTCGATTTATCACGTGCAGTCTAGACGTGATAAATTGATCCCTGAGTGCTCTCCTGTCGACTCCAGTATTCCACCGCCGCAGGAGGCACAGGTGGAGTTGACGGGAGCATCAGCAGTCGACTCAGCGCCGTGAAGACGCAGCGGTAACTCGATCTAAATACGGTGTCTTCAGCTACGCTATTCCCATAGCTGAAACTGCGTATCTTAGGTCGATCTCCCCCCACACACACACACTTCCCCAGCGTAGACCAGGGCTAATAAACCTTCTGGTTTACAACACTGGCTGAGGGTCACTGCTGACTGCGGACGTTGAGGGTGCATGGCCTCTTTGGAGGCACGTCAGGCTTCCCCAGATGTTCTGTTCAGGTGGGCTCTATGTGGGGAGCTCACAGAATCGGGTCAGACCTAGGAGACGCTGAAGCCAAGGAGGCTTGCCCTAGCGAATGTGTGCCCTGAAGGGTTGTCTCACTGCAAGAGGGTCCCAGTTCCAATCCAAACCCTGCACCCCCAGGCAGAACAGTCACTCCCTGCTCCAGCCCAGCGCCTCTCCCGCACTCTGAACCTCTTATTTCTGGCCCTACTCTGGAGCCCGTACTCCCAACTGGAGCCCAACTTGCTCCCGCATTCCTGCCCCAGCCCAGTGAAAGTGACTGAGTGAAGGAAAGCGAGTGACGAAGGGAGGGAGGCTGGACTGAATGTGGGCAGGGCCTCAGATAAGGGGGCAGTGCAGGAGTGGGGCCTCAGTGCGGGGGCAAGGGTGTTCGGTTTTGTGTAATTAGAAGGTTGGCAATCCTATTCAGAGTGGTTTCAGAGAACTGAATCTGTGCAGCCATGACAGTGTTGTGATAGTCATGTGTAGTACCCACAAATGTTGAAAAGTGGGGTGTGTGGGGTATTGATCATTGTAGCAGTGGAGATAGGTCTGGAGGTTTTGTATCTGTTCTGGCTGGGTCTGGTGCCTCTTTGAGTTGGTGTGTCCTGGTCTGTGGGGAGACTGTTTCTTCTTCTGATGAGTTTGGTGAAGTTGAGGGTTTGTTTGAAGGCCAGAAAAGGGAGTTCAGAAGAGATTTCTGTCAGGGTGTGATCCCCAATGAGTATGGATTGTAACTGTTTAATGAAACCCTGTATGGATTTTGCTGGGGGATCGTAGATGAGAACTAGGGATGTGCAATGGAAGGAGTTCAGGCAGATTCTCTCGGGGTATTTGCGTGGTCTATTCCGTGATACGATCTACTTTTCTGGTGGAGTGCCATTATTTGGCAAAGGAAGTTTTAAGTATGTTAAAGTGAATATCCCAGGCTTCCTAAATGGCTGTGTATTTCAAGCCGTGTGTACAATTTTCAAGAATTAAATGAAATCCTTGTTTTTTTAAATACCCAGATTATAAACACTGGAACTGAGAATCAGCTTGTGAGCTTTGTCCTCTTCTAAACTCAAAAAGAAATTCTTGGGAGATACTCCCAAGCATCCTCTAGTGGAGATATATTTATCCTGCTTAGGTTCTGTTTGCTGTGCTGTGTGGCTTGCTATGTATCACTGCTATGAATGTGAGAGACATGGTTTTATTGAAAAGTACTTTATCAACATTTGCATTTATTCCCTTTCTGAACTCTCTTCTGCAGATGGCTCAGTGTGTGACTAAAGTGGAATTGTCCATATCCTGTTTGAATCTCCTTGACAAAGATGTTGGTTCAAAATCTGACCCTCTGTGTGTCTTGCTCCAAAATGTGGGCGGTGATCAATGGGCAGAGGTAAAAAGTAGCCTATAATCTCCAGTTTTGCATTATCATACAGAAATATGTATTTTCAGAACATGACCTAACTCTAAATATTTCCAGTTATTATTCTTCCTAGTAATTGTGTAATTTGGTTAGTTAAATCCTGCAAATGTTTACAAATTTAATATTTGGTCAAAAATTTTGTGACACTCAAGTTCATGTCTCTTGAGTGTGATGGAGTAAGAATTGTTTGCTTGTTAACTTGGAGAAACAACAGGAGTGTTTGTTTTTCGGTTATGATGTGCCATGTGCTGCTGCTTTTTCCCTATGAGGTGGGCAATCAGCACATAGTACAGTGTTTCTCAAATGTGGCCACCAGGGGCTTTTCTTGTGGCTACAGCCTCCTGAGCTGTGATGGAGGGGGAGGGGGAGGGGGAGGGGGAGGGAGGCAGCAGCGGCCCCTCCCCCCTCTGGTGTTCCTGGTTGCACACCCTTCCTTTTAGTTGATGGGGCTACCAGCAGGGGTTGGGCCCTGCCCCCCTCTTGAGACACCTGGGGCACAATACTGGAGGAGTAGGCAGCTGGTGAGTTCACCACCTTTCAAGGGGTGATGGGGCGTAGGCTTTTAGCTTCAGCCTGGGGGGTGGAGAAGAGGCAGGCTCTGGCTTCAGGCTCTGGCCACGTGGCTTTGGGTTCCGTCTGTCCCGGGGCTCCAGGCTTCAGCCCCCTCACTGTCAACCCTCTCCTTCCTCCCAGTTGTCCCTGGTCCCAGCTGCCTCCCCTGATCCCACATCCAGGGCTTGATTTATCCCCAAGCTTCTGGGGCTGAGTAAGTCTGCTGTGAAAAGTGATATTTGTATGTTTAATATCACTTTTCATAGCAGACTTAGCAGCTAGCAATAAATACATTATGGTGATTTGGATGTGCACATTTATTTGTTTTTCCATTGATTAAATATTTTAGGAAAAAGTGTGAGAGGCGCCAAGAGCAAGAGTTGATGGCTGCACTCTGAGGCCACCAAATAATCCAGAGAATCCCTGACATAGTATGTTAGTGGCTTTTTTCCTCAAATTTCAAATTTCCTCAAATTTCAGATTCTCTGAAACAGATTTAGTGGTAATTGATTATATAATTTTTTTTTATTAACATGCAGGAAGTACAAAGTTGAGAGCAGTCAGCAGGCCCCGTGGCTAGATTTAGCAGTCTGGACCCTCAGATACAGTGCATATAAAGGCCAGTGAAGAAGTGTTTGAGGGTGAGGGATATAAGGGAGTTTTGTGGAAAGTGTGGTTAATATGTTTATGTATAGTGATCATCTCCATCTCTTTCTTTGCATAGTTGGATCGAACCGAAAAGATAAAGAACTGCCAGAAGCCTGAATTCTCCAAGAAGCTGCTCATTGATTATTACTTTGAGAAAGTTCAGAAGTTGAAGTTTGGCGTATATGATATCGATAACAAGTCCTATGATTTAAATGATGATGATTACCTTGGAGGGGTTGAGTGTACGCTGGGACAGGTACTTGCAGAAATTTCATCTCTAATGTTCTGCAAACTGGTGATAAATGTAGGTTTAAATCCAAAAACAGGAGAAACTTAGGTGTCAGAAGTTTTGACATACTCAGGTGAAAGAATTTAATCCTTTCAACTGATCTTATATAGGCCATGTCTACAGCATTGTAACTATGCTTCTCACAGTAATAAAAGAGGTTGGCATTTCTCACAGCAACAAAAAGGGTTTTTCTGTTGCTGTAGCTAGGTGATTACCTTCTGCCCATCTAGCTTCATTTACACCGAGCCTTAGGTCAGCATAACTAAGTCACTCCCAGGCTGTGCAGCATTTTTCAGCAGTAGCTATGTCAACTTAATTGAAAGTAGGGCGGCAGGCCTTTGAAAAAGAGCATGGTCTACTAGCTTAAGTCTGAAGTGGCTTGGAGTTCTCTCAGCCATTGTATTTTAAAAGGTTGCCCTCTGAAATACAGTATTTCTTTCATTCCATTTAGAATGGTACTGAGTAGATCTCTGACTCATAGGGCTAGCTCTGCTGCAATCGCTGTATTTTTAGGATCATAGAATATGAGGATTGGAAGGGACCTCAGGAGGTCATCAGTCCAGCCCCCTGCTCAAAGCAGGACCATTCCCCAATTAAGTCATCCCAGCCAGGGCTTTGCCAAGCCTGAACTTAAAAACCTCTAAGGAAGGAGATTCCACCACCTCCCTAGGTAACCCATTCCAGTGCTTCACCACCCTCCCAGTGAAAAAGTTTTTCCTAATATCCAACCTAGACCTCTCCCACTGCAACTTGATACCATTACTCCTTGTTCTGTCATCTGCTATCACTGAGAACAGTCTAGATGGATCTTCTTTGGAACCCCCTTTCAGGTAGTTGAAAGCATCTATAAAATCTCCCCTCATTCTTCTCTTATGCAGACTAAACAATCCCAGTTCCCTCTGCCTCTCATCATAAATCATGTGCTCCAGCCCCCTAACCATTTTTGTTGCCCTCTGCTGGAGTCTTTCCAATTTTTCCATATCCTCCTTATAGTGTGGGGCCCAAAACTGGACACAGTACTCCAGATGCGGCTTCACCAATGCCGAATAAAGGGGAATGATCACGTCCCTCAATCTGCTGGCAATGCCCCTGCTTATACAGCCCAAAATGCCATTAGCTTTCTTGGCAAAAAGGGCACACTGTTGACTCGTATCCAGCTATAACCCCTAATTCATTTTTTGCAGAACTGCTGCCTAGCCGTTCAGTCCCTAGTCTGTAGCAGTGCATGGGATTCTTCTATCCTAAATGCAGGACCTTGCGCTTGTGCTTGTTGAACCTCAACAGATTTCTCTTGGTCCAATCCTCTAATTTGTCTAGCTCCCTCTGTATCCTATTCCTACCCTCCCGCATATCTACCACTCTTCCCAGTTTAGTGTCATCTGCAAACTTGCTGAGGGTGCAGTCCGCGCCATCCTCCAGATGATTAGTGAAGATATTGAACAAAACCAGTCCCAGGATTGACCCTTGGGACACTCCACTTGATACTGGCTGCCAACTAGACATGGAGCCGTTGATCACTACCCGTTGAGTCTGACTATCTAGCCTGCTGTCTATCCACCTTATAGTCCATTCATCCAGCCTGTACTACTTTAACTTGCTGGCAAGAATACTGTGGGAGACCATATCAAAAGCTTTGCTAAAGTCAAGGAAAAACACGTCCACTGCTTTCCCCTCATCCACTGAGCTGGTTATTTCATCATAGAAGGCAATTAGGTTAGTCCGGCATGACTTGCCCTTGATGAATCCATGCTGACTGTTCCTAATTATTTTCCTCTCCTCTAAGTGCTTCAGAATTGATTCCTTGAGAACCTGCTCCATGATTTTTCCAGGGACTGAGGTGGACTGAGGTTGACTGGCCTGTAGTTCCCCAGATCCTCCTCCTTCCCTTTTTTAAAGATGGGCACTACATTAGCCTTTTTCCAGTCATCCAGGACCTTCCCCGATCACCATGAGTTTTCAAAGATAATGGCCAACGGCTCTGCAATCACCTCCGCCAACTCCTTTAGCACCCTCGGATGCAGCGCATCTGGCCCCATGGACTTGTGCTTATCCAGTTTTTCTAACCAGTCCTGAACCACTTCTTTCTCCACAGAGGGCTGGTCTCCTCTTCCCCATGTTGTGCTGCCCAGTGCAGTAGACTGGGAGCTGACTTTGTTCGTGAAGACAGAGGCAAAAAAAGGATTGATTACGTTAGCTTTTTCCACATCATGTGTAACTACGTTGCCTCCCTCATTCACTAAGGGGCCAACACTTTCCTTGACTTCCTTCTTGTTGCTAACATACCTGAAGAAACCTTTCTTGTTACTCTTAACATCTATTGCTAGTTGCAACTCCAAGTGCGATTTGGTCTTCCTGATTTCACTCCTGCATGCCCAAGCAATATTTTTATATTCCTCCCTAGTCATGTGTCCAATCTTCCACTTCTTGTAAGCTTCTTTTTAGTGTTTAAGAGCAGCAAGGATTTCACTGTTAAGCCAGCCTGGTCACCTGTCATATTTACTATTCTTTCTACACATGGGGATGGTTTGTTCCTGCAATGTCTATAAGGATTCTTTAAAATACAGCCAGCTCTCCTGGACTCCTTTCCCCTTTGTTATTCTCCCAGGGGATCCTGCTCATCATCAGTTCCCTGAGGGAGTCATAGTCTGCTTTTCTGAAGTTCAGGGTCTGTATTCTGCTGCTCTCCTTTCTTCCCTTTGTCAGGATCCTGAACTCGACCATCTCATGGTCACTGCCTCTCAGGTTCCCATCCACTTTTGCTTCCCCTACTATTTCTTTCCTGTTTGTGAACAACAGGTCAAGAAGAGCTTTGCCCCTAGTTGGTTTGTCCAGCACTTGCACCAGAAAATTGTTCCTACGCTTTCCAAAAACTTCCTGGATTGTCTGTGCACCGCTGTATTACTCTCCCAGCAGATATCAGGGTGACTGAAGTCTCCCATGAGAACCAGGACTTGTGATCTGGTAACGTCTGTTAGCTGCCATAAGAAAGCCTCGTCCACACTTCTAAACTTAATCCAGAGAGACTCAGGTTTTTCTGCAATTTCATACTGGAGTTCTGAGCAGTCATACTGCTCTTACATACAGTGCAACTCCCCCACCTTTTCTGCTCTGCCTGTCCTTCCTGAACAGTTTATATCCATCCATGACAGTACTCCAGTCGTGTGAGTTATCCCACCAAGTGTCTGTTGCTCCAATCACATCATAATTCCTTGACTGTGCCAGGACTTCCAGTTCTCCCTGCTTGTTTCCCAGGCTTCTTGCATTTGTATATAGGCACTTAATATAACTTGTCGATTGTCCTGCTGTCTCTGTATGGGACAGGAGCCCTCCCCTCTTGCACTCTCCTCCTCATGATTCCTCCCAGTATCCCACTTCCCCACTTACCTCAGGGCTTTGGTCTCCTTCCCTCAGTGAACCTAGTTTAAAGCCCGCCTCACTAGGTTAGCCAGCCTGTTTGTGAAGATGGTCTTCCCTCTCATCGTTAGGTGGAGCCTGTCTCTGCTTAGCGCTTCTCCTTCTTGGAACACCATCCCATGATCAAAGAATCCAAAGCCTTCTCTCCGACACCACCTGCATGGCCATTCGTTGACTTCCACAATCCGATGGTCTCTACCCGGGCCTTTTCCTTCCACAGGGAGGATGAACGAGAACACCACTTGTGCCTCAGACTCCTTTATCCTTCTTCCTAAAGCCACATAGTCTGCAGTGATCTGCTCAGGGTCATTCTAGGCAGTATCTTTGGTCCCCACATGGAGAAGTAAGGAGGAGTAGCAATCTGAGGGCTTGACGAGTCTCGGCAGTCTCTCCGTCACATCGTGAATCCTAGCTCCTGACAAGCAACACACTTCTTGGTTTTCCTGGTTGGGACGGCAGATAGATGACTCAGTCCCCCTGAGGAGGGAATCCCCGACCACCACTACCCGCCTCCTTCTCTTGGGAGCTGTGGTTGTAGAACCCTCATCCCTAGGACAGTGCATCTTGGTCTGTGTTTAAAAGTTTGGTTGACATAGCTGTGTTGGTGAGGGCTATGATGAAGCTATGCCAACATAACCTCCACATAGATGCAGCTATTTTGACAGGAATGCTCTTGTCAGTGTAGTTACTGTTGTTCGGAAATGTGTTGTTCCTACACTGGTCCTTTAAACAGTCTTCCATCCAGGTAGACTGTGTTTATGCTACAGGTTTATGCTGGCATTGTTACACTGACATAGCTGTGCCAGTATAATCTCCATAGTGTAGCCATACCTTTTTCAGCACTGACCCCAGATGATAAAGGCATCCAAAGTACCTTTCGTATCTTTCACACTGTCTTCAGCCTTTTTCTATCCTGGCAAGCAGAGTGAATAAAAAATTGATTATTTTAAAAAGTCCATTTTAATTTAAATTAAATTGAATACATTTTTCTTTCTAAAAATAAGCCTACTTAAAATTAAATATGAAATTATAACAACCTGTGCTAAGGCCTGACTTTACTATAATGCGTTAAAATAATTTAAATTTAAAAATGAGTGTTCAATTAGTACATATTTTCTGCTTAAATCTTCGATCTTTGGGAAGTCACTGGCTAAGAACCTAAAATGAGTTTGTTGACGTGTAAAACCAGATTTTGACAGCAGCAGCCTCTTTTCAAACTCTTTAAAACTCTTCATTTCAGTTTATTCAGCTAGTTCAGTGTAATGATTGGTTCATTCAGACTTGAGTAACTGACTGGAAATTGATAGGAAAGCTTGTTTCCCTCTTCCAATCTATGAATAAAATACACTTTGTATTCTGTGTTATAATAGAAATCAATATATTTGAAAATGTAGGAAAAAATCCAAAAATATTTAATAAACTTCAATTGGTATTCTATTGTTTAACAGTGCAATTAAAACTGCAATTAATCTTGATTAATTTTTTGGAGTTAATTACGTGAGTTAACTGTAATTAGTCTACAGCCCTAATTTTTAGATATCCTTTGCAGGCCCCTCTTAAATCAATGGGAGAAACAATGTTTTCCATCCTGATTAAATCATACGTTTCTGATGATCGCACAAGAATGTGTCCTAAAAAAACAAATTTCTGGAACAAAAATTCTTAAAACTTCTAAATTCAGAAAATAGTGATGGCTTGTTATAAATTGCTTGAAATGTAGGAGCATCAAACATCATGGAATATAATCTAACAAATGAATATGGGGTAATTGGACAACTCTAGCAGGGCTACTTTTCTGTATTTAGTTGCCTTTGTGTGAAAAGGGAAGGTAATTACTCATTAAATCTTTGCTGCATTGGAGACCCCCTCTCCCCCATTTCTGGAGCAGAGAGTTGGATGTTCAGCCTAGGGGTAGGACAGTGGGGTTCAAATATATTAAAACAGGACCTGCCTTGTTGAATGGCCTCTTTCTATTTCTAGAATTTCTTGGATTCTTATAGTAAAATATCAGTGTCTCAAGGTGTCATTAGGAGGCAAAAATTGGAGGTGAAAGGAATGTAAGGATTAGATTTTAGAGGGTGTCAATATCAGAGCTGGAATACTGTTGCCTCAAAATGTATACCTTTAGGATAAGAAATATTTTTTTAAAAATGCCTATGTGATTTAGGAGCATAAGTCCCATTGACTTTCAGTGATGCTTAGGCTCCTAAAGGTACAGGTTACTTTTGAAAATGGAACTTAGGGACTTAGTCACTTAGGTGATTTTGGGAAATTCACTCTTCAAGAGTTACCATGCTTTCTTGGTCTAACTCCATAATTATGTATGCCTTCATTTGGCTTTAGATTGTTTCCAGTAAAACACTCACTCGGCCTTTGGAGTTGAAGAAAGGAAAGCCAGCAGGAAAAGGCACCATTACGGTAACTGTGCTTTATATATATCCTTAAAAGAATGAATGAGCTTGTCACTTTATATAGAGTTAGATTTCTTTGGTTAAGTAAATTAGCTTTGGGTAAATTAATTTAAAAGTTTGTCTGCTTTTTGGCAGTATTAAATTGTGTTACTTGGGTGTGGGTGTGCACGCACGCGCATGCAAGAAGACATATTTACAACCAGAAGCAAAGTCCCTTTCATGTGCCTGAGTGTCTGCTAAGCTGCATCGGAAATTAATTTGTCTTTAAATTCTTGTGACGCAGATTTCAGCAGAAGAGATTAAAGACACAAGAGTTGTCAGTCTAGAAATTGAAGCACAGAACTTGGACAAAAAGGTAATTAACTCTTGCACGGTTACATATGTTTTTGTAGTTATAATCAGGACTTGCAATAGGATGGAATTCAATTCTACTCGCTCTGGGTTTGTGTTTTCACAATTTTTTTTTTATTTGGGATAACAATGTGTAAGAGGAAGTACTCACATTTAATAAATGCTTGAACAGGAAACATGTTGTTTATGTTCTGAATGTGATGTCCCATAGACAGTTACCAAACCACACTTTTGGGATTGACTTTGCCTTTCAATTCAAGGTGATTTCATTGAAATGTGTCTTTGATAATGGGCAGTTTACCTGAAAAAACATCCTTGAGGTAAAATTGAAAGTTGATTTAAGCTAAATATTAAATGTAGTGGATAACAACTGGAGAACATCCAAAGGTTCAGAGTTGAGTTTTGAATCCTTATCTGCAGCTTCTCTGTTATCCAGACTTTAGAGTTCTCCCCCACATGCTCTACTGCCCATCATCCTGCAAAAAAATATCCAACTTCTTCCTTCTAATGTTTCCAGACTGCTCCTTTCATTTTATGTTGGGGTGAGACTGACTGATCCTTTGGAGAGTTGGTGTACCTTTCTTCTGTTTTGTAGCACAGTCCTGGACTGCCCATGTCCCGTCATTAACACTAGATGAGAAATAAAACAATCTAAATATGGAACATGCATATTCAGTGTTAACAAAGACATATTGGAGGATAGGGATAGGATATAGAGGGACTTAGACAAATTAGCGGATTGGGTACTGATGTGTACTGGAGCCTGAAGGTACCTGTGCTACTCTTCCCTTTGGAGTTTGCAAAACATAGATCTCCATCTCTGTCACAGAGCGTGGGGGAGTCCGGTCTCTGCACCCCCACTTTCTGAGATTCACAGTGACTCTCAGCCAGCCAGTAGATTCGAAGGTTTATTTGAGATGACAGGCACACAATCCAACTCAGAGTTTGTCAGTACAAACAGGACCCCTTAGTCAGGCCCTTCTAGGGGGCAGGGAGATAAGACCCCAGATTAGGGCTCCCTCCTCTTCCCTGGCCAGCTTCTAACCCCCTCTACTGAAACTGCTCCCTTTCTCCCTTAGCCCCGGCCACTCCCCCAGCCTTTTTTCACATATGCACTCAGGCAGAAAGCCTCACCTCCCAGACCCCAGGGCAGGAGTTGGGTTACAACGCAGGTACTTTCTCTCCAGAGAAACCTCCCTGCTCGTCACAATCTCATAATCCCAGCTGTCACAAACCTCAAAGTAATCCTTACATCTCCTCCACTCCCAAACACACCTTCGTCAAGCAGACCCAACTACTGCGTTCTCTTTTCAGTGTAAATATACCTAACATCTAATACACCCACTGCATCTGGAGTGTATCATTCTCATTAGCTACTGCCAGCTCCAGGGGACCAGAAAGAAGTTGGCAGCCTTTTTTTTTTTTTTGGTCGTTTAGTAGATGGCATCCTGTGGGTGATAGTGAATGGGTTGTAAAAGAAGGTGAAGAGCTTATATATTTCAGTGATGGTGGGGTTGGCAGAGTGAAAGTCTGTGCGTTAATGGAAAGTACTGGGGCATTGCCAGCAATGGGCATTGTCAGAGCTAGAGGTGCAGGAGGGGTGGGGTGCACTGGCAGAGCTGGAGGGTGCAGCTGGGGTGAACAGACAGCTGTGGGGTGCAGGCAGGTTGAGGTGCAGGGATGTTTGGGTATCCTGGCAGAGCTGTGGAGTGCAAGGGGTTGGGGTGCACTAGGGTTGGGGGGTTGAGATGCAAGATTAGGTGCACTGGCAGAGCTGTGGAGTGCTTGAGGTGGAGGTGTGCTGGCAGAGCTTGGGGGACCATGCCTCCCGCATCTGTCTCCCCAACCTCTTTTGCCTCACCTATCATCCAGCCTTATTTATTCCCCTCCCTCCTCACTCCAGTCCAAAATCCCTCTCCCAGCATGTCCCCACTCCTCTGTCTCCTAGTATCCTCCCAGGCATTTACATGTCTAATCCCCCATCTTCTCCAAAGACTTGAATTACATTCCCTCCAAAATACAACTGCCACCCACAACTCTCATATTGCAGCAACCTCTAGCCCCTCAGTGCAGAACTCCTTTTGTCGGAGGGGAGGGCTGTGATAACTGTTTAATGGCAGCATGAGTTCACAGACAAACGGGCTCTGGTTCATTTAGTCATTAGTTTCTCAGTTTAATAGTACAAGGCAGCAGAAGGAAACCTGTTTTTTTGGGGGGCATGTAACCTGGAGACCCTTTGATCTAGTGACCCCATATGTGTATAACTAATGCTACCCCACACTCCCATGAGGCACACCGAATTTCAACAAATCTGCCTAAGTGCATGTCCGTTTTAAAGGACTTAGGAAGGTCAACCTTTTAAACAGCTGTCATGACACAACTATAGCTGTAGTGTGCACCTTTTGCCACAGTAATATGTGCACTGCCACACAAACTTCTCTGTGCTTTCTGACCCACTGGGGATGCCAGCCTTCCGTCATTTCCCTCCCCAAACGCGACGTACTCCTACCCCAAACATCCACCTTAAAGTGTTTGATATTTATTTGGGTAAAGTATGGGGGGTTGATTACTCTTTTTATTTTGACAGGATTTTTTGGGCAAATCGGATCCATTTTTGGAATTTTACAAGCAGAGTGACGGTGGAAAATGGCAGCTGGTCTACAGATCAGAGGTAGGGTTTCCACATTGACGCAAACTGTTCTGGCGTTAGGTTCCTCTATCATTGCCTGAAAAGGAAAAACGTATTGTGTTATGGGGAGCAGGACATTGCTGTGACTTCACAGAAACTAGTTTTAGTGTCTACTGTACTTTAGCACCACTAATGCTAACTTGCGCTTCGTTAAGTGTGTTTCATTTCAAAGGATTCCAAAGTATTTTCCGAACAAACTCATAAGGATAGACAGAATATAGTTATCCACACTGAGATTTTGCACAGCATACTAGGGTTAGGACTTATGGCACTTTAACAAGAGTAGAAATTCCATAATGGCCATGCGTTAAGACCTTTTTAATGTTTAATCTGAAGAAAGATGCAGTGTCCCTTAATGCTGTTGGAGCATTGGTTCGGTCCTGACCTAGAGGAAAGAGTGGCATCTACTGAGCTGTGAGCTCTTGCTTTTTGCAGTACCTATATTTTACAGGATTTCTTCTCTAGGGATTAATCAGGCCCAAACCCCGAACATATTTAGTCCGCATTTAAAATTTGGGCTGCCCCACCTATGTCACTGCGAAAAATCTCATGACCCTTGCAACATAGTTAGGTTGACCTAATCCCCACTGTAGCTACTGCCTCTCGAGGGGTAGATTTACTATAGTGATGGGAAAACCTCTTCTGTTGCTGTAGTAAGCATCTGCACTACAGTGATGTAGCTGCAGCTGTGCCGCTTTAGTGCATGTTGTGTATACATGTCCTTAGCACGCAAAACCGGAGAGGTTTTCAACCTGAGGCTTGATCTACACTTAAAATGGATATCAATATAGGTCAATCAGGGGTGTGAAATCCTCCCCCCGCATATCTCTGACCCACATAGCTATGCTGACAAATCCCTTAGCATAGATGCAGCTATGTTGACAGAGCAGCGCTTCTATCCACATAACTGATGTTGTTCAGGGAGGTGATATTCCTATACCAGCATCAAAATTTCTTAAGTCATTGTAAACTGTGTCTCCTCTAGGGGACTGTATGGACATAGCGCTGCCTGCATAGGTTCTGTAGAGTAGATGTTGTCTGAAACACCATACCTCTAGCTCAAGAATTGCCTCCAGATCCTCAGCATGGTGCAGAACTCTTGATTTTGACAATGTTAAAGCTCTTAACAATTTGCATATGGCATCCCCATGCAAGATTATTTATTGTATCTGTTACCTTGCAGGTGATTAAGAACAATTTAAATCCATGCTGGAGGAAGTTTAGTGTTCCCTTACAAACCTTCTGTGGAGGGGAGTTCAATAAACCAATCAAGGTAAGAACTTTTGAAATGCTTAAGTGGTTAGATTCTCTCTCTCTCATTCCTTTTTGATTGTAAGTCACCGCCTCTGGGTTGACATAAACCAACTATATGGTTATCAGGCTGTTCAATCTTTTCTTATCTAGAAAAGTTTTTTAAAATTTAAATATTAGCAAATAGATCATTTTTATTAAATACAAAATCTATGTGAATGCAATAGCACGTGCCACATTTAAAATAGGTCAGGAAATGCAAAAGTGAAGTTTCCCACACTCTTTTTCTAACGAGAGATCTATAGACAGATTTATCAGACTTTCAGTCATTGTCTGGAACTTAGCTGAGAGGCTCATTCAGTGCTGAACCAAACTGATGGTGCTGAGGAAGGCGATGGTACAATGTAAACCTCAGTGCCATCGTTGGTCTCATCCATCATATTAGCAGGGGCCCTTTCCCTATTGCCAGCTTGAGCAGAGGCTTTTCCTTGAAAAGGGCCTGGGTTTGGGACTAGATTCTAACTCCTTGAGTAGGTCTTTAGCATAATGCTCCACGTTCATAAGGCAGTTTGCTGTATCTTAAAACATCCCATGTAGTTATCTAATCATCTTAATTCACTGAGTCTCTTATTACAGGTGGAGTCTAAAAATACACCCTTTCCACAGTAAACGAATTCAAAACCACATGCAGTTCTTCCTAAACCAGCGTGTTATCTGGTCAGTCAACCCCCAAAATGTGTCTTTCTAGGTTTTCCTGTCTCATTGTACCTGTGAGGAAGCCTTATGCTGGGAACCAGATCTTAAAGGTTTAGCAAAAGGCATGCATGCCCAGGCAGTGTGTGTGTGCGCAGCATGGTAAATCCAAAGAATTACTGAGATTGTTTAATAGGAAAAAAGGTTTGAAGTATGACTTTGGTGCTAAATATGGGGTAGAAGATTTTAGTGATAAGTTAATGTACTTCATAACTGGGGACAAACCTGACTGTGACCAAATAAGAGGAATCCTCTTGGCCCAAAGATGTTTGAGAAGTGAGAGAGACACTGACAAGGCCCATTTTGGTAATGTTGGTTGTTCATTTTTGCCAAATTGATGCTAGATTAAAATCTTCGGTATTTTTCAAGCATGGCATAGAGTGGGTGCATTTCATTATGTGCTAGGCTCTGAAAGCTGTGCTTTACAATAGGAATCCATATTTGTCACTTCAGGGCAACTGTATGCTAATAATATACTTCCACATAGTGCCTTTCAGTCAAAGACCTCAAAGCATTCACAAACATTTAATTAAACTCCACAACATGCCTGTGAAGAAGGGATGCATTATCCTCTGATTACAGGTGGAAAGGTGAGTTTGGGTTGAAGGACAACCATGGTTTAATAGCACTGAAGAATACAATATGAAGTCAAAAATTTGGTGAGGACACTGGGGGAAAATGTCATAGGATCTTTAATGATCTCAAGTGGTCAAGCCCCTGATTTTAATCTAATTATATCCTAGTGAAAGAGTGATTGGGCAAGAGGTGTGCCCCCTTTTTTGACTCATTGCCATCATGTCCAGCTTTTGCTTCACAGAACTCTGTCAGTCTACTTTGGGGGCTTCCTAAGCTTTATGTAGAAACTGCTCATAGCCATTGTTATGATTACATGATGCATAGCAATCACTGAATCAGGCCTCCACTCCGCGCTTCTGATACATTAGTATAACTGTTCAAATGATTTAAACATCGGCACCAAAGTCTTTTGTTTGATTTGGCTTCTGAACACCAGCTTTGCAGGTCTTTTATGTGAGGATATTTTGGGACAAGAGTATTTAACCAAAGTTCAAGATAAACAGGTGTGGTTTGATTTCCTCAAATTAGTGCTGGCATGAACTAATATTTCAGTAATTCTTTTGCACACTGCACTACTACCCTGCTGCACTGTGATGCAGTGAGTGACCTTAACAGGTTTTTCTTGCTTTTTTGTTTTTTAAAATAACTCGTTCAACTTGTGACAAAAATTGATGTCCTTGATTGTGTCTCATGTATTTTAAATTGATGCAATTCCTTTCCACCAAAGTAATCTTTCATTGGAATTAGTTCGTCACATAAACATAAAATGAGATTTTTAAAGAAGAAAATGGCTACCCATCAATCTGATGACATAAGGGGTAGAGCAGAAGCCACTGCCTTTGCTGAATTTTGGTAGTTTCATTTTTAGGAGGCAGAGCATCCTTTATTCACTCTTGAGTCCCACAAAGTATTGGACAAAATGCAGGGGCAAGTATTTGCTGACAGCTGGGTTATGACCTGTTCCCTACAATACTGCTAGCTGGCCACTGATGCAGTCAGTGTTGACAGCCTGTGACTGCCCATTGTAGCTCAAAAGAGCATTGTAACAGTCTAGCAATGGTAGCCTATGTCCATACATACAGCACTGCAGCAACACAGCAGATAAGAGAGCTCTCGCATTGGCATAAAAAAATATATCCTCAGTCTCTGAAGTACCCCATTCTGTTAACAGGTGTGATGGGAAAAGAGTAAGTGGATTCTGATGAGTCACTGGGCTCATTTCCCCACCCAGATATAAGGGAGAATGGAGTAGCTCTTTAGGTGGAGAGGACATAAGGTTCTGAGGTGAGAACTCCCTGTCACCTCATGCTTAAATAGATAATGCTGACATTTAAAGCATTGAAGCTGCAGAATTACTGCAGCCGCAGTGCCTTAAATGTCAGCATTATCTATTTAATTTCAAATTGTTTTAGCAGATGGGATGATGATGGGGGTGGTAGAGAAGCTCATGGTGGAAACCTGAAAGTGGTTGCAGAGTGGGGAATGTAGAGGAAAGGAGTAAACAGAAGAAGAATGGGGGAGGGAAGAGAAGTAAAGGGAAGAAATAATAGTGATCTTAAAAGTGAGCATGCTTTTCCATTGAGTGACGTTGAATGTGACTATAAGATACTTAATTGAACTTTTGGTTATTATTTATTATGTAAAGGCACATTTCACCTTTGATTTTTGTGCAGATTTCCCAATGATCAGTGGGAAGAGCTGCAGTGGATCAAGGGGAGTTTGTGAGATCTGAATTTAATTCTGTAGAATATAATTACACATGTAATTTGGGCCTCTCCAAAAAATGAGCTTGACACCCTTATATAGAGTCTTCACTGAGCTATCCTGAGAGCAGAACACTGAGAGAAGCTGATTGTAAGGAGATGGCTTGTGCTGAGCTGTGTCTTGTGATGTTGTTAATTTTTAATTTGATAAAGCCAGACCCCCAAAAGCCAGTAAATTTTGAAGTCTGTGGAACATATGGAGTTTGTTTTTGAAAAAGTGGGGAAAGACACCACTTCGTAAGCATCGATTCTTGATTGCTTCCCTAGGAGTACTTGAATTCTGTGATTTTTAATGTGTTGTGTGTTCTGTGCATATTAAAACCTCATACATACTGCTTTCTAGTGGCTAACGTCTGATTTAGGTCTTAGCATGTTCTAAATGCTATGGTCTCCTGCATTGATGTTAGCATTGGGGAATCAGGTCTCCAGGCTGATCTGAACATGAATAATAATTCAAATATAGATAGTCTGCTTGATACTGTGCAAAATACAAAAGAAGACAGACTAGATTTCTGCTGTGGGACTGCCAATTTCCAATGCAGTCCATATTATTTTTTATGTAAGAAAATATGAAAGTCTTTGGAAAATGTTGGGTACAGCATTCTTATCCCTTCCTTCCCTATACTCTAGTTGAGTACCCTCTGCAGAATAAAATCATGTTTATACCTCTGTACCTATGTAAAAGTAAACAACATTCAGTAGTCTAGCAAAGCAGATCCTGATTGAAGCAAAACTTCTGCTGTGCATGTGAATTGCATTTAATTGCCCGTTAGCTAAACAGGTGAGTAGTGGTATTTCTCTGTCTCTAACCAGGATTCACTTTGAGTGTCTCTTTTACTGTCAGGTTTCAGTTAGTGATATGGATGACAGCACCAGTTCTGATTTAATAGGGGAGTTCACTTGCATCACTGCAAAGCTGTTGGAAGCGAGAGATCATGTGGTGAGCAGTTGTAATTCTCCCTGATAAAATACCCTTGTCCATTGCCTGCTGTTTCTTTCCTTTCAGGTACATTGTACAGATTATGATAGTGATGGGTCACATGACTTGATAGGCAGTTTTGAAACTAACCTGTCTCAGCTGCAGAAAGCAGGTGGCAGCTCTCCGGTGAGCTTTTTCTTTTTCTTCCCCATTTTTTCAGCTGAGGGAGCCATAACTTAATGCAAAAGGTTTTCAAGAGATTGTTGGATAGCGCTAGTGTAGAGTTCTGCTCCACATTCAAAAGTGATTTTATTTGTGCTATCCACAAATAAAAGTAAATACATTTTTCACACTGAGCATCCCAGTCTGTAACTCCTGGGTGCTGTTATATCTTGTCCTCCTGAAGATATTTTGGTGCCCTTTGTCTAGTTCCTGCGCCGTGCTTTCATTATCTCCATTTAACTTTGTCTCTGGAGAATCAGGCAGAAGCAGAGTAGCTTCCTCCTCTTGTTCACTCCAGCATAGCAGACTCCAGGAGACATACCAGGAGTGTCCTTGCTGTGTAGCTGACTTATCCCTGCCATCAGGAGGCCAGTTTTCTAGACGAACAGACTTTTTTTGAAAGTCTGATTATTTTTAAATTATAGTTGTTGAACCAGTGCATGTGGCAGAGTGGTTACAATCTATGTCTGTTTACTGTGTGTGTGTTCAAAATTCCCATTACTTTCATTATTTGTTGGAGGGGAGGGCTGGGTTGAATCACATCCTTTGCGCTGTTCTGGTTTAAACTGAACTCTGCTTTCTTCAGGTGAGTATGTCAGTAATCTGGCTCTTATGTGCATTGCATCCTGTAGGTGGAATTTGAATGCATTCATCCTGGGAAGAAACAAAAAAAAAAAAGCTACAAGAACTCTGGAATTGTTAGGATAAAATCCTGCAAGGTAAGTTTATTTTCCAAACGGCCAGCTTTTCTGTTCCTGCAGAAGAGGAGGTATAACCCTGAGTATTTGTTCCTTTAGATTGAAACTGAATACTCTTTCCTGGATTATGTCATGGGAGGCTGCCAGATTAACTTCACAGTGAGTTGCTCATCTGCTTCATGTCTTTGTGAATGACAACATAATAATTCAGAGGTTTTATATAATAGACTTTTTCTCTCTAATATCTGTATTTCTGTGAGATGATCAGGATAAAGAAAGTAATTTCTTTCGTTGATTGTCATTAGCATTGCTCTGCATCTCACGGTAACTCTAATGGGCAAGGAGCTTTTTAAACTCCTCTCCGGTAATGTATTTTTAGTCTAGCAGTAAACAAGCTGGTGTGTCTGTCCATTCCCTATGAATAGGATGAATATGCCGGTACCTATTTGTGCCCTGGGGGTATGTCACAGGTGCCAGTGCCTGCCTAGGACATCCAGGGAGTGGCTGGGTCCCAGAGCAGTACTGTTCATTGGTGCTGGGGACATTTGGTGCCAGTCTCATGTGCACAAGTGTTGGGCTAGCCGCGAGCTTGTGTTTCTATATACAAGTATTTTCTTTCTCTCACTTAGCTGTAATGTTAGCGACACTTCAGTGACCTGCTGTTCTTATCTTCTTAATCAGGTGGGTGTAGACTTTACTGGCTCCAATGGTGATCCAAAATCACCAGATTCTCTTCACTACATCAGTCCGAATGGGATAAACGAATACCTGACTGCCATCTGGAGTGTGGGGAATGTAGTCCAGGATTATGACACGTATGTAAGAGGTTCTTTAACTGATTCAACCACAGGCTTCTGAAAAATGTGAAATTCTACATGTTGGCAGTCAAGGGCTATATGTTAACGTATAATGCTGCTGTCAAGCGTTGCTAATCTTTTGTTGCTAGTGACACATTTCATGCCTGAATGCTGTGCTTGCTCAAGTCTTAATTCAGTGGGAAATGTGTGCTAGCCAGCTCTCTAGTTTTGATTATCTCTGTCTGGCTTTAGTCCTCTCTTAACTTAAAATATCATTAGTTTTTTCAGTGGGACAATATGCGTCCTGACAGAGAGACTGGAATCCCAACCATCTTTCTGCAGCCCCTATAGCCCCTTTCTTGTGGTGACCATCCCTCTGATTATGTAGGGTCAGACAAAGGTCATTCTCTGATGACCAGGATTGAGTTTGATCTCTAATTATCTTTCCACAGTTCCAGAGTATTTGAGATCCCTGGGCTACTAGATTATCTAATTATGTGTGCCACAGTATGGGCCAGGAAATGCACCCCTTGCCACAGAAATGTGACTTTTCATTACTGAATTAAAGATGGTAGGTAGGGTAGGAATAGGCTGTGAAAGGCCTTGAAAGTGCAGACAACTAGCTTGTGTTTGATGCAGTAGAGAAGAGGGAAGCAGTGAAAGGATGCAGATAGAGAGGTGACATAGTCAAAGCAACAGGCTAGGACAATGGTCTTTGCAGCAGCATTCTGAGTGGATATCATTGGGACAAGATTGCATTTGTCCAGGCCAGAGAGAAGGATGTGGCATTAATTGAGCGGTGAGATGGATAGGAGAGGCCGTATCTTAGTAGTGATGTTAGATAAAAATCAGCTTGTCCTACTCACCATTCCAACACCCGGGTAGTGCAGAGTTGGGCTATAGCTCGAAACTGTCAGAGACCGTCTAAGAAACACACTGAGGCCAAGCAACTTTGATCAAAGGGCACACATCCCCATCAGGCTAGTAGCTTCGGAGGCGTGTGGCAGCTTTATTAGACCAACACATCAGTATTTATAGGTTTAAGACACTCAGTGTCTTTCCTTTGTCTATGTCTCCTGCATCATCTCAGGCTGACCTTGCGCAAACTGCTTTCTATGGTTACTTAGTCAAGCAGAGAAAAATCAGGAGAGGGAACAAGGCAAAAATATTTGAACAAGATAAGGAAGTTAAGCAAGGCCTGGAAGAATTTATTGCAGGGGGCCCCTTTTATCGAACAGTGAGATGCAGAATAAATTAGCTGGATGTAGACAGCCTGGATGTGAGGACCTAGAGAAGTTTGATTTGAAGATGACATCCCAGTTATGGGCCAGAGTGACAAGAAAGATGACAATGGTATGCACAGTTATTGAGAGAGGAGGCAACAGGGAGGGCTTGCTGGAGAAGATCAAGAGCTCTATTTTAGCCATGTGGAGCTTCAGCTGAGGGCTAGATGTCCACAAGGATGTGGATATTTGTCCAATTCCATTGTCCGCCCTTCAAAAGGGATGTTGAAATATTAGGATGAGTTCAGAGAAGAGGCACAAGAATGAAGTAAGGACTGAAACACCCACCTTACAGTGGGTGGTCCATTTACCAGGGAAGTGGTTAAGAGATGACCTGATCAATCTAAGTATCCACATGTGGAGAACTTTGATTTCTGCCAGATTAAAGCTAGACAAATTGAAACTAAAAATAAGGTGCAAATGTTTAGCAGCAAGGGTAATGAACCATGACCAAGGAATGTGATGGATTCTCCATCTCTTGTAGTCTGTAAACCAAGCTGGGATGTCTTCATGAAAGAGGTGCTCTGGTGCAACCCGAAGTAGTTGGGCATGATGCCAGCATTACTGAGCGACATTTTCTGGCTTGTGTTGGGTGGACATCAGACTAGATCAGGGGTCTCAAACACGCGGCCCATGGGCCACATGCAGCCTGCCTGGCTCTTTTCTGCAGCCCACTACGCTCCCCGCCCCCAACTCTTCCCCCCACTCCAACTTGCCTAGAGCAACTTCAGCCCAGCGCACACTGGAGGCAGGAAGCATCTCAAAGCATGTGGCTGCAGCCCCGGAGGAGGGAGAGAAGCACAGAGCTCTCTTCCAGGCACTGCCCCTCTCAGCTCCTGTTAGCCAGGAACTGGGAATCATGGCCAATGGGAGCTTTGGGGAGGTATCTGGAGGTGTGGCCATGGCAACACAGAGTCCCTCCTTCCCTCCTCCAGTTCCAGCTGCTTCTCCTAGCAGCAGGGGAGTGGGGGGTGAGGAGGGGAACGGAACAAGGCAGGCAGGCAAGTAGGGAGCCTGTTCTGCCACCCCCTCCACCCGTCCTACAGCTCAGCCCCCTGCCCTGAGCCCCACGCTGCACCCTGACCCCCTGCCTTGAGTCCCCTGCCACACCCCTCCTGCAGCCCAGTTCCCTGCCACATCATGCACATCAACTCCCTGCCCTGAACCCTTGCCACACCCCTCCTGCACCCCTTGAGGGTAGGGAGGGGGTGGAGTTGAGGTGGGGGTTTGGGGAAGGGGTTGGAATGGGGACAGGGAAGGGGTGGGAAGAGGCAGGGCAGGGGCAGGGCCTCATGGAAAGGGAGATGGGGGCAAGGTGTCCGTGATGGAGCCCTCGGGCTAATGTGCTGGTCCTCATGCGGACCTCATGGTCATTTGAGTTTGAGACCCCTGGACTAGATGATCCCATGTGCCTGTGTTGATCTGTCTGTACTGGCTGGTTTTGCTGCATACTTGTATTCCTTTATACTGTGCACTTTGGAAATGACCTGGGGTTGCAGTTCTCTCTCTGTCTTTCAAAACTGGGAGTCATCCGGTCGTTGGTGCTCATGCAGGTGAGGAATGAATATCTCTGGATAAGTGTCCGAACTTAGCTCTGTCCCTGAACACCAGTCCTGTCCTACAGTGCCCCTGCTGTTAAGTTGTAGGCAGGCCTTATGTGAGCAGGAACTGCTGAATGAGGGGTTTGGTGTTCTCCTGAGCAGGGATTTGAGCTCCTCTTTTCAGTGACCCAAAGCAAGCTTTGCAGCACTGGACCTGCACCTCCTGCTGCTGCTCTCAGTGGGAGCAGGACTGGATCCTATGCAGCATTCACCTTCCATCAGTTGAAGCAGTGATAAGGGGAGGCAAAGGGGGGTGAATATCCCAATTTTTCAGGCGTCTTATTGTTTCCCTTTCTCCTGCAGAGATAAGCTGTTCCCTGCGTTTGGGTTTGGAGCTCAGGTTCCTCCAAACTGGCAGGTAGGTTTCTCAGAATTCTACCAGCACTTCTTGTGTGCATGCCAGTGTTTCACTAAATGGAGGTAAATGTTCTCTTTTCCAGGTCTCTCATGAATTTGCCTTGAACTTTAACCCCACCAACCCCTACTGCCAGGGTAAGCACACTTTGTCTCTGTTAGTGTTTCTTGAATAAGAAAACTGCTGGTTTAAATTGTTCAGTTTTTTATCCCCACAGAAATTGGAAGTAGACCAATTGTTTCTCTTTCTGTCAGCAGAGATCTTAGTTTGTGGATGATACATATGAATCTGGAGTATTTGGAATATATTGTTTCTTCACCCAGATGTTCACTAAATATTCATCCTTTTGCAAATGTGGCTTTTAAAAATATTGAAGTTTATTTCTTGTTCTCGAAAGCTGTGTTGTTAAACAGTAGCTTGTCTATGATCTCTCTTTAATTGTTGTTCTTTCATTTGAGTTGGTTTATAAAGTCCTTGGAGCTAGGATTGTCTCATTCCCTCTATATTCATTACCTATCACATGCTCATTAAATCTAAGAAACTTCAGTTTTTTTATCTTGTCTGGGGCCTGCAGAAAATTGCAAATCTGTGAGTTTCCCTGTGTGAATCCCAAGTATTCGTTCCCAGAGTGAATATGGGTTGCCCACTGCATTGCTAGGATCTCTTTCCTTGCTACCTAAAGGTTGTCCCTTTAAGCCAGCCTTGTAGAAAGCCTTGGTCTTGCAGTTACGCAATGAAAACCAGTGTGACTGGTAGGGTGAGTGTAGCATAAATTGCAAAATGAAGTGAAATCAGTAAACTAGTTTGTGTCCACACAAGAGTTTGTAACAGTTCCACTAAATCAGTTTTTATAACTTGTTTTTAGTTAAACCAGTGCAAGTTTCATACGTGGACAAGGTCTTCATTAGTATTTCTAGCCTAGTAATGGCTAAGGACCCTAAATGGGTCCACCGAATTAGGCACTATACAAACAAAGAACGAACCAGATAATTCACAATTTAGGATTTAGACAATATGCAGTAGATGCGTAAGCAGGAAAATGGGGGTAGGGAGGAGATAGCAGAAATAAATGTGTTTGCACAAATTGGTAGTCACAGGTGGCCTCCAGCCTAAGCACACACCAGCCTACCAACCTCAAACCCTCCTTTTGTAGAGGAAACTCTCACATTAGCTGCATTGTGTTAGTAGCACTAACCAGTGTAGTTTCTTGGAGAATTATTTGGCAAGTACAAGATAGGAGGAGTCTGCCATATACTCTGCCACATCTCTGCAGGTTCCCACTGCCCATGCTGACTACTGCCTTGGGCACGCACTGCCGCTTTGCCATGCGTAGTACTGGCTGCTGCTTTGTAATCGGTCCAGTGTGATTTTCTGTATGCACCTTAAATGTGACTGATTATTGTAACATGCCCAAAGGATACTGCTCATAATACAATTAGCAAGATAGGTAAAATTTTAAGGCTTTTCTGGTAATTCAGACCTTCTTGTTGCACAGGAATCCAAGGAATTGTGGATGCTTATCGCCAGGCACTGCCTCAGGTCCGACTCTATGGGCCAACAAATTTCTCTCCTATTATAAACCATGTGGCAAGGTTTGCAGCTCAGTCAGCACAGCAAGGAACAGCTGCTGTAAGTCCATGTTTATCGGGTACAGACCTGAATTCCTGAGCTTTCCACTTTCCCTGGATGTGATAGAATGGAATCTCAGAGATTTCTCCTTCCCTGCTTGGACTCCTCTAATTTGGTTTCCCCAACTCGTAGTGAAATAGTTTTTCCTAATATCCAACCTAGACATCCCCTACTAAAACTTGAGACCATTGCTCCTATACTTTCTGAAACAGAGAAGAGTCTGGTATAACCACCAAGGAAGTGTCCAAGTGTCCTTCCATGATGCTGAGCATAGTTGCTCGATGTGCACTGATTTGTAATTGTGCATGTCAGTGGCTAATTAAATCACTGCATATGTGACTCCAGCTCACAGTTGCATGCACACTGCATTTGTATGCCAAGCTTGTTTAAAAATCAGGCTATTAACTTGTAGAGTTTCATTTATTCAATTTGAAAACTAAGTCTCACCAACACAAAAGACTTATATTGTCTGTTAAAGTTACTTGTTCTTCTTAACATGCTTGCTCACGTCCATTATTCTATTGTAGGTGTGTGTGCTCACCACATGCACCGGGGCAAGAAGCTTTTCCCTCAGTGGTATTCATAGGGGCCAGCTCTGGCATCCTCTGGTACCCTCTTGGGTGTTAAGTCACTTTAAAGTTAATTTCTTCATCCTTTGTAACAATACCAACAGCAAGGAAAACAGCATCAAATAGCATGTTTTGCAGCTAATGTGCTTACTTCAATGGTACTTTATTCCCTAGTGCTTTCTATCCAAGGATCTTAAAATTCTTTACAAACTTAATTGAAATAAGCCTCTCAATCCCTCCCGCCCTTTTAAAACTAGGTCCAGATTATGAAAATCTGAGTTGCAGAGGGAGAAATGACTAGCCCAGGTTCACATATATATTGTGTGGCAAAACTGGGACTAGAATTTCACTCAGTCCTGTGCCTTATTCACATCATCTGCTTTCCCTTCCTAGAAGGAACGATGGCTAAGGCAGTCGTCTTTTGCATACAGGTTGATGATAAACTCGCTGATTGCCTGATTTAATGTTTTGCAGCAATACTATGTACTACTGATCATCACAGATGGTGAGATCACTGATCTGGATCAAACCAGGCAAGCTATCGTTAATGCCTCTAAACTACCTATGTCTATTATTATCGTTGGAGTTGGCAGTGCTGATTTCAAAGCCATGGAATTCCTGGATGGGGATGACGGCGTATTAAAGTCCTTGACTGGGGAGCCAGCTGCACGAGACATTGTACAGTTTGTGCCTTTCAGACAGTTCCTTAGTGTAAGTTAACTTTTATTTTAATGTGAGGAAAAAATCCAGCCTGTTAATCCTGATCTCATTGTACACAGTTGTCACAGGTTTGCTCTGAGAAAGGAGTGTTTTTGTAGAGAATCTCTTAAGCATATAATTAGGGTATGAAGCCAGTAAACTGTCTGCGACAAAGTGTGGCCCAAAATTGCTCTGGAGACTGTTCCTCAGAAAACTGAGAGATGTTTCCTGCCCATCAGAAGCTGAGCAATCCCAGCTTGGTGGATTGAGGCACAAGAGTAAATGGAGGTACTTCCATTCAATCAGGGTCTTAGCATGTTGCCTCTGCTATGTTCTCAGCCTCCAAGAGATCAGAAGACTGAATGCAATATCTCCCCTGGAATGTGAGTGAAGTTGTCACCTCAGTAGGCCTGACCTCTTTGCCTCCATAATCTCGGTGGCACAGAAGTGAGGCGTCCAACAGGGCAGAGCATGCTACCACCTCATCCATGCCTGCCTGGTTCCCAGTAGAATGCACTCTGAACTCTTCATGGGAGCACATTGCTTTGCCTATAGGCTGTCGTCCAGCCTCACCTTGAAATTAAACTTGTACTATATGGAGTTGGTCAATGGCGTTTTAATTTTAACATGGATAGCAAAGTGTTTTTCAAACAGCCTAGAAACAGCGACAAGCTGAGCTATCCCAAAGCACTGCGTGAAGATCTCCTGGGGCTGTTTCTTATGGCCACCCTCAAGGAGTAGTTCCAAGTCTAGCACAGCAGGGCCTGGTCCATGACTGGAGCTCCTTGGCGCTACGAGAATACAAATAATAATAAACCAAGACTGCTCTTGGGAAGAACCCCTTTTGATGGGCCTGGCCCATTGTTCTTTGAGCACCCTCCACCTTTGGTTAGCACGTCAGGTACTGGGAAGGCAGCTCCTCTTGGGCCTTGTCCCCGTCACAGGGATTTTTACGAGGTGTACCCATGTAGTTCTATTGGTACAACGCCCTGTTTGGATTCTTCTCTTGTGGTATACGAGTGGCTGCTATGTATTGTGATTGATTTCTTACTGATTTTCAAAAAGAAACAGGGAATTGAAAGTACAAAAAGGTAAACAACTTACAGCTTGTGTGGGTCCAAATACTTCCTGTTTTATAGGGTCTGGAATAGAATTTGGCAGTTTTACAACTTGTCAAAGGTGCCAAACCAGACAAAAGCACATAGGCATAACATGTTAGGATGAGGGGTGACAGTAACAAAATAAATATACATGAATATGGCAAAGAAGGGAAGGGGACACTGGGGAGAAAGTGGAGGTGTTAGGTGGGATGGAGTGCTGGCATTCTTATAGCATCTCAATATTTTTTATCTAAATGTATCTAGGGGTCCAAATTTCTTCAGATTCATAGAATTGCTGTCGACTGCAATAAGCTATTCTTTCTTTGGCTACACAGTAGGGAATATGAGGTTCTCCATATAATTTAGTTTACCTAGACTAGCTCTTTTCAGGTTAGCTTCTGTTGTCTGGGAAAAGGTTTATGCTAAACTGAAAAAGGAATTCTTTTACTGAATGAGCGGGCACATTTGAGGGTTATTTCACAATTTAGGTTATACTGAAAAACTTTCTTGTACAGAAGAGGCCTTAATGTGAGGCTGGGATGTAAGAGGTTGGGTCTAGCGGTTGAAGCAGGAGTTGGAGTTGGGAGTCAAGCCAAGGGTCAGAGCTGGAGGCAGAATCAGGAGTCAAGCCAAGGGTTGGAGCTGGAGTTGGAGACAAGGGGGCAAGGATCAGGAACAAGGCAAGGAAGCAGGGGTCAGATAAGTCTGCAGGGTCCAGTGTAACAGCCAGGTAAAGCCCAATTGTGCAGACAACTTCCTGTGTGTCTGTTTAGATTTAAATAGGATGCCCTGCCCTGACCAATCAGAGTTCCTGGTGTTCTTCCAACCAGAGCCCAGGGAAGCCCTCCCTGATGTTGTTTCTGTTTTCTGTTGATTAGTAGCAAGCTGCAGGGTGGGAGCAGGAGACGACAGTCTATAGGAATTAGGGGTAGCAGGTATCGATTCCTGATTGTGATTTGGTTCAAGGTTGGTAATCCACACAACTGGAGGCTGCCATCTTTTTCTTAATTAAGAGAACTGGTGCTCCAGCCGGTGTTGGTGATTTATGAATGAACCCGGTAGATTTTGCTGGAGATAATCTCATAAAACTGTGAGTTTGGGCTCCAACCTAGTGCAGATTTGCCAAAATGTAAACTGCACTTCTGGTTGCAAATCCATTGGGCAGTCTTGGGGTTCGGGCAGGGGAGGATGTTCATGTTTTTCTTCTCAAACACCTCAGCAAACTCTCAGTATTTACAGGGAAGTTCTGCCATGGGTTCTGAGAGCATACCCACCTGTGGAGTTACTCTTACCAGAGGCTTTCTTAGGTCAGAGTTTGGATCAATGTCAGTTTCAAGGGCCACTTCACCTTGAATGGTGCCGTGAAATATGTGTTAACTATTTGTGCTAAACAATCTGTTCCGGCTTCTATTTAGCTGTGACACTCTGAGCACATTTCCAAGACCTGAGGAAGAGCTCTGTGTAAACTCAAAGCTTCTCTCTCACCAACAGAAGTTGGTCCAATAAAAGAGAGTACCTCACCCATCTGGTCTCTCTACTGTATTCTGATGCATTTCAGTGAGAGTGCTGTGCTAGTTGCCCAGAATTGCCTATAATCGCTATTGCGCAAGAGCTGAAGCTGTAGAGACATTGTTTTGGGTCTTTCCTTGTCTAAGGGAAATTGATGGATAACTTGGCCCTTTATTATGTGCTGTAGATTTGGTTTGCTCACACTGGTGTCTCTTGCAGGCTCCTCGGGAGGCTCTTTCCCAGGCAGTCCTGGCTGAAGTTCCTAAGCAGCTGGTGTCCTATTACAAGATGCAGGGCTGGGCTCCTATGAAGCTACCTGAAGCAAAGCAAGAGTAGAGGAGAGGATACCTGTTGTGCATGTCTCCAAAGAAACAGGAAGAGCATCTCTGCTTATGTATCAGTTGTATTCAAATTCTGTGGCATGTCATTTATTGCTCAGCACCTCTCAAATATATCACTCTCAATTCCCTGATTTACATACCATGTATCTTTCTGCTGAATGTTAGAAATGAAACACTTTACAGAGATACTGCACAAAAAAATGTAACTACTGGCAGTTCTTATGTGGAAGAATTGGAGTTAATGATGTAATTTTAAGTAGCAAACCTGACTTCCCAAATTCTGAGAATTTTATATGTATGAATCAGTTACTTCAGTACTTACTGCAATCCTGATTTATGAGTAGATTTCAAAGCCCACATGGTGCATGGAACTGCAGAAAACTGCCAACCAAGGAACGTTTTTTCCATGCTGAGTTTATTGGAATATGAATGAGTTGCTGTGCTGTTTGCCAATATATGTCTTTGATCATGCATTGCTGGACAGAGGGTTTCTGTTGTCTTCCCAAGCCAACTTGATAGAAACCCTTGTATATTGATTTGCATCAAAGTGCCCCTGCTGCCTAGATGGCTCAGGTAATTTTTGTTGTGCCTTTGTAGAGTGCCATGCAATTTTCTGTTACGTTTTCTTCATAAATCAAATATATTTTTTTAACTTCAGTTACCAGTTTTTGCAAAAGTCATTTTATACAGTGTGGAAGTGAGAAAAGGAGATTTGAATGCAGACATATTAGTTCTGTTAAAGACAGGACAAAAGTCAGGCTAACCCTATCCCTAACCCTAATAATGCGAGATTTGTAGAGGCAGGACTGGTGTAAGTGTATGGGAAACTGCAAACAAAGCTGTTTTTAACCTTGCCTTGAGATAACAATGGACTGTAATTGTAGCAGGAAAATGTTAAAAACAAGAGGTCAGAAAGAAAAATGTATAAACAAGACACAGCTTTATATAATAAAAAGAAATAAGAACTGCTTTATATTGTTTGTACTTTGAAGATTTGCATAAGGACAGATGCTCTGTCCAAACTGCTGTCTTCCTTCTTGCAATTGCCTGAAAATAAAATTATCTCTGATTTGTTGCATCCAAACTGAGAGACAGAGAGGGAGGACTTGTTTTCTTCCACGGTTCTCTATTTACAACAATTGCTTCTATGGTGCCTTAACTCAAAGTTTGTATTGTGGGGACTGGACTAGATGACCTCTCGAGGTCCCTTCCGGTTCCAGGATTCTATATATGGCCCTCAGTCAATCCCTCTTTACCTCCAGTGAGAGCTTCCACAACTAGAAGCAGAGAGAGTGGGGCAAGTGTGAAGAACAGATGGAATCCCACCCTCCTGGGCACCAGTTCACTTGTCTCCTAGTAGATGGCACTGTAACTCTGGGAGTCCTATGTGCTTGTCACAGAAGGGAAGGAGATTGAATTTCCAGGGAGTAATGTTCCTGATTTCTCTGCTGTTACAAGATGGGGATAATCTCATGGGTACATTTGGAAATAACAGAGATGAGAGTTTATTTCAAAAGGGCAATAAAATAACTTTGCCTTGCTGGTGCTCAGCAAACGTTCACTACTTTCAGTTTTCCAAATAAAGAATCTGCTTTTATTTATAACTGTGTGTGGGCTTTTACCTCCTGTTCCTTTCTGTGCTGGTGCCTTTTCAGATATTACCTTTAGTGGGAAAGTGTTACCCTTCCACTGCAGAGTTAGTCCATATGATCTACACCCAAGTAAGTCTAGCTGGGCATGAACAGCCACACTACAAAACTCATAGGTATTATGTCTTCTCTATGCTTTGCATGACTAGGACTTCAGGGGCATATCCTATGGTTCTTTGTGCTGTAGTAGGATGAACTGCTCTGATTCCTCCCCAGCAAACTGGGAGAATTTGTCTGTTCTCTGCACACAAGGGGAATTGTGGGAAGGCATTGGAGTACTACAGCACTGGAGTGAGTGAGTAAGTCTGTGTCCTCACCTCAAAAGCGGGTGGGTTACCAGCCCAAGTGAAAGTGGCACCCAGGCTCTTACCCATACCACCGGCTAGCCCAGGTTGAAAGCACCACCAAACCTGGGTGTGAGGGTTTTGTATGTGGATGAAGGAGGGGTAGGAGCAACGGCTGATTATGAAACCAATTTTAATGCTTTCCTGCAGAGAAGACAAACCCTTAGTTCATCCTCTGCCCATTCAGGCAAAGCATTAGTCATGACTGACTGGAAAGTCTGGTAGCCTCTGTTCTAAAGGGCCTGTTAATCTGCTCAAGTTTCACTAGCTGGGAGTAGTTTGCTCCCATGGAAGCAAACCAGACAAGAGCTTTCTGGAATGTTCTTGTTCCACCAGCTAATCTATCCCCTCCCCCGCAACTTTCCTGAACTGTAGGAATTCGTGGAAGGAAACTGGCAAGTCCTGCTCAATAATCGATTGATCACACTGGAAGTTGATAACCTCAGTTTGCTCAATGTAACTTCCACACACTCATCTCAGCAGCAGTAGATAGAATTAAGGCAAATACCAAGAATTTCACAGCCAAAAGGATTTTACAGTTTAAAAAGTCTTGTGTTCCCAGAGGGCTTTACACAGCCAGCTGAGATCTAAATGAACAACATCATTCAAATTGCCTGGTGCCTTTGCTCTGCTGAATGTGCCAACCAATCTTCTCCTTAGTGCATAAATATCACGAGGGCTTCTGGGCTATTGACTTTAACAGCAACTGACAGCCAGAAAACTTGGGCACACCTTGCACACCCCAAACAAAAGGGCTAGTAAAAGCAATGGTTGGAACACAGTCACATGAAATATATTACAAACTTACGCTCATGCTTCTACCTGCATTCTGAAGAACAAGTGTGATGAGCTAACACTTACGAGCAAGAGATGGAGGGTGGTGAACCAAAATTAGGAAGTCCAGATGATAGCTTACAGAATTCAGTCATGCCAAGAACCAACAATATTGTTTGCTTGAGCTGAGAACTTCAGGAAGCGCGAGGAAACATGTTTGACTCCAGAGAAACACTGCTGAATTAACTCTCCAAAGAGCTGTGTTTAAAAAAACCAAAACAGTCTACTTTAAACACAAGGCTGCCTGGATACAGCAATAAGTTTGCACAGTGCTAACTGGCTACAGAACACATCACACATGTTTTACAGTGTAGTCTTTAATAAGTTGAGCTACAAACTGAACAAGGAAAACAGGACTAGAAAATACTACACATACTATTGCCAAAATTGCAAGAAATTGGGACATGCAAACATTTCAGCTTTTAGTGTAAAACCCTCATCCTGTTACTTATATTTGCATTTAATTTCTGATTAAGGAAAACAGGCTATTCAGAAAGCAGGCATGAGTCCATGGATTCTCTGAGCACACTTGCAAGCTTAAACAGATGGGCATATGTGTAGGGCATAACTCCCAAAGCAATTTACGAAGTAGCCTCAGAAGATTGCTTTGAAATGTTCTCAGCAGCTAAATGAAAGGTAGTTTAGTCAAGCTTACAAAAGCGAACATTCCTCACTGAGGACTGGCTACATGCCAGCTTTCAAAGTTCAGCTATTTTTTTCTGTAAACCAGTTAAAGGAGTTAGAATGTTTTTACAGTTGGATGAATGTGCCCCATTTCCCATAACTCAGGAGGGCAGATAGATCCCTTTTATTTACTCGAGACTTCCCCAAAATAATTAATCTTTGGGCAGAGAGCAACCATGGAAAGTTTCACTCCAAAAGGTGGATGTTTGGAAAGTTCTGAGTGCCTCAACATGAAGGGCTAGGTAAGCTATGCAAGGAAATGGTTAATTAATAATGTTTGCTATTAGCAAAGGTGCAAAAAGAAGGAATGCAATATTGCTATACTATTTTTTGCTTCTATGTGAACTTGGACAGTGATTGAGGAGCCCAGTGAGAATGTTTAGGTAATTAATTATATGGATCTCAAAGCTCTCCAGTGGTTTCAAAGGACTAGCAAACGGTATGTCAGAGTTCCAAGGTGGAGTATTCTAGTCTGGTTAAATAACTTGGCAATTATACATGGAAAGGGTCTCCTGCCTGGGAGTGCAACACACACACCCTCCCTCCCTTTCACTGAACTAAGACCTAAAGGTTGTGGTGCCTGTCTACATCGCTCGCTGATCGCTAAACTAGAGCTCTGACTATTTAACAATTGGAGCAGGCTTTCCTGCTCTGGAAAGGAGACAGGCCCAGCCATGCCAGACATTGTGGAAGAGCAATGAGAAGGAAGCCGGAGGAGAATCTACTTGTCCAGCTGGGGAGCAAAGCATGAAAGCTGCAAACAAGTGTGCGAGTGTGAATAGCTGCCTTTCCCTGAGGCCTGACTCCTAAGGAACGGCGAGTAGGGTGTGACCATATTTTCCCAAAGGGAAAACAGGACAACCCAGGCTGTCCCACCCTGATGTATGGCCAGCCCAAGCCCACCCTGCTGCCCATCCTTGCAGGGCCAGCCTGAGATTCCCACCTCCCCACTGGTGTCCAGGGCTGGCCTGAGCCACTCTGCTGTCCACCTGTGCCCCCACCCCCCTCTGAGCTCCCTGCTGCCTGTCCACAATCCCCCCACGCACGGGGCTGGTCCGAGCCACCTCCTTTGCCCCTGTGCCCAGGGCTGGTCTCCAAGCCCTGCTGCATGCCTGCCTGCGGGGCTGGTGGTCTGAGCCCCCCAGCTGCAAGCCCGTGTGTGTGGCTGCCTGAGGCCCTCCCCTGCCCATAGGGTGAGCCAGCCAGTCTGAGCTGCTCTCCCCTAGTCCTTCCTCTATTGCCACTCCCCCTCTCCCATGTTACCCTGAGCCTGGCTAAGGGCCCCACATGTGGGGCGGGAGTTGGCAACGAGGTGAAATGAGGGAGGGAACAGGGACCCCCCTCCTTGGGGGCTGCCCCAGGTGCTGGGCATGGGGCACAGCAGGTGCACAGAGGAGGGAGGCACGCCCTGCCCTGGTATCTCACCCATACAAGGTGAGATGAGACAGTGCTGCACGGGATGGCAGGGCAGGAGCAGGGGCAGGAGTGGAGGGGGGAGGAGAAGAGCCAGGGCTGCTCCCGAGTGTGCTCTCGCTGCCCATCCCCAGCACTGCTGCCAGAAGAGGCAGCAAGGAAGATTCTGGCACAGGCAGGCTCTGGGGAGAGCAAAGGTTGCGGGGGGGGGGGAGGGGGGGGGGGGGGGGGGGGGGGGGGCGGTTGACTTGGCCGCTTGCTGCCCCCTGCTGGTGGCTCTGTGCTGCGATCCCAGAAAATACAGGACAATTTGCCCATATTTAACAGAGTCGGGACACCTGGAAGGAGGCTGTCCCATTAGAAACAGGGCATCTGGTCACCCTAACGGTGTGTGAAAGACAAGACAGTGTCAAAGTGAGCTAAGACTCAGGGTTTTCAGACTCTGATCTTATCTGATCTTGCCAGCCGGGCCCTGCACAGCACGTTCTAGTTTCTCTCATTTCGGGATCTAATTCTGCTCCCCAGAGCGACTTGCCCAGGGACACTGGGCTCATGTTCTTTGACTCAGGATGTAGCTAAAATGCAGTTGTTGTGCTAGGAACTCTTGTTCGGAGGAGATGCTACGTTCGGCTTCCTCCTGCGTGCCCCGCACCTGACCCTGGGAGTGGCTGGTATGCAGCCGCACAGCATGTTTCTAGCCTGCAGTGGGACTGAGCTGAGCCTCTGTCTCAGAAATCACCTGCTATTGTCTGGTCCCGTCAGCCTGGAGAACCCCTGCAAAGCTGCAGGCATTGGGGTCATCTGAATGCTCCTTCTCAGCAAAGCGATGCAGCCGTACCCATCCCAGCCTGGTTCCTCTTGGCCACTGTGCAGCAAGATCTCTAACCCTCCGGCCTAGTCCACAGGGTTACCATATTTCAGCCATCAAAAAAGAGGACGGGGGGGGGCGAGGCACCCTAGCCCCGCCCCCATCCACTCCCTCCCACTTCCCAACTCCCTCTTGCTCCCCGACTGTCCCCTCCTGGGACCCCTGCCCTAACTGCTCCCAAGGAGCCCACCCCCATCTAAGCCTCCCTGCAGCTCCTTGTCCTCTGACTGCCCCCTCCTGAGGACTCCCCTACACCCTAACTGCCCCCCTAGGAACCTACCCCCTAACAGTCCTCTGACTGTTCCAACCCTTACCCCACCCCGACAGAACCCCCGATCCATCCAACTCCCATCCCTTGATTTCCCCCTCCAGAAACCTTTTCAGCCTCTTCAACCGCCCCCCTGCCTCTTTACCCTGCCGCTCAAAACAGCCTGTGGGGCACCACGTGGAGCCCGACATGCTGTTGTGCTCCCCCCACCCCAGCAGGTCCTAGCCCCCACGCTGGGCAGCAGGGGAGAAGGATCCCTAGAGCTGCCCCAGGCCCTGATACTAGGGGGCAATCTGAGAATGCAACAGAGCAGGGGAGAGGGAGGCAGGTGCTCTGTGCACAGCCGGGCAGCCAGCGATCTGAGAATGCAGGGGACGGGGAGGGAGGAGTGGAGAAGTACTGGCCAGGGATCAGAAGCTGCGAGGGAGGGGTGGGCTGTGGTTGCCGAGCTCCATGCGAGTGGCTGAATCCAGCCAGAAGCCCTGTCAGCTGCCGCGCTCTGCAGGGGGGAAATTCCGGACATTTTGAGATATTTATAAATTCCCCCCTGACGCGATTTTTAACCAAAAAAGCCGGACATGTCTGGGTGAATCCGGAGGAGTGGTAACCCTACTGGTCCATGCTCTAGACTTAGGTCAACCTAACAGTGTAACTACAATACAGTGTTCCTCCCATTGATGTAAGTCGCCTGCTACACTGACCTAATAACTCCGCTGCGGGAAGAGAGACAGCACTTAGTTCAACGTACTTAGGTTCACACAGTGGCAGTGTAGACACTGTGTTACTAACCTCGACTTTAGTGGCCTCCAGGAGGTGTCCCACAATGCCTCATTGTGACCTCTCTGGTCACCAATTTGAACTCTGTTGCCCGGCGACCAGGTACACAGGGACATGTTTCCCCCCTGCCTCGCTTTTAAAGCCACATGAATTATTGAAATTTCATTTCCTGGTTGGTCGGCATGGAGAACTCACATAGCGATGTGCTTCTGCCTGGAGTATGCTGGAGGTGGTGGATCTCCTGGGTCTGTGTGGAGAGGAGGCTGTGCAGACCCAGCTCTGATCCAGCCATAGGAAGTTTGATATCTATGGCCGGATTGCTTGGGACATGGGGGAGAAGGGCTAGAACAGGGACACTTGGCAGCAGGTGTGAAAATCAAGGACCTGTGACAGGCATCCAAGAAGGGAAGGGAGCCAAACAGTTGCAGAGCTTCTGACGTGCCACTTCTACGAGGAGCCATCCTCAGCAGTGACCCCACCGCCACCCTCAAGGTCCTTGTGGGTAATTTGGAGGAGCTGGAGTCACAGGCCACCGAAGTGAACCAGGAGGAGTATGGGGGGTAGGCAATCAGAGGGGTGGGGTGTCCAGTGGAGCAGCAAGCCAGGGTCTCTTTTTGACCCCTGAGCCACTCCCAGCAGTCCAGCACTGGTGAGCCTGATGCAGGAGAAGGAACCTCTGGTAAGTGTACAGTTTGCTTCAGTATTGCAGGGACACATCCGTTCAGACAGGTACTATTTTTTAAATCAGGCTAGAAGAGGTGGTGATATAAACAGTGGAAGTAGAGTTACTATCTGCTTCTCATTCCCCTGTACAGCTGGGCAGAAGGGGCCCGGTGAAACAGTTTATGTGCCCCAGGATGTCCCATGAATCTCCATAGAGGTCTCAAGGAAACTTTGCTGGAGGTAGTTTGCAATCCTCTGCCAGTGATTTCTGGGGAGGGTTGCCTTATTTCTTCTTAATATTTCTTAATCTTGTCATCTTGTCAGGAGGGGTCTAGGTGTGTCTCCCAATGCCCTTCTCTGTTCTCTGCAAGCCTTTTCTCTGATAAGTTTTTGGTTCAAACAGAGACTGGGGAGGGGGGTGTCTTTCATGAGTCAGACAGGCTGGATACTGTGCCCTGGTTCCCCAAAAACACAGAGCTGACTGATATCACTGATTGAACCTCAGATCTGTGCTTGCCTCCACCTGCAGCCCATAGAGATCTGCATTCTGGGATCTGCCTACACTCCCCCCACCACACACACATCTGCCAGGGCAGCAGCACACCCCTACCACTCCAGCCGATGGGAGAGTATCTGCAAGCACAGCCACACATACTGACCTGTGAGCGACGGGGGCGGTGTAAGTGTTTGTGAAATGGAAATTATTATTCTTTCCCCTGCAAAGGGACTTTCCCCTATATTTATAAGGTTTTGTTCCATTTTAAATGTGTCTGTTTGCAAGGGTTTGGATTAAAAGTCTGTTTATGGAAATTGTGACCGACTCAGACCAGAAGAATATGAGAGAGTGGTGGAAGGCAGGTATATCAGTACTCTTGTTCGTGTTTTCTACAGCCCGGTTGTCGCACCTTGTAATTAACCTCTCCTATAGTTCAACTACCTCATAGGGCCCCTGCCACTGGGCCAAGAGTTTACTCTCTGCCGTGGGTACTAATCCACCATTACTCGGTCTCCAGGTTGGAACTGCCAAACCTTTGCATGGCGGTTGAAGTGAGTTTGTTGGGCTTTGGGGCCTTCTCCAGATGCTCCTGTATTATAGGGGTGACTCAGGTTATATGGTCTCTCATTTGCAATACATGCTCAGCTATAGTCTTCTCCATATTGGGCTCTTCTTCCCAAATCTCCCTGACTATGTCTAGTATGCTCTGGGGGTGGCAACCATATATATTTATTTATAATATAATATTTATGCATCCAAGGACTACATTAGCCCTTTTGGCCACAGTATTGCACTGGGAGCTCCTGTTCGGCTCATTATCTAGCAGGGGGTCTCCAAACTACGGCCTATGGGCCGGATCTGGCCCACAGCTTCGATTTGTCCAGCCCTGCAGCTGAGCAGGCATGTTGAGTAGGCACATGGAGAAGCTACTGCTGCCTCCCCATGTGCGCTGCTGCTGGTGGCCCCATGTGTGGAGGAGTGAGTGCCAGTGGGTGATGATAATGAGGGATGTAGTCAAACCCCACTCCTCTGAGGGAGAAAGGCTCCGGGGCCAGGGCTGCATGGAAGCACCTATCTCTGGCTGTGATCTATGAGCCGGGGGAAGATGATGTTGACCTCTACAGGATTGGGCCCTGCAGGGAACACATGTGGTTATTCAGAGGCCACTTAACTCCATGCAAAATAGCAGGGGGAGCCTCCCTTACAACCCCTAGTCCAGTGGCTAGGATCCTGCCCTTGGCTGTAGTCCAGCCCCCCCGCTGCTTACTGAGGAGAAGGGGTTTGAACAGGGGTCTCCACCCTCTCAGGTGAGGTTATGCGCCACCAGGCCATAGAGTGAGTCTCATTGTCTCCGGCTGAACCTCGGTGGGCAAGAGTGAGAGATACCGAGGAAGGGCTCCTGCAATCTCGCCTGCTGCCATGGCTCCTCCAAACAATTACATATTACTTGGGCCAGAGGAAGACCGAGTCCCTTTACAGCCCAGTGGTTAGTGCTCAGCTGAGAGGTGGCAGGGCCTGTTCAAACCCTTCTCCTCCCCAGGCAGATGGGGGAGCTGAACCAGTGGTCTGCCACATCCCAGCTGTGTGCCTAACTACTGGGCTAAGGGAAAGCCTTTTTGCTCTCTTCATCCTCCTTCATTCCACGCCCCTCTCCTGCCAACTTGTGCCTGTGCAGTTAGGCAGCCCCTGAGTGTGCCCACCGGCTGGGGCCAGCAGGTTGGACAGGCTTTGCCTGCCTAGCTTCTCCTGGGTCCTGGATCAGTCTGGGGCTGAGGCGTCTGGGTTCCTGCAGAGAGGCAGGGCTTCCCCCCAGCCTTCTCCCCACCAGTGACATCAAGCTCTGGGGGAGTTGCCCCCTCTTCCCCCTTCCAGCAGCACACTCACCCCCACCACTGTCACTGCACGTGCTCCTTGGGCCCCTCTCATGTCCAGAAAGCCCCCTTGCCTCCCCTGTGGTGGGTGCCGGGGTTGGGGGGCTGCCACCACATGTGCGCCTCCTCCCCTGCTGCTGCCCTTCATTGTAGCCTCATTGGGGGTTGGGGGACGGGGCTACACAGAAACCGTTGAAAGATGGCGCCAAATGTGGATGGAAGCACAGGGATTGCTGGGATGTGAAGTGATGCATCACGGGGGCATTGGGACAGGATCCAGAATGCCCTGCTCCCCCCGCCCCCTTCCCACAAGCCACAGCGCCAGAATGGGAAGAGGTGCTCTGTGGTTTAGCTGTCCATAATGCACCACTCTCAATGCCGCTTCAAGTGCTGCAAATGTAGCCACACCAGTGCGCTTGCAGCTGTCAGTGTGGACAGGTTGTGGCGCTTTCCTGAATACGCTCTCCAAGGCTGGTTTAACCCAAAGCGCTCTACAGCTGCAAGTGTAGCCAAGGCCTAGCTCAGATGAAGGTGACAAAAGGAAGGTTACAATCAATAGCTTCCCACTAGAGGGCACTAGAGTCCTGCTATGTCTAGGAACTTGGAGAGCTCATCTTTCAGGATGTGCTTTCGGGGAGAGTTTGGTGGGTGGGGAAGGAGGTCCGCGCTGCACCCCTAGGTGGGAGCAGGTCTAGTGGGACAGCGGCATCCTCACTGCCTTCCGTACCCTTACAGCCGACACTGGGTCGGTGTCAGTGCAATCACTAGTGCCACTCTCGCTAGAGTCCAGACTGGAGAAGCAGCACAAACGGCGGGGCCCAGAGATTCCAGCATGGAGCCAGCACCACAGCACGGCCACGGTGCTCTGTCAGCCCGCTCAGAAAGGTCTCCTGCTCTCTGGGGGCTCAGGCCAGGCAGGATCCTGCCCCTCTACCCTGCTCAGCGTTAGGGCCAGTCAGAATTGTCAGGGATTGGACCAACTCGCATCCGTGCCAGGACCCAACAGAGGGTCCAGCAGGAAAGAAGCTGAGCTTGAATTGCTTTCCCAGGTGGGGCTGCATTTTGAGCTGACTTGCACAGAGACCGGCACCAGCACAGCAGCTGGTGTCAGTTAAAACTGATTTCATTCCTCGGGTGCTAGCTTGTGCTCAGACCAACCCTAGGTGTATTCACACACAGACTGGCCCCAGGATGGCTCAGTTAGGTTAAGGAAACTGGTGCCAGGTTGGGTATAGACCAGACTTTCTGTGCTGCTCCCCTGCCTGGTTTGGAGGGGGGGTGCCACCGGCTCTCCCGCCAATGCCATTATTCCCATACCGCAGGTGACAGCCACAGCCCTTGGCATTGCTTTTGTGGTGTTCCAGGAAGGGCTTGTGCAATAAAAGAACAAAAGGAAATAACCACAGGCCACCGGCAGGATGATTCATTCCTGAGGAATGGGCAGCTCCGCGTATGCTGAGCAGGACTGTTTACCGATGACAGTCTATGCTTTGCGGGCTGCTGCTGGCATTCCTTAGCTGCCAGCCTCAAGGCCAGGCTGTGGGTGGGAGAGGAGGGGGAGGGTATGTCTGGCACTCAGCGTGGAGCATCGCCAGTGGCCTGGTGAAAATGACCATCCCTGCATTTCTCAGCACAGGAGGCGGAGACAGAGAGAAGGGCGGTCAGGCCTGGCCTCTGTGTACAATGCAGAGTTGGGGCGATCGGAACAGAGTGCGAACTCCAGTCAAATCCCCCAAAGTGTTTCCATCAAAAACACCAGGAAAGAATTAGAAAAATTCAAACTGTTTTGGTCTGAAGTGACTTTTTGTTTCAAATGTTCTTTCAATTAAAAAAATGGGAAAAAGCTGTCCCACATTGCAGGGTTTTCCTATTGAACTAACCCCATTCAGAAATAAACGTGTGATCGCGGGCAGCAACCAGGCAGATGGGTTCCTCACAGCCCGCTGAGGAACTGGGTGTCGCCCAGTGCATTTAGAAATGACGTGCCAAGCCGGTGGCAAGGCCTGGGACATCCTGCAGGCCACGACCTCTGGGGAGGCAGCTCTTGGGGTGTAACTAGGCCCCAGTCATTGTGTGTCTTCCGGCTGCTCTATTTGTACCTTGTGGGTGTTTGCTCAGACCTGGAATATTTTGGTCTCTGGAGGGAGCTGCTGTGAGAATGGGCTAAGCCCCAGGACTGAGGCTGCCCCGGGCATTATGGAGCTGCCCTGCCATGTGGCCACAGTCACAGTGGCCATCCAGTGCTGAGGCTAGCTCAGAATGAGCCAGCCAGCTACTGACGTCGGGGGGCGACTGACCCTTGACCTCTGGGACTGCCCCCCGCCCCAGTGCAGTTTCTCTCTGCCCTCATTCCTGTGTCAGATCCTTTACAGCAGGGAGCTGCTGGGGGCTGGGGTTGCTCAGCATTATAGGGTTGCCAACCCTCCTGGATACGGCCTGCACCCCGCCCCAGCCAAGAGCCCCCATACTCTCTCCCAAATCCCGACCCCTCACCCTCTCCCATACCCCAACCCTCTGCCCCAGCCCTGAGCTCTCTCCAGCACCCAAACTCCCTCCCAGAGCCTGAACCTCCAAACCCCCTCCCACATCCCCTGTCCCAGGCTCAGCCTGGAGCCTGCTCTCATACTCCGAACCCCTCAGCCCCACCCCGCAGCCCAGAGCCCATACCC
>ML677360.1:2477029-2541153 GCA_007922305.1 Dermatemys mawii | reverse complement strand
GTGTCAGGCGGAAGGGAAGGGATGGGGAGTGAGGGGTGTCAGGCGGAGGGGAGGGGAAGGGATGGGTAGTGAGGGGTGTCAGGCAGACAGGAAGGGATGGGGAGCGAAGGATGTCAGGCAGAGGGGAAGGAATGGGGAGCCAGGGGTGGCTGGGGAACAGGGAATGGGGAGCCAGCGTTGGCTGAGAAGAGGAGTGGAGGGGGGCATGGGTAGGAGATGCTCTTTCAGTCACACTACGGACATGGCAGGTGTGGTCCATGGATGTTACGGGCCATACAGCTGCCCTTGGCAGGGGCAGCCCAAGCTGCCTGGCTTCTTATGCTCATGTTCTCCCTCTCTCAGGGGCTGTTTCATACCCACCACCTGCCCAGTGCCCTGAGAGCTGGGATCACAGACACAGCTCTGGTCCAGCTGGGGAACAACCTGCTGTGCCCTGTCTTTGTGGGCTGCCCTCTCATGCCCAGCACAGTGCCCTGCTGTGGCACTTAGTGGGAAAGCCCCCAGAGGGCTGGGCCATGTTCTCAATAAAGCTGGAGTCCCTGGGCAGGGCTTTCTGGCTGCTCCTGTTTGTAGGTAACATGACGTCTCTCCCCCCTCTCCAATGTTTGTTATCAAGAAACTGAAAATGCGGAAGGGAGTGATGCTAAATATAGACAGGAGTGGCCAGACAGCCCTACCCAGGGCTGAGTCCTAGAAGTGTCACTGCTGGGACCTAGGGCATGTTCGGGGTGAGGGTGGCTGACGAGGGGAGATGGGGAATGGGACACTCTCTGTTTTATAGGGGGGGGTTTCAGCCAAAGGGGAGGATTCTGCTTGTTTATACATTGAGAATTCAGATCTCACCCCCCTTTTCCCTGGTAGGCTCCAGGGCTGTCTGCAAGCTGGAAGGCTTATGAAATCAGAGAGTCTAAGCAAGCGCAGCTAAGCGGTGGAGAAAGTGGCGGCTGGATGGAGTTGGGCTTATTTTGCAATTTATATTTTAGCAATGTTATTAATTTTATTTTGTAGGCCCCTCCCCCCCCCACTAGCTATCCTTTGACTGGCCTCACGCCCAGTAGAGGGGCGAGGAGGGGAAGGCAGTGGGGCTCTCACTTGGAACACCCGGGGTCTCCATGTCCTAGGGCTTGGCTATACCAGGCAAATAATTCGAGTCCCTGGAGCATCTCAGGTGCCCACTCCTGAAAGGCTCTGCCCCAAAGAAGATCCTGTAGTGGTGAAGCCAATGGGGTGTATGTTCTCCCTTGTCCAGGGGTTTATTATAGAATCTCTCACTAGAGTGTGAGTGTTAGGAGGAAAGTAAACCTAGGCCCTAGGAAATGGGGACAAATTGAGAATTAATGGGGATCCCCCATGTCTGTGAGGTGCTGCAGAACCTCTGAAAATTCACTGTATGTTTGTGTTTGTTTTCAGCTCTTTCGCTGGCCACATTATGGGAAGCTCATTATGGAAGAAATGCTGCTAGTTAAAGTTTACAACTGCAGTAAAGTTTTCAGTAACAGGTAGGTTCTTGTAGGTGTAAGGATCAATTGGATAATCTGGGTAAATAGAGGCTGGTTCACCTGACATTAATCCTGGGCAAAATCGTGCAAAACCTGATATTGGATGCGATCAGGAAAGACTGAAAGGATGAGAACATAACACCAGTGAGCATGTGTATGTTTTAGGGAACATAGGTCTTGTCAAACCAACTTGATTTTTTTTTTATGAGGTCACAGGTTTGGTTGAGAGAGGCCCATGGTGATGTCATATACCTCAACTTCTGTAAGGCGCTGGGCTTAGTACTGCATGACATTCTGATTAAAAACTTAACATGGTACAAAATCAATGTAGCACATATTGGATGGGTTAATAATTGGCTAATGATAAGTCTTAAAATGCAATTATAAATAGGGAATCATCATCCAATGGAAGGGTTTCTAAAGGGGTCTTGTTCTTGGCCCACTGCTATCGAAGATCTTTACGACCAGGAAAAAAATACAAAATCATTGCTGGCAAAGTTGGCAAATGACACAAATACTGGCAGAGTGGTATGTAATGATGGGGGCAGATCCGTTATATGGACTGATCTGGATTGCTTGGAAACCTGGGCGCATTCAAACAACAGGCAGTTTATAATACAGACAAATATAAGATCACATATCTAGGAGCAAAGAACACAGGTCATACTTACAGGATGGGGGACTATCTGGAAAGCAGTGACTCTGAAATGGACTTAGAGATCATGGTGGATCATTAGCAGAACATGAGTTCCCAGTGAGATACTGTAACTAAAAGGGCAAATGCAATCCTTGGTTGTATAAGATGGAGAATATTGAGTAGGATTAGGGAGGTGGTAATGACCTCTATATACAATGTTTTTGGTGAGATCATTACTAGATACTACACACAGTTCTTCTGTTCAAAAATAATGTTGACACATTGGAAAGGGCTCAGAAAAGAGCTACAAGAATAACCTGAGGCCTGGAAAATCTGCCTTACAGTGAGAGACTCAGGAAGTTCAATCTATTTAGAGAAGGTTAAGAGATGGTGTCATCATGAGCTCTAAGTACCTGCAAAGAGAGAAGATTTCTGATATCAGGGAGCTCTTTCATCTAGAAGAAAAAGTCATAACAAGTTCCAGTGGCGGGAAGCTGAGGCTAGATAAATTCAGGCTAGAAATAATGCACAAGAGTTCACCAGCAAGGGTAATTAGCCACTGGAAGAGCTGACCAAGTATGTGATGAATTCTCTGTCAACTTTAGACTGGAGGTTTTTTAAAAAAACCTGCTCAAGCTCAACCCCAAGGCACTGGGCTCCTGCAGGAACCTCTGGGGGATGTTCTCAGGCCTGTGCTGTGCTGGAGGTCAGACTAGATCATGACGGTCCCATCTGGCCTTAACAGCTACAGTTCCTGGTTCTGTAATGTATGGTTCTGAGATAATCACAACAGCCCTGTCATGTCTTTACCCTATGTTACCGCTGTCTGCTGAGCCTCAGCTCCACCATAATGTACCTTTTGTCTGGGAACAGCCACAGTAATATGAATGCGACTAAACTTAGTGCTGACCCGATAAAGGGTTTTTCCCTTGATGGCCTCGTTGCCAAGATGTGGTATTTCCTGATGAGAGCTGGAGTACAGGTTGGGAGACCAATGGCAGCTCGCTCACATACAACTGACTAGTTTGGCATGAATGTAGCTGATAGTGTGTTTTTTTAATGTGTATCACCAAACCAGCTGCCTGGGCCAGGGGAGAGTGAGGCCTCTCCCAACATCAGTTGGCTGCAGTTAGATCTAGTGTACCAGACTTTGGTCCTTAGCAACACAGGGAGGCAGCCTGAATCCATGAGCTGTTTCAGGCACCTGAACTTTTTTAGGAGGCTTTACTACACCCCTCCACTGGTTCCTGTACTGCAGACAGAAAGCAGAAGACCAGAAATGTGATATTTATTTGGGTTAGTTTCAAGAAAACATATCCATAGCTCTACACACTGGCAGAGTCTGTTTCCTGGTGTTCCGTTCCCAGCTCTGACGCCGGAGACCCTTTACCCGAGTCCCAGTTCCCAGCCCCGACGCCACAGACTCTTTACCCATGTCCCCGTTCCCAGCTCTGATGCCGCAGACCCTTTACCCTTGTCCCCTTCCCAGCTCTGATGCTGCAGACCCTTTACCGGAGTCCCCGTTCCCCGCTCCGACGCCGCAGACCCTTTACCCGTGTTCCCGTTCCCAGCTCTGATGCCGCACACCCTTTACTCATGTCCCAGTTCCCAGCTCCGATGCCGCAGACCCTTTACCCTTGTCCCCGTTCCCAGCTCCGACACCGCAGACCCTTTACCCATGTCCCTGTTCCCAGCTCTGATGCCACAGACCCTTTACCCTTGTCCCCTTCCCAGCTCTGATGCTGCAGACCCTTTACCCGTGTCCCTGTTTCCAGCTCCGACACCGCAGATCCTTTACCCATGTCCCCGTTTCCAGCTCCGCCACCACAGATCCTTTACCCGTGTCCCTGTTCCCAGCTCCGGCGCCAAAGACCCTTTACCCGTGTCCCTGTTCCCAGCTCCGCCACCACAGACTCTTTACCATGTCCCTGTTCCCAGCTCCGGCGCCAAAGACCCTTTACCTGTGTCCCTGTTCCCTATTCCCACCTCCTCCTTCTTAACAGGCCCAAATATACCTGCCTGCCCCTAGTCTCACCCCTTAGAACTTATGGACCATGTTCTGTTCTGGAGGGTCGTGAGTCGGGGACTTGGTGCCACGTCTTTTGTATCCCATGGGAGGGGCACGGAGTGAGGTGGTGTACTGGCCAAGGCCAGGCCTTCTTTTGGCTTTTAGTATTTCTTATGCCTCCCCTCCTTGCCCCTCTTAACTGGTTGCTTGACTTTGGCTTGAGAGAGGAGCCAGGCAGCTTTACAGTGTATGCTCAGATACTATACCCCCACCATACCCAGTAACACTTTTCACCCCCATCACCTTGCGGGCAGCTGTAACACACGGTGTCTTTGTTCTTTGTTCACACCTATTAATGTAGGATATAAGGGTATCAAAAGTCAAACCCCAAATTATATCTCAGGCTAACAAATAGGCCTATATACTAACAAGCCTGCAGGAAGTACATTGGCAATATTATATGTACAACCATGACATGAGTTATCAGGGTGGAGATTGTGCTGTGAGCTACCTCCTCTGCTCTGATAACTAGCTGAGACTGAAACCATAACAGAATAGTCCCTCTCTGACTGTTTTGTTGTAGACTGCTTGGTACCTTAGTCATCAGCCTTCAGCACCTGGTGACATCGGGACGCCTGACCCTCAGAGAGGCCCTCGTTGACAAGAACCACAGCATCACTGGGGTAAGGTTACTGTAGCATTGGTAGATGTTAGAAAGCACCAAAGGCGAGAGCACCAGTCCACCAGAAGGGTCCCGGGTGTACAGCCAGCAAATGTCTGACTTGTTAAAGTTTTTCCTACTCTCCCATGCTCTGATTTCCTCATATGAGAAAATATCCAGCAACTCTGTGTAACTTGGTTACAGCCTCATTCTGTCAGAGATCAAGAACAGTTTAGACAAGATGTTATTGGGAATGAGGTAGTGAAAAGTCCTGCAGAATGTTGGGCTTGGAATGGCCTTGTGGGGTCTTTTCCAAGCCTATTGACAGTTGTAATGAGATGTTGCTAGAGACTCCTGTACTGTGCTGTCATAGACTCTCAGAGTTGGAAGGGATCTCAAGAGATCATCTAGTCCAACCCCCTGTTCAAAGCAGGACAAATTCCATTTTTGCCCTGTATCCCTAAATGGCCCCCTCAAGGACTGAACTCACAAGCCTGGGTTCAGCAGGCCAACGCTCAAACCACTGAGCTACTCCCCCTCCCCCATCTTTTATGATCTGAACTGAGGTCATCCCAGGTACTTCCTTTTGCTCTTGCTGACATGTGACTTCTTTGAGGCTCATTCGTTTTCACATTGACAATCTATCACGGGGTAGGCAACCTATGGCACGGATGCCAAAGGTGGCACGTGAGCTGATTTTCAATGACACTCGCACTGCCTGGGTCCTGGCCACTGGTCTGGAGGCTCTGCATTTAAATTTAATTTTAAATGAAGCTTCTTAAACATTTAAAAACCTTATTTCCTTTACATACAACAATAATTTAGTTATACATTACAGATGTATAGAAACAGACCTTCTAAAAACCTTAAAATATACTACTGGCACGTGAAACTTTAAATTAAAGAGAATAAATGGAGACTTGGCACACCACTTCTGAAAGGTTGTTGACCCCGATCTATCATATTAGTTGATATTAAATAGGCCCGAGTGTGTGTAAATCCTTGAATTTGCTTAAAGCTGAACCATAGTCCAGGGTCATGAGGTCTTACTAGACAGCCTGGCCAAGCACATCAGAGGACTGGGATCTAAGTTAAGGAGAGAGAGGCAGAGCTGTACGGAGATGGGTACGTCACTGTGAATCCACGTTCAGAGGCCAACCCCTCTGCTGATGTAAGTCAACATCAGCTGATGCCAGCTGAGGACTGGCTCTTCTTTTTAAAACTAGAAATGGGTACAAACTGGGAATACAAAATAATTTTGATGGAAAGAAATAGAAAAGTGGGAATTCTGTTCGTTTTCATTCTAGGTCTGACTGAGACAGACCATGTGTTCTGGGAGCCAGGGACCTCTCAAAGGAACTAGAAGGAAGGTGAATTATTAGAAACACGAGAAATTACAAAGCAAACACAGAGAGGATTTATTAATGGCTCGGTTTTGAGCTGGGAGCTCTGCCAAGGGCGGGGCTCAGTGTTAGCTCAGGTATTCATCAGCAACTGGGAGGCTGGAATGTGAGCAGCCTAATCAGAGAAGTGGCTAGGGAGAAGCTGGGAGGTATCACGAATGCATTGGAGTGTGGGAGCAAATATAGAATGAGGAGGCAGCAGCAGAGTCAGGCACTGAGAAGTTCTTTGAAGCACATCTCTGCCTGTCTGCCTGTGTCAGCATATTGGGAGCGTCCACAATGGTTCTCTGGGGACTAAGTAGCCTGCTAAGGCTTATGAGGATTGGCATTGGCTTCTACAGCTCCAGGGTAGGCTAAGCCCCCAGCAAGCCTCAGACTCAGGAGTGTGGTTCTCCATACTACAAGGAATCTCAGGTTCCCAGCAGCCTTTGGGCATCCCAGACTAAGCTCACCACAGTGGAAAGTGTTAACACAGTTTGTTATTTTGCATTTGTTAGCTATGTTTTGGGGCTGGCCCTGGATCTGAAGAAAGGGACCCAGAGAAGGACCCCAGTGGTTGGATTTGTCTCCTTCTTTCTGCTTTTTTTGTTACAAATGATAAAATAAATAAGTTACACCACTGGAACTGCATTTAACACGGTGTTATGGAGCCATTATCCATGAACCCCCTTGTCCAATTCACTTCTAGCTTAACAGAGAGGTTCTACCCCAGTCCCAGGGCTAATGTAACAATTTGGAGGCCAATATGACTTTTTGGGTCAATTGTGGTTTCAGAGTAAAATAGCACTTTGATTGGAAACTCATTTGTGGAACACCAGCTGCTATTCCACAACACATAGTGCTGCAGAGCAGCAAGATTTCTCCCACCAAAGTTAAAGGCTACATTTCCTTTGCCTGCAGTGGAACTTCATGTTAACCTCATGTGGCTTCAAAGAATCATAGAATATCAGGGTTGGAAGGGACCTCTGGGGGTCATCTAGTCCAACCCCCTGCTCAAAGCATGACCAATCCCCCAACTAAATCATCCCAGCCAGGGCTTTGTCAAGCCTGACCTTAAAAACCTCTAAGGAAGGAGATTCCACCACCTCCCTAGGTAGCCCATTCCAGTGCTCCACCACCCCGCTAGTGAAAAAGCTTTTCCTAATATCCAACCTAAACCTTCCCCACTGCCACTTGACACCATTGCTCCTTGTTCTGTCACCTGGTACCACTGAGAACAGTCTAGATCCATCCTCTTTGGAACCCCCTTTCAGGTAGTAGAAAGCAGCTATCAAATCTCCCCTCAGTCTTCTCTTCTGTAGACTAAACAATCCCAGTTCTCTCAGCCTCTCCTCATAAGTCATGTGCTTCAAGCCCCTAATCATTTTTGTTGCCCTCCTCTGGAGTCTTTCCAATTTTTCCACATCCTTCTTGTAGTGTGGGCCCCAAAACTGGACACAGTACTCCAGATGAGGCCTCACCAATGTCGAATAGAGGGGAACGATCACGTCCCTCGACCTGCTGGCAATGCCCCTACTTATACAGCCCCAAATGCCGTTAGCTTTCTTGGCAACAAGGGCACACTGTTGACTCATATCCAGCTTCTCATCCACTGTAACCCCTAGGTTCTTTTCTGCAGAACTGCTGCTTAGCCATTCGGTCCCTAGTCTGTAGCTGTGCATGGGATTCTTCCATCCTAAGTGCAGAACTCTGCACTTGTCCTTGTTGAACTTCATCAAATTTCTTTTGGCTCAATCCTCTAGTTTGTCTAGGTCCCTCTGGATCCTATTCCTACCCTCCAGCATATCTACCACTCCCCCCAGCTTAGTATCAGATTAGCTCATTTAATTTTTCATTAAACAAAATAATGAAATATTAATGGCAGGTCCTCTCAGGCAGTGCAAAACAGTTATTCTAGACTTGGAAAAGGCCTATTGTATATAGGTGGGAAATCTCTCTTTGCACTTGCCGTATGGCAATCTAAATTGTCAGGACCCCAGGGAAAATACAAGATAATTCTGACTCCCAGGCAAATGAACAGCTATGGGAGTCTACTATCTCTTTCAAATGCAGTGGGGGGGGGTTGAAACCCCTGTCCCTTGCCCAGTGAGTGCTACCTAGATGATGGCGAGTCCCTCCATCATAACAAGGGCCAAGTACATGTCCACAGTCCTTCATTCACATAATCAGGCTAACAACACTTTATCATTCCTGCCCCAATAACAGAGAAAGTGGGGGTCCCACATCAGCTGAAGTGGCCATTTGGGCTGCTGTGAGCTCAGATTAGGTGCAATGGGTGTGCCTATGCAAATAAGATCAGCCCCCAAAGTTCTTTTCCACAACTGGCTGCAATTCATGCAATTCAACACCAGATGTCAGGGTAGATCTCATCCTGACACTGCTTACACATGCATTTGGTAAAAACCCAGGAGGCAGAAGAGAGGCCAAATGGGAGCACTGTGCACTGAAAGTGATGCTCTGCCATGACAAAGTGAAGGAAGTCTTTGTTGCTCAGCAAATTCACCACATGAAAGGAAGTGTTCTGACAGTCCAGAGCACAAACTAGTCGTTCTGAGACAATGTGGGGAGGGCAGTCAATAGAGTGACCATTCGGAGCCTCATGTACCTGATGTATTTGTTGAGGCTGTGAAGGTAGGTAGGTCTCACCTTTCCCTTGGATTTGGGTACTGGGAAGTACCAGGAGTGGAAGCTGTGACTGCGGTGTTGCTATGGAACCTCCTCCACTGCTCCCAAAGCCACTAGAGAGCAGACTTGCTTGAGGAGCAGTATCCCACAAGAGGTGTCTCTCGGGAAGGAGGTGTGAAGATGAACTGGACGGCAGCCCAATCTGCTGGTGCTTAGGACCCAGCTCTTGGTAGCGATGGAGCCCCAAACAATGTGAAAGTGCCAGTCTGTCCGCTGAGGGGGCAAAGGAAGAAGGAGGAGCCAGGGCCAGATTAACCTTTTGCAGGCCCCAGCGCCTGGACCATGGCCCCTCCCTATGCTCCCTGCCTCCTCTGGCCCAAGACCCTGCCCCTGCTTGGCCTCTTCCTCCTGAGGCCGCCCCACTTCTCGCACAAGGAGAGGGGGTGGAGAGGAGTGAGCAGCGGGTCGGGGAAGGGGCATAGAGGAGCAAGTGGCGGGACCTTGTGGGGAAGAGGCCGAGTGAGGGGTGTGTGCTGGAGGCTGAATGCAGGTGGAGCAGGGGGTGGAGCTCCTTCTGAGTGTGGGCCCGGCACCACGGCACCACTGGTGCCATTGTAAACCCGGTACTGCAGTAGCAAGCAACCTGCGGGCCGCATGCGGCCCATCAGGGTAAGCTGATTGTGGGCTGCAAGACATTTTGCGGACGTTGACTGTCCACAGGCACAGCCCACCGCAGCTCCCAGTGGTCACAGTTTGCTGTTCCTGGCCAATAGGAGCTGTGAGGTGCCATTCCTGCAGACAGTCAATGTCTGGAAAATGTCTCGTGACCCACAATCAGCTTACCCTGATGTGCCGCCTGCAGGCCACAGATCATCTGCCACTGCGGTCCTGGGAGAAGCAATGACTGGAACAGCGCTGTGGACAAAGGAGTCAAAATGGACGCTTGGAGGGCACCAAGGGAGTGTGTGGACTGTCCGAACCCTGAACCCAGCTGCTTTCTCCTGTGGGCTCTGTCCCTCTTTCTTGGGTCATCCCTTTGCCTCGGATGAGGGAAAGGCTGAGCAAACGTGTGTTGCGGCTGATACTGCTGTTGCTGTTGAATGCCACAGTATCACCTCTGTGCTGCCAGCGTGCACACCCCAGGCACCAGAGGATAGCCCTGGAGTCCCTGAACGAGTGCAGCGTCTCGTCAGTCTTGTCTGAAAATAGCATTTGGATAGCGAAGGGCTAATCCTCAATGGCTTGCTGGACATGGGGGAATGCACGAACTGTGTAGCCAGGAAGCTGTCTTCACCCTGGCCAAGGTGTCTGCGACATGTAGCACGGACTGCAAGGACCTCTTAGCCACTAATAGCCCTCAGTAACAAATGCCTGAAATTCCTCTTGGAAGGCCTTGGGCAGCTAGACTGTGAACTTTGACTCAGCTGGGCAAGTGATGGAATAGGGACAGTGAGACTTGCCGGTTAGCAATTCACATCTGTAAGGAAGAGGAGGAGTAAATCTTCTGTCTCTGAGGTCCAAGCATTTAAAGTCCCTGTACTTGGAGGTGGACTTGATTCTGCTCTGCTGGGCTCTGTTATTCATCACAGTTATGGCTAGGGAATTTGGGGCCAGATGGGAATAAAACCTCTCAAATCCCTGCGTGGGAATGAAATAGTGCTTCTCCATGTGCTTAGCTGCAGGCGATACTGAAGCCGTGCACTCCAGAGGGCCTTAGCTGGTTTGAGTAGTGCATCACTGATAGGATGGGCGACTCTCCCTGGGGTGGATGGCTGCAGGATAGCCGCTCATTTCTGGTTGGTATCTTGCAAGAATTCTGCTTGGATTCCAAAAGAAGCAGCTACACTGCACAAAAGCCTTTGTTTGTCAGAGGGCGGGTGATGGATGGCAGGAGAGAGATTACTTGATCCGTATCTGTTAGGTTCACTCACTCCGGGGCACCTGGCATTGGCCACTGTTGGTAGACAGGATACTGGGCTGGATGGACCTTTGGTCTGACCCAGTACAGCCTTTGTCTGTGCTGGTCTGACTGGGGGAGGGTTGTGAGGAAGGGGCCCTGAGGTTCACTGCCCAGGGACATGGCTAGAGCAATGGTTCTCAGTCTAAATGAGCTGTAGGTGTCTCTGAGAGCTGTTGGTTCAGGGGGTCTCCAGACACAGGCAGACATCACTGCAGTGATTACACTCGTTTCCTGTTTTGAAGTCTTATCTTGCAACCGTATGGGCTAGAGCAGTGGTTCTCAATCTATTTACCATTGTTGGCCACATAGGCAGCTCTTTGTTATGTAGGCTGCATCCACACAGTATATATATTATCTGTATGGCCCTAAGGATGTCACATGGGCCGCAGCTGTTTGCTGATTGGGTCACAGGTGAAGCCTAAGCTGAAAAAATACTGGCTCACAACTCCTGCGCCTGCAGAGAACCAGTGGGCCACACGAGGCCTTCTTCTGGTTTCCAGCTGCCAACTTGCATTTAAGATATTTCCTGTGATAGGTGTGGAGGTACACATGGCTCTCACAGAGACGTCCCTGAGGGGAGGATCTATTAATGTGGGTTCTCTATATCCTAGTGAGAAGGAAAGGATGGAAGATGATCAAGTGCAAGTTGAAATTGATGAGAAACTGTCAAATGAAAAAGAGTCACATGAAATGATATCACAGAATGGCAAACAGTTAACAAGTGACAAATGTTAAGTGTTTTATATACAAATGCTAGAAGTCTAAACACTAAGATGGGTGAAATTGAGTGCCTTGTATTAAATAAGGATATTGATATAATAGGCATCACAGAAACTTGGTGGAATGATGGAAATAAATTGGACACAGTAATACTGGGATACAAAATACACAGAAATGACAGAGAGGTTGTGCTGGTGGAAGAGTGACAGTATATGTGAAAGAAAGAGTAGAATTAAAGATAGTAAAAATCTTAACTGACTCAAGCCGTGCTATAGCTGGCTAGTAATTCCATGCCTGAATAAAAAGAAGATAGCAGGATAGTTATGGAGACTGAAATGCTTCCGGAGATTTAGAGAGGTTATAAAATTTGAAAACTCAGTCATGAGGATACAATTGAATCACAAAGGTCACAGAAGTCCCGGATTCTGTGACTTGTGCAGTGGCTGGGCTGGAGCAGCGGTCCCTGGGCTGAAGCAGCTGCTGGAGGTCAGCCCTGGGCTGTGCTCCGACTATTAGTCTCTCCCTCCTCGGAGTATTTTTAGTAAAAGTCAGGACAGGTCACTGGCTTTTGTGATTTTTTGTTTATTGCCCATGGCCTGTCTGACTTTGACTAAAAATACCTGACAGAATCTTAACCTTAATCAATAATAATGGTGGATTTCAGCTAACCCCATATTGATGGGGAACATGTCACCTCAGGATGGGATGCAGACATAAAGTTTCCTAACACTATAAATGACTGCTTCTTGGAGCAGCTAGTCCTCAAACTCACAAAAGGAGAGGCAATTCTTGATTTAGTCCTACGTGCAGCAGAGGATCTGGTCCAAGAGGAGAATATAGCTGAATCTCTTGGTAATAGTGACCATTATGTAGTTACATTTAACATCCTTGTGGGTGTGGGGGAAGAAACCAAAGAAACCCACCCAGTAGTATGACGGGTTAGATCACAGAGACCCCCTTGGGAACTGCCAACTGATGAGACTACCTCTAAGCCCATTTTCCCTGGCATCTTGGGATTTCAGAACCTTGCCATGTTTGAGTCAGACACGCTAGCCTACTGCAAACTCAGACCCAGGTCTGAACTATGGCCCACAAACTGCAGGCTTAACTGAAAACAGCTGAAGAAATGTTCCTGTCTCCAACACACAAATATCCAGCTCCCAATGGGGTTAAACCCCAAATAAATCTGTTTTACCCTGTATAAAGCATATACAGGATACACTCATAAATTGTTCACCCTCTATAACACTAATAGCAAGACATGCACAGCTGTTTGCCCCTCCCCCCGGTATTAATTTGTAATATGGGTTAATTAATAAGTAAAAAGTGATTTTATTAAATACAAAAAGTAGGATTTAGGTGGTTCCAAGTAATAAGAGCAGAACAAAGTAAATTTCCAAACAAAATAAAATAAAATACCCAAGTCCATGCCAAATTAAGTGATTACAGATGAAATCTCACCCTCAGAGATGTTTCAGTAAGTTTCTTTTATAGACTAGCCTCCTTCTAGTCTGAGTCCAGCAATCACTCCCACCAGCACTCTGTGGTTACTGTCCTTTGTTCCAGTCTTTTTCAGGTATCCTTTGGGGTGGAGAGGCTATTTCTTGAGCCAGCTGAAGACCAAATGGGGAGGTCTCCTAGGGGCTTAAATAGACTTTTTCCTGTGGGTGGAGACCCCCTCCTCTCTCCTATCTAGAATTCAGCTCCAACGTGGAGTTTTGGAGTCACATGGGCAAGTCACATGTCCATGCATGACTCAGTTCCTTACAAGTGGCAGCCATTGTTTATATGCTACCTTTAATGTCCCCAGGTAGACTTCTTATGTGGACTGGAGTCTTCCAAGATCCATTGTCTCTTAAGTGTTTCTTGATTGGGCACTTAACTTGCAAATTCCTTTCTAAATAAGCTGACCAAATGCTTTATTAAGGCTACTTAAATGCAAACACAAATACAAAAATGATACATGCATACAAATAGGATGATTTAGTTGGGGATTAGTCCTGCTTTGAGCAAGGGATTGGACTAGATGACCTCCTGAGGTCCCTTCCAACCCTGATATTCTATGATTCTATGAACAGAATAGATTATAAGCTTTGTAATGATACCTTACAAGAGACCTTTTGCATGAAGCATATACCAGTTACATTATATTCACACTCATTAGCATATTTTAATAAAATCATATAGAGTGTAAAGTTACAAGTAGCATTTAACTTCAGAAAGGGGAACAACACAAAAATGAGGAAGCTAATTAAATGGAAATTAAAAGGTGCAGTTCCAAAGACGAAATGCCTGCAAGCTGCATGGAAACTTTTAAAAAATACATAACAGAGGCTCAAATTAAATGTATACCTCAAAATAAAGAAAACATAGTAAGAGAAATTAAAAAATGTCACCACAGCCAACCAACAAATTAAAAGAAGTGGGGTTAGAGGGAAAAAGGCACCCTGTAAAAATGGAAAGTTAAATCAAGCTGAGGAAAATAGAAAGGAGCATAAATTCTGGTAAGTCAAGTGAAAAAGTATAATTAGGCAGGCAAAAAAACGAACTTGAAGAGCAAGTAGCCAAAGACATGACATGTAACAGCAATTTTTTTCGAAGTACATCAGAAGCAGAAAGTCTGCCAAACAATCAGTGGGGCTAAAGGTGCTAAAGGAGCACTCAAGGAGGACAAGGCCATTGTGAAGAAACTAAATGAATTCTTTACATCAGTCTTCACTGCAGAGGATGTGAGGGAAATCCCCACACTTGAGTCATTCTTTTTAGGTGACAAATCTGAGGAATTGTCCCAGATTGAGGTATCATTATAGGAGGTTTTGGAACAAAATGATATTCACCCAGGAGTTCTGTAGGAACTCAAATATGAAATTGCAGAACTACTATCTGTGGTATGTAACTTATTTAAATCAGCCTCTGTACTAGATGACTGGAAGATAACTAACATGACACCAAATTTTAAAAAAGTCTTCAGAATGATCCTGGCAATTATAGGCTGGTAAGCCTAACTTCAGTACCAGGGAAATTGGTTGAAATTTTTGTAAATAACAGAATGAACAGACATAGATAACCATGATTTATGGGGATGAGTCAACATGATATTTACAAAGGGACATCATTCCTCACCAATTTCTTAGAATTCTTTGAGGGGGGTCAACAAACATGTGGACAAAGGGTATAGCATACTTAGGCTTTCAGGCAGCCTTTGACAAGATCCTTCACCAAAGGCTCTTAAGCAAAATAAACTGTAATGGGATGAGAGGGAAGGTCGTCTCATGGCTCATTAACTGGTTAAAAAGTAGGAAACAAAGGGTAGGAATAAATGGTCAGCTTTCAGAATGGAGTGAGGTATATAGTGGTGTCCCTGAAGGATCTATAGTGGGATCAATGCTATTCAGTAAATTCATAAATGATCTAGAAAAAGGGGTAAATGCTGTTTTGCCAAAATTTGCAGATGATACAAAATTACTCAAGAGAGTTAAGTCCAAAGCAGACTGTGAAGAGTTACAAAGGGAGCTCACAAGACTGGGCAATAAAATGGCAAATTAAATCCAGTGTTTCCAATGCACACTAGAAAATATAATCTGTCATGGAGTATGGGAGAGTCAGGGCCCTGCACCCCCACTTCCTGGGATTCACAGTGACTCTTAGCCAGCCAGTAGATTAGAAGGTTTATTAGGGATGACAGGAACACAGTTCAAACCCAGAGCTTGTAGGTACAAACAGGATCCCTTAGTCAAGTCCTGTCAGGGGGCAGGGAAGTTAAACCTCAAGCTTAGGGCTCCCTCCTTTTCCCCAGCCAGCTCCTCACTACAAATCCCTATAGCTATCTCCCTCTTCCTTTGTATCGTTTCCCAGCCAGAAGGTATCAGCTCTCCCCCTCCCCATCCTGGGCTCAGGTTACAGCCTCAGGTATCTTCCCTAGGAGCCTCCCATCTCCAGTGAAACTCCCAGATCAAATCCACCCTGCTCCCTGCTGTGTCATATAATCCCAGCTATACATATAAAATGATGGGGTCTAAATTAGCTGTTATCACTAAAGAAAGAGATCTTGGAGACATTGCGGATAGTTCTCTGAAAACATCCACTCAACGTGCAGCATCAATCAAAAAAAGTGAACAGAATGTTGAGAACTGTTACAAAAGGGATAGATAATAAGACAGAAAATATCATAAGCCCACTATATAAATACAAGGTACGCCCACATCTTGAATACTGCCTGCAGTTCTGGTTGCCCCACCTCAAAAAAGAAACGTTACAATTTGGGGTGGGGAGAAAAACAGTGAGGGTTAAAAAATGATTAGGGGTATGGAACAGCTTCCGTATGAGGAGAGTGTAAAAAGACTGGGAGCTTTCAGCTTGGAAAAGAGACGATTAAGGGATATGAGGGAAGTCTATAAAATCTTGACTGGTGTGGAGAAAGTAAATAAGGAAATGTTATTTACTCCTTTACATAACACAAGACCCAAAGGTTGCCCAATGACATTAATAGGCAGCAGGTTTAAAACAAACAAAAGGAAATATTTCTTCACACAATGCACAGTCAACCTGTGGAACTCTTTACCAGAGGATGTTGTGAAGGCCAATGGCCAAGACTATAACAGAGTTAAAAGAAGAACTAGGTAATTTCCTGGAGGGTAGAAAGAGACTGGATGTCTATTATAACAGGAAGTTAAAGTATTTTTTTACATGGTTTAAGCAAGATGTGGAGTTTTTTTGCTGTAAAAATGATGTCTGATATATATTTCAGTGGTGTCCAATAGAAATTTGATGCTAGTCACACTTGTTGTTTTGAATTTTTCTTATTCACCACATTGTAAAAAAGGATTAAAAATACTACAAATGACATTTTAAATGATTTTTTAATAATATAAAAAATAAGTAGATATTACAAAAAATATTAGCAGGTATGACTAACACAAAATTACTTCAGTGTGACACTTTGCATTCTTTTTCTTGTACCATAACCCTGAAATTTGGTATGCTTATGCGTTAGCCACAATTCAATAGCCTATTCGCCACACGTGGCTAATGGCGAACGTATTGGACACCTCTGATATATACAGTAATTCAGGGGTTCTCAACTTTTTTCTTTCTAAGTCCCCCCTCCGCTCCCTCCCACATGCTATAAAAATCTCATAGCCCAGCCGTGCCACAACAACTGTTTTTCTGCATATAAAAGCCACAGCCAGTGTTAGGGGGTAGCAAGCAGGGCAAGTACCTGCCACAGGAGCCCCCATAAAGCCACATTGCTCAAGCTTCAGCCCCGAGTGGTGAGGTTAGGGCCCAGGCTTCAGCCCCAAGCAGTGAGACTTTGGCTTTCTGCCCAGGGAACCAGTGAGTCGAATGCTGGCCCTACTTGGCGGACCCCCTGAAACCCCCTGACCCTCTGTGAGCAGGACCCCCTGCTCACAGCCCCCATGTGCCCTGGACCCTTGGTTGAGAACCACTGTATTAACTGACTGGACTTTTTTCTTTCAGTATCCTGGGGGAATGTGGTAGTGGTAGTGGGATAAAAATGCACAAAACAACAAGGGAGCAGGTGGGAATGGGGAGCTGGATTTAAAAAAATAGTCCCGTGGACGGCTCTAGCCTCTACCACCTGAGCATGCTTTCCTCCTCTCTCTCACTTGTGGACAGAAGATCTCTCTTAGCTGTCAGCTGTAGAGAGCCCAGCTGAATGCAGTCCACAAGAGCAGCAGGTGCACAGTATCTCTGACTAGATAGCCCCAAACTGAGCAATTGCTGGTTGTTTCTGAAAATTGTAGCCATAAGTGCCCACTCCTGCTCCCACTGATGTCAGTGACAGAGCTGTCCCCAATTTTGACCTCCGGGAGCTGCAGGTGAAGTTTACATAACACCATTGCTGGTTAAATCCGCCTCCCCTAGGTGGCGGTTTAAAACAGATGAGCTAACTTGGCTAGTAGCACATTTTCCACCCTCTTTTGCATCAAGTGAAGGCAAAGACAGTAATGGCTAAAGCCGGATTCGCTGGTCATGGCCAAGCCCGGGGCCCTCTCTCATTTCTCAGTTTGCACAACCCCCGAAGACAGTGCACTAAGCCCAAGGGGGAAAGCGGCTAGTGCTGCATTTTAAACTTGGAAGCCTGAGCTTAGCTTAGTTTCCATTTGTCCCTGGGTTTGGGAAACTGCAGGGAGCTGTGGCTGGAAGGGGTAATGGGCAAATACAATATCGTCAGTTGAACCAGCAGACAGGGATTCTGCACAGCCAAGCTGCCCGCTGTAATGTCCTTTCTCCTCACCTTTGGTGGGGCAGTGGGCAGTCTCTGGCCGCTGTGCCCTTCATGCATGTTGGCTTTCCCTTCCTAGATCTATATCGAGCTAGATTTGCGCTACCAGCCTCCTGATGGCTCCGCAGGTACATGGCTTGAAGAGGATTTTGTCTACCAGATGAAAGACAGGTACTGAAAATAACGGAAGAGGAAAAAAACCAGGCGTCTTCTGAACTCCCATCCTTGTTCCCTTAGGGCCTGTCCACAGTGGCTTTTTACAGTGTTAGTGGGATGGTTTGAGACGGATTGTCTGGTCAGACATAACTGTTTTAGCTGTGTGTAAGATCAGTGCTGAAGTCCAGACTACTTGCCAGGGGATTGCAAGCCACTCGGCAGGCATGGGGTAGGTATCAGCAGAGTTGCAGCCTTGTCTTCAGCAACATGGGGCAGGTAGCCTCCCTCCAGTGATGGTTGGTCCGTGCTGCCCTGCAGAAGACCATGCAAGTAGGAAAGGCACTAGTCAAAGTGAGAAGGGACGAAGGCGTGCATAGGGTTACTGCGGAGACAGGGGTAAGTGAGTACTGGTCCTGGCAGTCCCCAGAGGCTGTATGAGATGGCACACAGACTTGCAATGTGCTGTGGGTGCAGCGGAGTCAGAAGGGGGAATGATCATGGCTCTCCTTGCGCTGAAATTCTGACCTGAGGAGCTCAGAGGTTCCAGTGGTGGGTGTGGGGTAAGGAGATGGCCAGGTAGTGACGCTGTGCAGAGTCTGTGCAGTCTCTGCAATGAAAACAAAGGCCTTACAACTGGGAGCAGTTCAGTTAAAGCAAGAGCCGACTCAGAAGCATGTGTTTGGTGAACAGCTGTAATGGGCTCGCTGTTTTGACTGGTGTTTCTGTGTCTTGCAGCTCCGAGTTGATTATCCGCAATGCTGGATTCGAGGAGCTGCAGTAAGTAGTCTGCGGGCCTGTGTCCTCTCGAAGCAATGCGCAGGTGCTCAGGGATCGGAGAAGCAGTGCTTCCTTGGTCTACTCCCTGCTCTTGCCCGAGCAGTCTCACACAGCGCTGACAAGGGGTGTATGTGTTTCCAGGCCAGCTGATGTGAAGCGAGCTCAAGAGCTGGACAAGAAGGCCACGGCCCTGGGCAGGAAGCTGGTGAAGGGCCTGGAGACTGATGACGAGGAGGAGGAGTATGATGATGAGTCTGATATGGAGTTCTTGGGCATTGTCTTCAGCCCTGTCAAGAGGTACTTGGCACATGCTCCTCTTCTCCCCCCAGGTGGGGGTCAGTGTTCTGTATGGCTTGGTGGAGGTGTGGGTCTCTCCACACAACTGGGCCCAGGGGCCTATTCCCACTGTGCTGGGGTACTGGGAGGAGCCGAGTCTTATCCACAGGGCCCTGGGGGTTCAGTCCAACCTTGTTTGCCCTTCCTGCAGTCTGTGGCTTTGTGTGCAGTCAGGCTGTGGCGTTTCTGCCCTCCAGTAGCAGGATGTGATGGTGCTCTTGGGGAAGTGTGGCCCCTTCATGGAGCCTCCACCCTTACTGACCCACCTATGGAGGGAGATTGCTTGGAATTACTGAGGCTGTCTGGGAGGGGTGGTTGGAGTTTCCTTTCCCCTTGCTTGCGTCTTGGCTGATTGGCCATTGGTCTCCAGCCATTACAGCTCCACCGTAGGTATTACTGTGTTATCAGTGCCAGTGGGTAATGAAGCTAACTTCTGCCTGTGTGCAGGCTGCAGCCCAAGTAAGTTAAAGGAGGGTTTTGCTCAGAGGTCCCCTCAGCTAGTTTGTTTCCCTTGCAGCCGTTCCAGACGCCTCTGCAAGTGGGACCTGTTTGCCACTCCTAGACCTCAAAGCTTCCAGGTATTGTACTGAAGACCCGCAAGTCAGGTGCATTACCTTGATCCCTGCCCTGAGCCAGGTCTGTACGGTCAGGGTCGATAACTGCCAGGCGAGTGTCTCCCTTCAGTGTCTACCAGACAGGCAGGCCCCATTGTCTCTTCCCCTCTGCCCTCACCTAGGAACAGTCTGGCAGTTCCTCTTTGCCACATCCCTGCTTCCTATTCCTCATTAATCACACACTGGCCTCAGCAGAGCTCTCCTTTCCTTGTCTAATGTATAAGCTCTTAAATGTATAGATTTCCAACCCCACTGGTCCGGCCCAGACAGGGTGCTGATATTTCCTTTCATTGCTGGTGGGGTTTCTCCATGCAGAGGTTGAGAGTCTGTGTGAACGTTCTGCACAGGATGGAACTAGTTCCAGAATGCATCGTTTGAACAATGTCAGCCAGGATTCTTACTGGGCCATAACGTTAGATATGAGTTTAACGGAAATTAGAAACTGCAAACCCATTGTGGGAAGAGCCATCAGCCTCTTGCTGTCCCAGCTGTTAAACAGCATCCTGCACTTGAATAATAACCACAATAACAGTGATTCTGTAGCTCTTTGCATTCTCCAAGTGCAGTGCATTCTCATAGCCTATCTGGGAAGTGTTATCATTCCCATCTTAGGGACGAGCAAACACACATGGAGATGCTGCATGACCAACAATGAACATGGTCCAAGGAGGTTATGCAGCTGGCCTGAGCCCTACTGCCACTCAGTAGTGGAGCTGTGACTCCCAGGCCAGCTTGACCATGCGGCCTCTCTCTGAGTATAATCTCTGCTGCAGGGGGAGTGCCAACTTGGGCTGTAAATGTTGCGGTTCTCTAACCGCTGGCTATTTTTCAGTGTTTCTCAGGACCTTCTAGTGAATGCCTAGAATATTACGAGGCAAAGGCTATGCCACACATCAATGGAAAGGTAACTTGGATTGTAGTAAAGTCTTTGATTTCCCATTTGTCCCGCTCCTTCTGAGCGGGCCGTCACATTTCTAAGGCAGGAGGTGAGGCTAATGACAACAGGGCATTTGAGAAAGCAGTGGAGAAGGGTCGTGGGCTAACAGGCAGGTTGTGTCTCTGGAAGAACTGGCTGCAGGAAGGAAACAGGCTTTCCTCTCATTGGTGGCACTCCCAGCTGTTCCGAAAGGACCCATCAGTACATTCCTTTCCCATGTTTTCACAGATTGGGATCAATATCATTGAAGCCCAGAAGCTGGTGGGGGTGAACATTGACCCCTTTGTAGTGGTGAAAGTTGGAGAAGAGAAGAGACACACAGCAACGCAAAAGTCAACAAACTGCCCCTTTTACAATGAGGTACGTGGCACGGGCCAGGGATCCTGTTGGCAGAGTATCCAGAGCGACCTGCACAGGTCACGGTGCAAGGAAGGGACCAGGGACACTGCAGTGTGGCTAAGAGCAGGCTGTGTTGGTGTTGTTTCCATAGCCTGGATCACGACTCGAGCACTGCTTACCCCCAACCAGGGTCAGGCGGAGCACACAGCACTGCTTATCCCCATCCAGTGTCAGGCGGAGCACACAGCACTGCTTATCCCCATCCAGGGTCAGGCGGAGCACACAGCACTGCTTATCCCCATCCAGTGTCAGGCGGAGCGCACAGCACTGCTTATCCCCATCCAGGGTCAGGCGGAACACACAGCACTGCTTACCCCCAAACAGTGTCAGCACACAGCACTGCTTGTCACATGTAGCACAGAGTACTTTTTACACTGACTTGTGTCACCCAGAGTGCACAGCACTGCTTACACACAACCAGTGTCACACAGAGAGCAGAGCACTTCCACAGGTGCTGAGCCTCATTCAAGACACACTTGACATGGCTAACAAAAATATTGAAGCATAAGCTTTCGTGGGCTAGTACCCACTTCGTCAGATGCATCTGATGAAGTAGGTACTAGCCCACGAAAGCTTATGCTTCAATACTTTTGTTAGTCTTTAAGGTGCCACAGGACGCTTTGTCGCTTCTGCAAATCCAGACTAACACGGTTACCTCTCTGATTCTTGACATGGCTGTGTCCAGGGAGAGGGGCTCTCAGGGTTGTGGTGGGAGTGCTTTGCTTAGTTTTCTCTCTCTTCTCTTGCAGTATTTTGTGTTTGAATTCCATGAACCAAGGGAAGTTTTATTTCACAGACTCATAGAGATTTCCGTAAGTATGCCCTGCTGGCCACACCCCTTTGGGTCATATTGGCAAGAATCTGTGTAATGGCAACAACTGACATTCTGTACTGAGGTGCTGAGTGTGTGTATGTGTGTGTGTATGAAAGCACCTTCTACCTGGAGATCTTCAGGCTCGTGTACAATGTTAGGGCACCAACATTACCCCCATTTTACAGGTGGGGAAACTGAGCCACAGACAAGTTAAAGGACTTGTCCAGCATCACACAGCAAGTCAGTGGAAGAGCTGGGAATAAATCTCAAGGGGTCTGACTCTCATCCCTGACTTTAGCCAGTAGACAATGTTGCCTTCCTTGTAGGTAACTCAAGCTACATATGTAGCTATAAGGCCTGATCCAAAGCCCATTGTAGTCAATACCAGTCTGTAATCCACTTTCACATCTTGTGTGGGGTTAGGCAAGCACCTTCAGCAGCCCAGGCAGAGCAGCAGTGGTAGTGTTGTTGCTTTTTTTAGCCCTATATAGAAATATGTGCCCTATGACATGGTGGTATCAATTGGGCCACAGCTTCTGACCATGTCAATACCCACCCTGCACACAGCTTGTCAGGCTTCTGCTTTCATAATACCCCACAGGGTTACAGCTGCTTGGCAAATGCACAGTTGTAATTTTATACTATTAAGCTTTTTCAGCACAACTGTTCGTAGGGGTCCCCGACCCTGCAGCTGAGACTGAGACCCAAGGGAGAGTTCCTCCTCAGCCTCGATTGAGCCCCCAAAGGAGAACCAAGCGCCCCTTCCTCACAGTAAAACATCAGGAGAAACGGGCCCAGATTCTTTCCCCAAGTTTATTCTTCCATTTCCAGCTGACTTACTTGGAGAGGAGTTGTCTGCAGTGCAGTTGTAGCCGTGTTGGTCCCAGGATATTAGACAAGGAGGGTGAGGTAATAGCTTTTATTGGACCAGCTTGTGTTGGTGAGAGACAAGCTGCTGAGCCACACAGAGCTCTTCCTCAGGTCCGGGAAAGGTAACAGGGCACTCTGCCTTGAATGGGCCCTAGGATATGAGCTAACTACTTGTGCTAAACAATCTGTTCCCCCTGGCATTTGGCTGTGACACTCGGAGAACCTTTTCCAGACCTGAGGAAGAGCTTATAAAAGATATTACCTCACTCACTGTCTCTTGGAGCCGAGTTGACATTTTGTAGCAGTTTTGCTTCCTGTCGTACGGACACGGGCTGCTCTCAGTCCCAGTCAGATAGAGACTGAAGCCAGTAGCATCCCAGGAATGGTTCCCATTGCCTGTCCCCTGGCCTGCAGAGGGGTGTAAAATGCTGGTGGGAAGGAGGGAGGGACTCTCTGACTTGGCATCCCTTGCACGTGTATAAATGCCAGTGCCAGGGGAAGGCAGGGCAGAATCAGGCCCTTGAAAGACTCTGAGGCCTGAAGCTCAGAAGACTCACCTGAGGCTCTTTCTAATAGGAGGGTTAAAAGCAGCACTTGTTCATTGCAACATAGGCCAGAGACCAGAGATGCTGGTGGTTCTTCCACTGCAGCCTGCTGCCCCCAGCCTGTGCCCCAGCACAGCACCCTTCCCTGCAGGAATGTGCTGAGCCTTGGCACGAAGGAGAGGCCAGCCTGGCTTGGCACCGGAGTGATGCCGTTCCAGCTCAGGCCTCCTCCTGGGCATGGATTAGGAGGCTGGCTCAGTTCAGTCCAGGCCTTGGCCCATTGCAGTCAGTTCACACACATGAAAAGTCAACTTGGGCCTCACTGGGCCCGCAGTGTGTTGGGGAGGCCAGCCTGGGCCTGTACATGGGAGAAGGGTTGGTGCAGTTCAGGCCTCAGGCAGGTCTGGGCACATGCAGCAGCTTGTCTAGGGTCCAGGGGAGAAATCAGCTTGACTCAGGACTTGGCCTGGGCTCCTCGCGTGGTCAGCCTGGTGTGGGCCTTGGCTCAGGACAGAGTCAATTTGGGCATGAGAGAGAGGTTGGCTGGCTTGGGCCTTTGGCCCAGCCCAATGGGGAGACTGGCATGGGGGCCTGGTGGAGGTCGCTCAGCTTCTGGGCAGCACGTGTGTGTTACACCTGTCCTGTGCCACTGACAAGCATGCCACCATCTGTGCCAATGAAGCGGAGCTCTGCTTATGGGATCCTTTGGTTCGTGTCAGCCTGTCCCCTCTGCCTATTCCTCTCTGAGCAGCTGCGCTCCGCCCTGTATACAGCCATGCCATTCAGCAGCTGAATAGATTTGTGTGTTATGTGCAGGTTTTTCATTCAAAGATGATCCCGTTCCTGGGAACACGCATAGGAACATTCAAAATCGATGCGGAGACTGTGTACAGCCAGCCAGGTACAGTGGGACTGCTGCTCTTGCTTCCCTGTTTTATCCCTCCACATTGTTTCAGGGGCACTGTGACGGTGTTGGGACTTACCACCGCAGCGCTTCCTGCTGTTCAGTCCGGGAATTATCTCAGTCCTCTGTGGAGCGCCCTCTGCTGGTGGTGTCCCATCCTCCTCTCGCCCACCGTTGGCGTCTCAACCAGCGTTGCTCTCTGCTCACGGCATCCTCTTCAGGACGCTGCCCTCTGGCAGTGCCCCCCAAGTCCACACTTGCCCTCTCTGGCAGTGCCCCACAAGTCCACACTTGCCCTCTTCCCCCGCCCCTTCCCCTTTAAGAGCAGTCTCTCTTCACCCCAGCTGCAGTGGCCAACCACATCCCAAAGTCGAGCCCCTTCTGGCAGGGGTCTGAAGCAGTCCATGGAGGCCACTTCCAGCAGCCAGGTGCAATATAGGGGAGAAGAGGAGGACCCAAGCCCATCCTCTGCTCTGGGACCTCTCCTGGACAACCTTTATATAACACCTAGCCTTGTCCTGATTGGCTGGCTATATTCTTGGTCCTGATTGGCCCTCAGTAGCTCAGCCTGTGCAGAAGCTCTGGCCTACTTTAGCCCACTCTGGCATGGGAATGGGACAGCCGCCCCACTACAGGCACCATTTCAGATTTTTTTGGGGGGAAGGGCAACTTTAACTATGATTCCAGGGGCTACTTGGGCACCTGAAAACTCTTGGTATTTTGCAGTTAATAACTTAAAAATTATTATCTGACAGGAGCACTGTATCTAATTCCTATATAAAGAAAGAACATTAAATAAATATTAGATCCACTGGGCTGTAATACTAACATATTCTGACATCTTGTGTCAATTCACCTAAGGGACACTGGTTAGGTTTAAAATTTGAACGTATATTTTCACTTTTGTTACTAATTCTTGAATATAACATTGAAACGATTGTAGAAAAATCTAGATTACTTTCTATCACGTTTTTGTAGTTCACCAAAAGCTTGGAATAGATCATTTAACTTTGGGAAACATCCTACCAAGCCAGGGCCCTGTGAGTTTTTCTGCACCTGCCTGGGGCACTAGGGGTATTACCCCCACTACAGATAATAGACTAGAAACTGAGGTTAAACAGGAGTGAAACTGACACTTTCAGGTCACTTTCACAGTATTGCCAACCCCAAATGTTCAAAAATCATGAATCAGGCTCACCAAAAATCATGAGATTGGCTTTAAAATGAGATTATGTAGAAATAATAGATTTGGGGTTCTTTTTATTTGCCTTCTGCTTTTTGAGTCTTTAGGGTCCACTGGGGTCCCATTTTGAAGCTTTCTCCACGACCGTGAGGGCTAGAAACTTCATTTTTCTTTAAGAATGAAGGCTGAAATCACCACACGTCCACTTCACTCCAGGAGCTGGGGCTTTAAGGAAAACAATAATTATCATGAGACTGCTGGCAAAATCGTGAGAGTTGGCAACACTGCACTTGTGTTTTAAGGCTAGTGATTTTCCAGAAGGCTCCTAAACACAACACTCCAATGACTGAGCTGCAATTCTCACAGGAGAATATTTAAAACCAAACACTAAGAAAATTCCACATTTCAAAGTTGAAAGAAAAATTGAGACTTCTGCGGTATATCAGGGCCACACAGGCAGGAAAAGAAAATAAACAGGCACAGGAGCTCTGGGCAGCTCTTCCTCTTGAAAGGAAGTTGGAGGGTCAAATCTTCTAGTCTTTAATTAAGTAAAACTTCTATTCCCATCAGCACCTCCACTTACAGATATTAACACGTGCTTAATAACTATACGCTTCACATAGGCGCCGACTGTGTGGAGGCTCCAGCCCTGCAGCACCCACGGGGGAAAAATGGTGGGTGCTGAACACTCACTGGCAGCCCTCTATCAGCTCCCCCTCCAACCCTCCCCAAGTGTTTGCCACCTGCCAGTGAGTGCCAGTGATCAGCAGCTCCACCTCCCTCTCCTGCCCCATGATCAGCTGTTTCGAAGCATGCAGGAAGCTTTGGGAGGGAGAGGGAGGAGCGAGGGCATGGCACGTTGGGGGGAAGGGGTGGGAAGAGGCAGGGTCGGGGGGCAGAGCAGCAGTGGGAAGAGGTGGGGCGGGGTCTTAGAGGAAGGGGTTGGATTGGGGGCAGGGCCTGGGGTTGAGCTCCTCCTGGCACATTGGAAAGGCGGCACCTGTGACACTTCATACTTAAATATCTGAGCCATCTTATCCAGGATTATCCATCCTATATGCACTGGCTCAGGGACTACATCTTCTGGAATATTCTGAACAGTGCTGAGCACCCAGAAGGTGTCCAGTGAATAATACAGTTCATGATAATAATGGTCACATTTATGGCTCTGTGAATGCCATTTCTGTTCTTTGTTCTGGAATTGGCCTGGATACAGCTGAAACCCAAGAATCTGAGGCATAAACACACCTGATATTCATTTGACACTTTCTCATTCCTTCCTTTTCTCATAACAAAAAAATGATAAAACCAGACTGTTTTTGGTTAAAACCTAAAAGTGCACAGCAGTCATTGCTCTACAGCCCAGAATGGGGTAGAACCTGCCACACTTGGGTGGTTAAGTGTTCTCCTCTCATCTGACTCCATTCTCTCTCAGTCTTCATCCTTCCTGATCTCTGTGCTGCTTTTCATGCTGTCAGCCATAAACTCCTTCCCAATCGCCTGGGTCTGTTTTCTTGAGTTTCCAAGAACTGGCCACCTTGGTTTTATTCCCATCTATCAGAGTCTTCTTTTATGGAGCAGGCAGCAGAGCGAAAGGCTGGTCCAGTGGATAGGGAGCTAGTCCTGAGAGATCTGGCTTCTTCTCCTTCCCTGCACCATGGACTTCCTGTATGACCTCAGGCCAATGCTTTAGGGACAGAGTTTCAAAGGTTTTTAGGCACCCAAAGATGCAACTATGCATCTAGTGGGATTTACAAAGCACCTAATTTTCTAGGTGCTTTTGAAAATCCCACTAGGTGCCTCAATATCTTTGAAAATCTGGCTTTTAGTCTGTGTGTCCCTCAGTTCCCCATCTATACAGTGGGGATAATAGCACTGCTCTACCTCACCGAGGGGCCGTGTTGGAGAAATAGGTTACACCTGGTGAGGTGCTCAGATACTATGGTGATGGGGCCACATAAATACCACAGGGAGAGAGGGAACTTCTCTGTACCGCTGCTAGCCCTTCCCTGGGGTGTAGCTCCTTCTTTTCACCTATGCCCCTCACATCTCCCTCTTTTCTGAATGTAAGCTTGGCTAGAGGGTTTAGTTATGTTTCTTCTGAGTCCCCTGCAGACTCAGGAGGTGAAGGGGTTTCTTCAACACTCATAGAATCATAGAATATCAGGTTTGGAAGGGACCTCAGGGAGTCATCTAGTCCAATCCTGCTCAAAGCAGGACCAACACCAACTAAATCATCCCAGACAGGGCTTTGTCAAGCTGGGCTTTAAAGACCTCTAAGGATGGAGATTCCACCACCTCCCTAGGTAACCCAGTTCAGTGCTTCACCCCCCTTGCAGTGAAATAATGTTTCCTAATATCCAACCTAGACCTCCCCCACTAAAACTTGAGACTATTGCTCCATGTTCTGTCATCTGCCACCACTGAGAACAGCCGAGCTCCATCCTCTTTGGAACCCCGCTTCAGGTAATTGAAGGCAGCTATCAAATCCCCCACCTCATTCTTCTCTTCTGCAGACTAAATAATCCCAGTTCCCTCAGTCTCTCCTCATAACTCATATGCCCAGCTCCCTAATAATTTTCATTGCCCTCTGCTGGAGTATCTCCAATTTGTCCACATCCCTTTTGTAGTGGGGGGGCCCAAAACTGGATGTAATACTCCAGATGTGGCTTCACCAGTGCCGAATAGAGGGGAATAATAATTTCCCTTGATCTGCTGGCAATGCTCCTACTAATGCAGCCCAATATGCCGTTAGGCTTTTTGGCAACAAGGGAACACTGTTGACTCATATCCAGCTTCTCGTCCACTGTAATCCCAGGTCCTTTTCTGCAGAACTGCCACTTAGCCAGTCAGTCCCCAGCCTGTAGCGGTGCATGGGATTCTTCACTTGCCCTTGTTGAATCTCATAGGATTTCTTTTGGCCCGATCCTCCAATTTGTGTAGGTCACTCTGGACCCTATCCCTACCCGCCAGCATATCTACCTCTCCCCACAGGATAGTGTCATCCGCAAACTTACTGAGCGTGCAATCCATCCCAACATCCAGATCATTAATGAAGATGTTGAACTACACTGGTCCCAGGACTGACCCCTGGGGTACTCTGCTTGATGCCAACTGCCAGCTGGATATCGAGCTGTTGATCACTACCCATTGAGCCCAACGATCTAGCCAGCTTTCTATCCCCCTTATAGTCCATTCGTCCAGCCCATACTTCTTTAACTTGCTGGCAAGAATACTGTGGGAGATCGTATCAAAAGCTTTGCTAAAGTCAAGATATATCATGTCCACTGCTTTCTCCATATCCACGGAGCCAGTTATCTTATCATATTACCCTCTGCTTTTCAGGATCATCTAAAGACATCCAGATCCTTAATTTAATTACCAGCCTTTTCTTATCTTAGTTGCCTTGCCTGTGTCTGTAACCAAAACACTGACTCCCTGCCCCAGGGGCACAAGCTGGGAGAAGCACCTCCCTGCAGAACTCACATACCATGCTAATATGGTGCAGTTAGAGCTTTGCCTGGGAGCCCACCTCCTGTATGAAACTCAGGGGAGGGGCAAGTACCCCTATTGTCCCTGTTAAATGGTGCACCTGCATTATTTGCTCAGGTGCTTTGACCTACTGTCACCTCTCTTTAGGGACAGGGACCCCATGCTAACTCAGTATCAGCACCCCTTTCCCTCACCACTATGCTGCTGCACAAGCAGGCCATTGTGACAAGCAAACAGTTGTCTAGAGCAGAGGTCTTTGATATGGGATGAAGACATAAAAAGTAGGGCTGTCAAGTGATTAAAAAAATTAATTGTGATTAATAGTGCTTTTAATAATAGAATACCATTTATTTAAATATTTTTGGATTATTTTCTACATTTTGAAATATATTGATTTCAGTTACAACACAGACTACCAAATGTACAGTGCTCACTTTATATTTATTTTTTATTACAAAATATGCTCTGTAAAAAACAAAAGAAATAGTATTTTTCAATTCACCTAATACGAGTACTGTTGTGCAACCTCTTTATCATTAAAGTTGAACTTACAAATGTAGAATTATATATAAAAAGTAACTGCATTCAAAAATAAAACAATGTAAAACTTTAGAGCCTACAAGTCCAGTCAGTCCTACTTCTTGTTCAGCCAATCGCTCAGACAAACGAGTTTGTTTACATTTGAAGGAGATAATGCTTCCTGCTTCTTGTTCATAATGTCACCGGAAATGAGACCAGGCATTCTCATGGCACTGTTGTAGCTGGCGTCACAAGATATTTAAATGCCAGATGCGCTAAAGATTAATATGTCCCTTCATGCTTCAGCCACAGTTCCAGAGGACATGCATCCATGCTGATGCCAGGTTCTGCTCAATAATGATCCAAAGCAGAGTGTACCAACATGTTCATTTTCGTCATCTGAGTCAGATGCCATCAGAAGGTTGATTTTCTTTTTTGGTGGTTCGGGTTCTGTAGTTTCTGCATCAGAGTGTTACTCTTTTAAGACTTCTGAAAGTATCCTCCACACCCTGTCCCGCTCAGATTTTGGAAAACACTTCAGATTCTTAACTTTTGGGTCTTTAGAAATTTCCCAGTGGTACCTTCTTTGCATTTTTTAAATCTGCAATGAAAGTGTTCTTAAAATGAACAACATGTGCTGGGTCATCAGCCAAGACTGCTATAATGTGATATATATGGCAGAATGCTGGTAACCAGAGCAAGGTACATACAATTCTCTCCCAAGGAGGTCAGTCACAAATTTAATGAATGCTTTATTTTTTGAATGAGTGTCATCAGCATGGAAACATGTCCTCTGAAATGATGGCTGAAGCATTAAGGGGCATATGAATGTTTAGCATATTTGGCCTGCAAATACCTTGCAATGCCAGCTACAAAGTGCAATGCCTGTTCTCACTTTCTTGTGATTTTAAAGTAAGAAGAGGGCAGCATTATCTCCTGTAAATGTAAACAAACTTGTTTGTCTTAGCGATTGGCTGAACAAGAAGTAGGGCTGAGTGAACTTGTAAGCTCTAAAGTTTTATATTGTTTTACTTTTGAGTGCAGATATGTAACAGAAAATTCTATATTTGTAAGTTAGACTCATGATAAAGAGATTGCACTACAGTACTTGTATGAAGTGAACTGAAATATATTTATTTTGTTTATCATGTTTACAGTACAAATATTTGTAATAAAAATAATAATATAAAGTGAGCAGTGTACACTTTGTATTCTGTGTTGTAATAGAAATCAATATATTTGAAAAGGTAGAAAAACATCCAAAATATTTAATACATTTCAATTGGTATTCTATTGCTTAACAGTGCGATTAACACTGCAGTTAAATGTAATTAAATTTTTTTGAGTTAATTGTAAAGTTAACTGCAATTAATCACCAGACCTAATAAAAAGCCAACAAATCACTCCCATCTTGTCTTTGCCCCTGTGGCCAGTGCACAATTGTACCTTCATGCTTATTCTCTGAAACTTTGTCCCACCAAATGTAAAAAATCCCAAGCAAGGGGTTTTAACACTTCCCTGATAAGCTAGTGCCTCGTCTTAAAGGGATTCTGGGTCTGATCCTTGGCTAGGTTAATCTGTGTAGCTCTGTTGAATACACTGGAGCTACAGTGAGTTACAGTCAGAGAACTGGCCTGAGAATGTCATGGGAATGGGTGGGTGAGGTTCTGTGGCCTGCTCTGTGCAGGACATCAGACTAGATGATCATGATGGGTCCTTCTGACCTTAAAGGCTATGAGTATATGAACAATGATCCAGTCAGGGCATAGGTGCTTACTTCTGCTTCTGCCGGTGGGTGCCCAACCCCCTTCTGCCCCCAGCCCCGCCCCAACTCCAGCCCTGCCCCACTCCCATTCCAATCCCTTCCCCAAATCCCGGCTCCAGCCCCACCTACTTGTCTGAGTGTGCCACGTTCCTGCTCCTTCCCCTCCTTTCAAGCATGCTGCCAAACAGTTGTTTTGCAGTGACAGGTTGGGAAGCGCTGGGAGGTAGGTGGAGGAGCGGGGATGCGGTGTGCTCATGGCGGGGGAGGTGGTGCACAAAGGAGGGGAGCTTGGCTGTCAGTGGTACAGAGCACCCACTAATTTTTCCTGCTTTCGAGTTGGGGTTTTCTGAGGGCGCTGATTCCAGCACAGTAGGGTCTCTGATTTCAGAAGTGCGGACCCAGAGTTTCTTGGAGAACTGACATTGATGTGATTAGGAATTCACAGCTCAGAGTCTGTGTCCTTATCTCTTTAGATCACCGGTTCTTTCAGAAGTGGGCTGTTATCAATGACCCGAAGGACACCAGGGCAGGAGTGAAAGGATTTGTGAAGTGTAACATTTCTGTCTTTGCACGAGGTGATATAATGGGCTCCCTTCCCACTTCCTCTAGCAGCCAGAATGAGGACATTGAAAAGTAAGTGTGTGCTGCAAAGTTTTGTGTCCCTCCCTTGGGCAGTCATTGCCCAACAGTTCATAATGGGTTTCTTGCACCATTCTCTGAAGCCCCTGATGGAGGCCATTGTCTGAGATGGGAGACCAGCCTAAAAGGGCCCTTTGCCTAGCAGTTTCCACATTTCCTGTGTTCTTGGGCTTTGTCTTGCTGTGGTGATTTACTGTGACCAGTAGAACAATGATAATTTCTTCTAGGAACTTGTTGCTGCCTAAGAGAGTCCCAGCTGAGAGACCATGGGCCAAGATCTGCATCAAGGTTTACCGAGCTGAGGGCCTGCCCAGCATGAGTTCTGGAATCATGGGGGGGTTCTCAAAGATTGTGGGCGAGAAGAAAGTTTTCATTGATCCATATGTGCAGGTGTCATTTGCCGGGCAACAGGTAAGTCTCTGCTTGGGAATTGGGGTCTTCGTATACCACGGGGAGGCCTGGGCAGACCCTCTGTTTTTTGGTATGTTAAGCTCCACATCACTATCGTGTGCAGTAGAGATTGATTCAGAAAAGCATATGTATGGATGTAGGGAGCATACTGAAACTTGGAGAAACAGTCTGCACCAGTCGGAGCTTGGGTAGTCATATGGCTAGCAGCACGAGCCAGTAATAAAGTAGGAAAGTCATGTGATCAGGGAGAATCTGAGCCTGCATAGGTTCATTGTGGAGAGGAGCTGTTGAGGAGATAATGAGCTCAAGCTCTGAGGATCTCCCAGCTTGTTGTGATAGTCCGAGTGGCTTGGCTATCAGACACGTTTCTAGAACTCCTCACGCTGCCGAGTATAGGAAAAAGCTCAAAAGAAATCCCAAGCATGAAATCACACCGACTGTTCTATGTCTGGCTCCCTTGGGTATGTTCCATGGTGTCTGGATGCATTGAAACTGTCCAGCCAGGTCTGTCCTGTACAGCCCCAGCTTCTGTCCCGCGGAACCTGATGTGACTGCTGGTCCACCTTGTGACTCTGTCCTGCCCTGAGGCCTGGAGCCTTTGTTAATCAGTCACAGGGTTGCCCAGTTTTTCCCTCACACCTGTAATATGGTGCAGAGTCCTCAAAAAATTCTTCACTCCTGTTAAACTCAGAGACTGATTACAAGGTGCACGAGAGGACAGGAGCAGCAGTCCTTTTGGATTCAGGAGGAGAGATAGCTCAGTGTTTTGAGCATTGGCCTGCTAAACCCAGGGTTGTGAGTTCAATCCTTGAGGCGGCCATTTAGGATTATGGGGCAAAAATCTGTTGGATGATTTAATTGGGGATTGGTCCTGCTTTGAGCAGGGGGTTGGACTAGATGATCTCCTGACACCCTATGAAGTTAGTACTCTCCTATTGTGCACAGCTCTATATACAGGTAAGCAAAGGTGCAGGCTGGAAGAGCAGCTCCATTGTTTTTCTTATAAACTGAGCCATTTGATATAAGGTTAGCGGGACAACAAACATGGGGCCTTGTATAGCTTCTCTTCGGAGCCAAATAGCACCTGAGGACATTACATTTACTTCTTCTTTCTCCTACCCCTCAGGATAAGCCATCACCTTAGCTCCACATGACATGTCTGGCTCTGGCTATTAGAGGGCTGGAGCCCCTCCATCCTGACCCTTGCTTAGCTATGAGATGCTCCCACCTGAGCTTGGCCTGCATGTGCTCCAATGTGCTGAGCTCCCCCAGGCTAAGCTCCCCCAGCTGGCCAAGGGTGGTTTATGCAGCATCTATACTGCCACTCGCCAGTGTTTTAGAATGACTCCCCTTTCGTTTGCAACGAGGTCAGAACAGGGCCACACACTAATGGGGACATCCAGATTTTCCCAGAATGCCCCAGTGATTTCTCTTGAACCTGTGGCTGGCTTTGAAGCCGCTTGGAGTTCTTTAGCAGTGCGCTGTGCAGTTCTCATGCCTCTCTCTGCCCCAGGGAGAGACCTCGGTAGAAAATAACACGACGGAACCGGAGTGGAATGAGCAGATCAGCTTCATTGAGATGTTCCCTCCACTTGCCAGAAAAATAAAGGTCCAGCTGTTAGACGATGCAAACATTGGGGACGTGGCGCTTGCTACGCACTTCATTGACCTACAGCAGATATCGGATCCTGGGAGGAACGGTGAGACTTTTGCACCCCATGCCTCTGTCCTGTCCCCTGCCATGAAGCTATCCAGACAGACCTCAAGCATCAGATATGATTTTTCTCCCTCATCCCTCCTCCAGGCACCTGCCACAGTCATGTATGCCTCTGTCTGTGGGGTACACCAAAGTCCGTCTGTCATGAAGTGCCCAGGGGGTGTCTGTCTGTGGTGAACCACCCATATCTGTCTGTGGGTGGGGTGTCTGTCTGTGGCGAACAGCCCTTGTCTGTCTGTTGCAGGGGGCAGGAGTGTCTGAGGAGTATGCCCATGTCTGTCTGTGGGGACCGCCCAGGTCTGTCTGTGGGTGAGATATCTGTGGGGCATGGCCATGTCTGTCTGTGGGTGGGGTGTCCATTGGAGGTGAACAGCCCAGGTCTGTCTGGGTGGAGTGTCTGTCTGTGGGTGGGGTGTCCATTGGAGGTGAACAGCCCAGGTCTGTCTGGGTGGAGTGTCTGTCTGTGGGTGGCGTGTCTGTCTGTCTCTGAAGGTGTACCTCGATCTGGAGGTGTACCTGTCAGTGAAGGCAAATCCTGAACCATTTAATTGCAAGTGTTTCTATCCCTGCAGGCTTTAACCCCACCTTTGGCCCCTCCTGGGTGAATCTGTATGGCTCTCCCCAGAACTCGGCCCTGCGGGATGTCCACAAGGATCTGAATGAGGGCCTGGGGGAGGGCATATTCTACCGTGGCCGCATCCTCCTGGCCATTTCTATGGAGATTTTCAGCAGCCCCAGTGCAGTAGATGGCAAGCGCAAGGAGCTGCTGAGGGGCACCCTGAGCAAACTGACGCTGAAGAAGAAGAAGAAGAGTAAAAAGGCCAAGGAGAAATCCAAGGCCAGCACCAAAGAGCAGAGGCAGAGGCAAGGTGAGGACGAGGCTGGCAGCGCCGAGGAGCCAGAGCAGCCCGGCGAGGTCACTGTGGAGGTGGAGGAGCTTCATCCGCTCCCAGAGGTGGGCACTGCAGGGACCGATGGGCCATTCCAAGGGAGGGGATGCGGAAGGGGCCAGGAGCTTTGGGTTTACGCTCCAGCTGAGAGCTGTGTGTAAATATGCTGTAAACACGGAGTAACTCACACCTGCTGTTCTTGCTGTACCACTTGGAGTGTATATATATGTGGAACGAGAAGGGCCTCATATGAAGAGACCCAAACTAACATACAAAGTGGGGCCCTTCCTCTGCCAACGGCGCGTGTGCTCTGGAAGCTGCAGGTGTACGTTGCAGCTGGGTCCATTACTGCGGAGTGCTTTGGCTACCGGCGCTGATTTTTCCTTTTCCACGGGGGTGTTCAACCTCATTTCGCCCTGATGCCCCGCCCTGACTCCGTCTCTTTCCCCAAGGTCCCGCCTTCACTCTGCCTCTTTGTGCCCCTACTCCGCTCCTTTTCCTTAAGGCCCTGCCCTTGCTCTGTCTCCTCCCGCCCCCACTCTGCCCCCTACCCAAGGCCCCCGCTCACCTGCCACTCTCCACCCTTCCTAAAGCCCCTTCCCAAGCCGCCCTACAGCTGTTTGGCGGCAGCGCAATGCCCATGTCAGCTGATGAGTGAGGGTGGGGCACAGCTGTGGCCGCTGGGTGCTGAGCACCACTATTTCTTTCCATGGATGCTCCAGCCCCTGAGGACTCATGGAGTCGGCGCATATGGCTTTGGCCTAGGCCAGTCCCCTATTGGCAGCTCTGGTGCTCTGCTTTTTGAGATTGAGCCCTGGCCTCAGAGAGCAGCTGCTGCCCATTGCTGGCAGGGCCTTCCTGAGGCCTTGCACTGACAGAAAGCCAGTGCAGTCATTTAATATTTGCATTGTGACTGGGGACAATAGGCCAAGCCCCTGCCCCCACCACAGACTGTTGCTTGCCTCCTGCTTGGTGGAGTGAATGCAGGACAGGTTGCCCAGGGTACGAGCACTCAGTCCGCTGGGCCATGCTCCCACTGTGACCAGCAGAGCAGCCCTGCTATGTGTCCCGGCAATTGCCGTCCTGGAGCCTGAGTCAGCAGGGTGGATGAGGCTGCTATGAGCTCAGCACACGGTAAATAAAGTTGTAACTCAGAGGAAAGGGGACCCTTGGGACCCAAGGGGTGAGGGGCCTCAGTGCTGGGACCTTCCTGTCCCCTGGAATCCTCACCGCTGGTCCGGATGGTCATTACACACACCTTCTGTCACCTCTTTTGTGAACTTCTAGTAGGCTTCCCTCTTCCAAGAAGCATCATTTCCATCCTGCCCGCCCTCAGCCTGAGACAGCCAGTGCGCTCTAGCTCCATGTCTCCATCAAGTGCTGGGGAAGTAGGGAAGCCTCCCTCTGGCTCAGTGACAAGGGGAGAGAGAGCTGAGTCTATCAGTAGTGTATTGGCACCTTAGTCTTTAGACCCTCTCGGGCTTCCCCTGTGACATCACTGAGCCAGGGGAGAACCAGGACTGAGCTCTGGGAGATAGAGATTGCTCTGCCACAGCCCCAGAGATCATAGAATCATAGGACTGGAAGGGACCTGAGAGGTTGTGTAGTCCAGCCCCCTGCTCTCATGGCAGCACTAAGAATTATCTAGACCATTCCTGACAGGTGTTTGTCTAACCTGCTTTTAAACATCTCTAATGACAGAGATTCCACAACCTCCCTAGGCAATTTACTCCAGTGCTTAACCACCCTGACGGTTAGGAAGTTTTTCCTAACGTTCAACCTAAACCACCACTGCTGCAATTTAAGTCCATTGCTTCTTGTCATGTAGTCAATGATTATGAACAATTTTTCTCCCTCCTCCCTGTAACAGCCTTTTATGTACTTGAAATCTATTGTTATGTCCCCTCCTAGTCTTCTGTTCTCCAGACAAAACAAACCCAATTTTTTCAATTTTCCCTCATAGGTCATGTTTTCTAGACCTTTAATCATTTTTGTTGCTCTTCTCTGGACTTTCTCCAATTTGTCCACCTCTTTCCTGAAATTTGGCACCCAGAACTGGACACAATACTTCAGCTGAGGCTTAATCAGCATGGAGTAGAGCAGAAGAATTATTTCTTCTGTCTTGCTTACAACACTCCTGCTGATACATCCCAGAATGATGTTCATTTGTTTTGTAATGGTGTTATACTGTTGACTCATATTTAGTTTGTGGTCCATGACCCACAGATCCGTTTCCGCAGTACTCCTTCCTAGGCAGTCACTTCCTATTTTTTGTGTATGTGCAACTGATTGTTCAATTTTGAATTTTAATCCTATCCTCCAAAGCACTTGCAACCCCTCCCAGCTTGGTATCATCCACAAACTTTATAAGTGCACTCTCTATGCCATTATCTAAATCATTGATGAAGATATTGAACAGAACTGGACCTAGAACTGATCCCTGCAAGACCCCACTCATTATGCCCTTCCAGCATGACTATGAACCACTGATAACTACTCTCTGGGAATGGTTTTCCAACCAGTTTTGCACCCACCTTATAATAGCTCCATCTAGGTTGCATTTCTCTAGTTTGTTTATGAGAAGGTCACACAAGGCAGTATCAAAAGCCTTACTAAACTCAAGATATACCACATCTACTGCTTCTCCCCATCCACAAAGCTTGTTACCCTGTCAAAGAAAGCTATCACGTTGGTTTGACATGATTTATTCTTGACAAATCCATGCTGTTAGTTATCACCTTATTATCTTCTCGTTGTTTGCAAATTGATTGCTTAATTATATGCTCCATTATCTTTCCGGGTACAGAAATTAAGCTGTCTGGTCTGTAATTCCCCAGATTATCCTTACTTCTCTTTTCATAGATGGGCGCTATATTTTCCCTTTTCCAGTCCTCTGGAATCTCTCTCATCTTCCATGACTTTTCAAAGACAGCTGGTGACACCCTCTTGCAGCAGCTCTTTCCTCTCTGCTGGGTCCTGCCAATCAAGGCAGCCACTCCTTATGGCCAGGGGATGAAGGCTGCTGTCTGAGCGCCATGTCAGCCTAGGTCCCAGACCTGGTAACCATTCTCGGGCTCCAGGGCCCGCTGCTCTGCTTAGAAGTGTTTTTGACATGACACCGGTGACGGTTAGACTGATTGGTATCTCCTTGTTTAGAACTCACTGGGAGTGAAGGAAGAATTCCTCCTCTATGCTGCCTTCTTTGAGGTGACTATGATGGACCCCTCCATAGGCTCCAAGCCTGTCCGTTTTGAGATTTCAATAGGTAAATGTTTCTGTTGCTCCTGTTTTCTCGAATTGGAAGGCACAAAATGAAAATATTTTTGAGCCTCATCGAAATATATTAATTCACAGCCAGATTAGTTCACAGTTCTAGCTGTAAAGTGCCCTAATAGGTACACAAAACTGCATAACATTAATGTCAAGCTCAAAACACCCTCAAGATTACAAGTGGAGATTCCTAGTGCAGGTTATGGAGATAAATATTCTAGCTACATCAGGCCTTTTCTGAATGGATTAGACATTGTCCAAAGTCCTGGAAAACATTCCAGAGTTAGGGTTGGTGGGCGGGGGCAGGGGCACTTAGGGCAGGAGTAGGATAAGGGGATGGTGGGCAGGGACTGCAGAATAAGGGAGGGGAGCGGAAAATGCAGGAGTGGAGGGAAAGAAAGAGAGAGAAATGGGCAAGGAGGGAGGGGAGGCAGAAGAGGAGACTGAGAAACTCGGTGGTTGAGGAGTGATGCCAGGCAATTGAGGGCAGCAGAGGGATGGGGCATCTGTGGAAACAACCCATGGGAAAATATTTTTTTAAAAAGTCCAAAGTCCCAAACTTTGGAGTTAAGTGAATGATAACACTAGGAAGATGCAAAGGCTCTTGCCGGCTTCTGCTGCTACTTCCCACATGGAGTGGGTTGGGTGGGAGAAAGAAGGGAAGCTGCTGATCTGGGCTGGGTCCTCCTGAGTCTAGTGAGGGTGTCAGGGGGCTAAAAGGCTCCCTATAGTAAAACCATGAACTCTGAAGAGTCTAGGAAGAGTGCATGTCTGGCCATCCAGAGTCTCCAGCTTGTATCCACCATACTCTGATGGCTGGACATTAAGGCCCTGCTAATGCCAGGAACACTGACACTTGCTTCTAGTACTTCAGTGACTGGACAGTCGCATTCTGTCACCTCAAGGCTCTGGTAGAGATTTAGTTTAAAATATGAACAATAAATGTATTTGCCAGGGAACTATGGGAAAGCTGAAGAGGTTGTGACCAAAATGCCCAAGAAAGGTGTGAAAGGAGAAGGGCCTGAAGACAAACAGCCTTTGCTGGATCCCAGTTCAGACGAGGAGTTAGATATTGAAGTTATGGCCCCAAGTCCAACTTTACAGAATAAATCCATGACAGAAAGCCAAAGGCCAGAGCCTACCGAATATGACAGGTGAGTCCTCTTCATGGTGCTCGCTCACATCAGCCCCTTTGCAAAGGTGTTTTGGACTTTTATTCATGCCATAAGGCATGTACATGGGTGTAGATCAGGAGTGGGCAAACTACGGCCCGCGGGCCACATCCATCCTGAGGGACAGTCTTGTCCAGCCCATCTGAGCTCCCAGCTGGCGAGCCCTAGCCCCTCCCCTGCTCTCCCTCCCATGACCACCCTCCCCCCGAGTCTCTGCCCCATCCAACATCCCCTGCTCACTGTTCCCTGACTGCCTCCCATGACTCCCTTCCTCTTATCCAATCCCGCTCCCTTACTCACTGCTCACGAGGGATCGTTGCAGTGGCATGACTGACTCTGGCGAGCAGAGGAGCGGGGGAGTGGAATAAGGAGCGGGGGATGGCGAAGGGCAGTCAGGGAACAGGGAACATTGGATGGGGCAGAGACTCGGGAAGAGGGTGGTCAGGGGAGAGGGAGCGGAGGGTGAGGTTTCAGGGAGGGTGTTTGGGGGTGGGGGTATGAATATGGGTCAAGGTGGTCAGGAGACAGGGAGTGGTTGGATAGGGCGTGGGAGTCCCAGGGGACCAGTCAGGGGATTGGGGTGTGGATAGGGGTTGGGGCATTCAGGGGACAGGATGCAGGGGGAGTTGGGTAGGGGGTGGTGTCCTGGGGGCAATTAGGATGGGGGGGTCACTAGAGGGGGCGATCAGGGTACAAGGAGCAGGGGGGCTTAGATAGGGGGGTGGGGTCCCAGGGGGTGATTAGGAGTGTGTGGGGGTCTCTGGAGGGGGTGGTCAGGGGAAAAGGAGCAGGGGGGATTGAATGGGTCGGGGATTTTGAGGGGGCAGTCAGGGGGCAGAAAGTGGGAGGGGGTGAAGAGGGGGCGGGGGCCATGCTATTTGGGGAGGCACTGCCTTCCCTACCCGGCCCTCCATGCCGTTTGACAACTGCATATGGCCCTCAGGCCAAAAAGTTTGCCCACCCCGGTGTAAGTGGTAGGGCGCCTAGCTGATCATGTTGCACCTAGCCAGCAAGATTCTCTAGTGAATCAGTAGGAGTTGGGGGCTCCTCACTTCCATTGATTTGAATGAACGTTTGGGCCCTAAGTGCTTTTGATCCCCCCAGCCCTAGATGCCATATGTAGGTAGCTAAAGGCCACTCTCACCAGGAGAGCAGGGGTTCTGCCTATGGTGGCAGAAATGCCATGCTGGGTACATTGAGTATTCAGCATCTCAAATGCTGGATGTGAAGTGTTCCAACTGAGGGTAGGAGTGGAGGATTAGCATGTGGTGCATCTCTGGTACAGGGAACCCCCCCCCCCCAAATGGGCAGGGAGATGATGCTATGGGACAAAAGACAGGAATTTAGCTCTTCCAATCTGGTTTTGGAGCTGTCTAGGCACCAGTGTCTGTTGAGCCTTCCCCCCAGAGGGGGTTCAGACTAGCTGACTGCCATAGACACCAGGAGGAACTCAGTCACGTTCTCACTTCTCCTGGCCTCATAGGGTTATTCTCCCATTTTATGGGGTGGGTTAGGCCATCTTAGACTCCTCTGAGCTTCATTCTCTTCTGTTGAGGCTCCTTTTACTTGTTTGGGATGACAAAGGATAAATCCTTTGGCTTCAAACTGTGTCCATCCAGCAATGGCACAATGTCCATGAGAGAGGAGAATGCTCAGTGCCTTTCCTACTGTAGGGATGGACACTGCCTTGAGCATTGCTCTGCGTGCCGGGGCTTCACCAACTGCATGCTGCACCCTAGAGAGCAGCTCCCAACCCCGGCTGGCGGAAGTGCTCATGCAGCCCTTGTCCTGCCTATGGGATTTGCTGTTAGGAGTTCAAGACTGGTGCCAGAGTCTAATGCCAGTGGCCAGACAAGTCTGACCCCCAAAGAAGGTTCAGTGTTTAGGGTCTTGATGAAGTCATTATGTAAGGCAAGTGCCAGCTATGAGAGTCATTCCACTCTGCCCTAGAGAAGTTCTTTGACCTCCCCTGTTGGGGTTGGCTCTGCCATAACACTGCATCAGCCCTTGCATCCAGCCCATATGGCAGGATCTCTGAGCTGGATTCATAAAGGTACTTCAACAACTTGATCATGGACTTAGGTGCCTAAGTCCCAGTTTTAGACTTCACTGAGGTCCACAGAATCCCCACTGAACCCTGTAGGCATCTAAATTCACTTGTTGCCTAAGTCTTCAGGGTAAAAGTTCTCTTGGCACCTGTGTTTCTACCTCTGGATATGCACACTGCTGCCTCCCTTTAGGCATCCGGAGACCTGTCTCCTGCTGAAGCCCAGAGCAATCCATGAATCTGAGAAGATAAGTTTTTGCCCATGGGGTCTGATATGGATGGGGGGTACTCAGAGGTCACCTGCTGGGTTGGGCTCTGTTCAAAATCTGCCTAAGGGCGGTGCCTATCTTTGTGTCAATAGTTAGAGCAATCACATGGGAGATGGGCGACCCAGGTTCAATTCCCGTCTGCTGAAGCAGGAGGAAAATGAGATCTGAATATGTGTCCCATCCCTCTCAGGAATGAGTTATGGATTATTCTCATGTGGGGTTCTGTTAATATCTCCTGTTGATGTTATTCCACTGTGCATTATAGAGTCACTGGGGAAGGGGACTGAACACTGGGTCTCACAGGAGTGTCCTGGCCACTGGACTATAGAGTCATTCTTGTTCTGGCCCAGTGACTTTAAATATTTGTCTCCAGTGGAATGGCTTCACAGGAGAGACTGATGGAGCCCCACATCAGATGATTCCACAGCACCAGATAATTCCCCTCTGGTGGGTCTCCCAAATCCTGTGCAAATCCTCTTGCTAAATGTTACCATGTGATGGCACCCCTCCTTCTCTGGCTGTGGACTGAGGCTCCTACCTGATTCACTCTCATAAGAAACGCCCTGGGCGACCTGACATCCCAGATCAGGATCACAGAGTGAAGCTTCCCTACAGCCTGGACGTAGGAACTTCTCTCTGTGAATGGAACGGGGCTCAGCCCTCACTCCTATAGCTGACATCTCCCATTGGTTAGTCCAAGAGCACCTGCCTAGTATATTTGCTGTTGGGAATGGCATTCTAAGGCGCCTGTTTCTCCCCAACATTGTACAGGGAGCCCAGGTGCCTGACGCAGGCTTTGTGGATCCCCGTGTGTTTCTGTGATTTTCTAGGCACCTGACAGCTAGGCCCTGCAATGCTCAGCATCACCACGCCTAAGTCCCTTGTGAATCTGGGCTTCTGTTCTTGGCATTGAGCTTCTTTCCTGGTGCTAAGGCAGCAGCAGCAGAGCCATGCATCCCATGGCTTGGTTCCCCAAGGCAACTGACATGTATTAGTATGGCTCTGAGGCTGCTTCAGTCTCTCAGCGTGAGTTGTGACCTGCTCTGTCTGCTGCTCTTAGTTCTTACAGCTGCCTGTCCATGCTGCATGAGAAGCCCTGTGTGTACGTCTGGAGCTATTGGGAAGATCACACCTGGAGGCTCTACAATTCCAACTGGATTGTCAAAATAGCAGAACGCCTGGTACAGTATAGCAGTCACAGGGAGACCCTATTGCTTCCTCTTGCGCTGCTTCCTCCTATCGCTGTTTCTCGGGCTTACTGATTTCTTTTATGATGTTTATTTTTAGCAATTTTGAGTTTTATGTAGATGTCCAATAATTGCTGGTGTTTGGGGCTTTCTCATTGTATGTACTGTAACGAGTAATTGTATCTCACGTACGTTACTCCTGGCAATAGTGTATACTGAGAGCGTAATCTCTTTGTAAAGTTCTGTAGCATGCTTTAACAGAGCACGTCTTCAAACAGCACTATGTTAAAGTGCACTGGGCAGACTTCAGTGTGCACGAGGGTGCTCAGGGACCAATTAATGTGCCACAGGTTACTGTAGACATGCTCTTTGATACAAATAACCATTTCTGGTGTTTTCCTAGTGTTCATTGGACAAACACTAGTTTTATTTTTTTTCAGGGTGTTTCATTGGTGTTTATCAGTTAAAATGGAAAATCAAAAGCCCAAAGCATGTGTCGTTAATTTGTCAGGAGTCTAATACCCTCCTCCCCGACTGCAGTCAGGGCCTCTTGCAGGATTGAACCCTGGCTGCTCACATGGGTTTGATCATGAAAAGTAAAGTTTGTGCAATATTGAGATTGTGGGAGCTGGGTGCACTGTTCCATGGTCTTTCATGTTCTCTTTCTCTGCGTGTGAGCAGTGTGCTATCTTTGGACATGTGCTGCATTGTTGTGTTTTGTGATGCAGGTTCTTTGGGGAAGGTGTTGCAAACCACAAAGGAACCTGTTCTCAGCCTTAATTTCTCTAACTGGAGTCAATACTTAGGGCACAATTGCTTCCTGGGAACTGGGCATTGGTGTTTGGGCTAAGAAATCTGAAAGAGGTCACTTCTGTGCTATTTGTGACCACTTTCATTCCAGGTCAGGGAATGTAGTGTAAATATAAGAAGTATCACTCATATAACTGGTTTCCACGTCACTGATACTCTAACAAGAAGCTGACCTGCAAGGCCCTGACATTTGCTACCTGTGATGGAGTGAGAATGGTCTTAATGGTTCCTCTGAATATTGTGTGGGGATGGGTGATTTCCCTTTCTGGATGATACCTGAGGCTGTAACCTGAGCCCAGGAGGGGGATGAAGGAGGTGACACCTTCTGCGCAAGAGACAAAGAAAGAGGAGAGGTTGGAGAGTGAGTTTCAGTCTGAAGCTGGCTGGGGACATGCAGTGAAGTGCAGATGGACTGTCTGGCTCACTGCCCCCCAAAATGGATCCGGCTGAGGGGTCTGGTTCTTTGTACCTACAAGCTCTGTTTTAGATCATGTTCCTGTTGTCTAATAAACCTCTGTTTTACTGGCTGCTGAGAGTCACGTCTGACTGTGGAGTTGGGGTGCAGGACCCACTGGCTTTCCGAGGAACCCCGCCTGGGTGGGCTCACTGTGGGAAGCACACAGAGGGGCAGAAGATGGCTAATGCTCTGAGGTCAGCCTCAGGAAGGTGGAAGCTGTAAGCTGTGAAGTTCACAGAGAGGAAGCTTCCCCCACAAAGTCCTGACTGGCTTCGTAGGGAGCAGTTCCAGAGCATCACCCCAGGGACTCCATGACACTACCTCTTGGCAGAGCGGCCCCAAGTTTATTTTAGGCAAATTCTTTGGGGACTTGACCCGAAGGCAATCCTCTCCCTGCTGCATGTCTGCACTTGCACCCAGGGATAATTTGAACTTGGCGCTTGTCTCAACAGGAACATGGACTGGATGATGTGGAGATGCTCATGAGGAGGCCAAAGTCTAAAGCAGAAGACAGACTCAAGCAGGTGCTGGAGGAGTTTGTAGCAGGGTGCAGGTTAGTGAGTCACTGCTTCCTTTGGTTTCTTTCTGAGCTCTTTATTTGCATTTCGGTGAATGTTCCCAGACACCACACTCTCCCCAGACCTTCCCCAGCCTGTTCTGCCCCAGTCACAGGTGTAAGCCAAAACCCATAATTTTTCAGTCACAGTTAGAGGTATATCGAAATGTCCCAGAAGTTGGGATCCAATCACACCTAGCTCCAGATCCAAACATTGTGGCGAAGGCTCTTCACTAGTTATATTAACTGGTCGGGAACCTGGTGTGACCAACTATAGAGGATGCAACCCTGGTGAGTTCTAGGTAATCATGGGTGTCTTTAAGAACTAAGGTTTGGATTCACAAAGGTATTTAGGTGCCTAAATCTGGGTTTAGGCACCTAGGTCCCAGCATAGGTTTCACGGTGATTCATAGAATTCTTACCAAACTCTCTAGGTACCCAACCTCATTCAGCACCTATATTATTGGGGTAAAAATTCCCTCAGTGCTGAAGTTTCTGCCTTTGGGAACATGCAGTACTGAGGGAGAGAGAAGGATTCTGTAGTCAGGGGGCTAGGGCATGCATCTGAGAAGTGGGAAATCCATGGGCCAGTCCTTCTGCTCCAATGACTCATTAATTAGGTATCCCCAGTGGAATGGCTTCAGCAGGAGAGGCTGAGGAAGCCTCACATAAGAGTATCCCCTAGCTCAGTGGTTAGAGCACCCTCCTGCCAGGTGGGGACCCCTGTTCAAATCCTTACTCCCCCTGTGCCTGATGGAGGTCTTGAATCTGAGTCTCCCCTGTCCCAGGTGAGGAGCACTAACCACTAGCAATAAAATTATAAGGGGATCCAACCTATTCTGGCAGTTTAGCATAGCCCTAGGGTGCCTGCCTCACCCATCTGCCCAAGAATTGGCTTAGGTGCCTGGAGCCCCCCTACTCCTGGAGAGAGGTTCCTGTTTGTGAATTGCTAGCAGAGATTGGTACCTGTCTCCTGAGAAGGGCGGGGTTTCCTCTCATCTGCATCTCTCATTGGTAGTTTAGGCAGCTGGCATATGGCAGTCTAAGGTGCTTGTCTCTCCCCAGTCATTATATAGGGAGCCCAGGCGCCTAGCTCAGATTCTGTGGATCACAGTGTGGCCCTCTGATTTTCTAGGCACTTGAAAGTACAGGCTCCAATTCCATGGGTGATCTGGGGCTGGAGCACCCATGGGGAAAAATGGTGGATGCTGAGCACCCACCAGCAACCCCCCATCAACTTCCCCTCCAGCCCCCCAGGGTTTGCTGCCCGCTGGCAGGTCCCTCTGATCAGCGCCTCCCCTCCGCCCCCCACATCTCCCGCCCGCCACAGTCACCTGTTTTGCATCATGCAGGAGGTTTTGGGAGAGAGGGGGAGGAGCGAGGGCATGGCTTGCTGGGAGGAGGAGGCGGAGCGGGGCGGGGGGAGGGTGGAACAGGGGTGGGGCCTGGGGCAGAGCCGGGTATTGAGCACCCCCTGGCACACTGGAAAGTCAGTGCCGGTGCCTGAGAGTTAGGTGCTGGGACACTTGGTGTCACAACACTTAGGTCCCTTTGTGCATCTGGCCTGGCTGGCTTAGGCAGTGTTTCCCCGAGCAGGGAAACAGATGGCAGTGTGGAAGATGTAGACATTGAAATGGTGTGTGTTGAGGGGGAGGGTTGAAATGTTTCATTTTCCTAGTGTGGGGCAGGCCTAAGCTTTCTACGCGTGGGGCAAGTGCTGGCCTGATGGACCGTGAGGCACACAGAGCCCAGAGCTCTGCAGAGGCCGTGTGGGCAGTGACCAGAGCAGGCCTGTGTGCTCCGCAGAGCCATTATCAATCAGAGGAAGGGTGTTATACTGCAAGGGACTGTGTGGTTCCTCTGCTGCTTTGCACACTGCACTGACGCACAATGGGGCAGGCCCCTCCTTGAGCGAAGGGCTCTACAGTTTAGGAAGAAAACCATCCAGCTAGTAAGGCTGGTCAATAAAGACAAGAAAAGAGGGGAAGAGAGGGAAGGAAAAGGAGGAAGGGGGATGGAAGCCAAGAAGAGGCAGGAGAGATTGAGTGAGCTCCTTCAGGGCACCGTGCTCCCAGGAAGCACAGGGGAGAGCAGGCTGCTGTTCCAGGGCTGGTGTTAATAGGTGGCTGGTCGGTTTGCCACAGAAAGCTAAATGCAGCTGTAGGCGCTACGCCAGCCACTCTCTGCTTTGATAACTGCCTTCATGCTTACCCTCCCTTTCTGCTCAGAAAGACCCACATGGACAGGAGGCAAGTGTCGGGGGTAGCTGTGTTAGTCTGTAGCCACAAAAACAACAAGGAGTCTGGTGGCACCTTAAAGACTAACAGATTCATTTGGGCATAAGCTGACAGGAGGGAGACTGAAGCTGGCTAAAGTCCCATTCAGTGTGACTGCTCAGTGGGGCTAGAGCCTAATTTACTATGAAGGGGACACACGAGGTTCTGTCTAATCCACAACTCATATGCTGCTAAGGGCTGTTGGTGGTTGGAGAAGGAAAAGCAGTTCAGAGGGAAGGGAGATGTTAGTGGTTTCCCTTGAAATCCATTAGGTTCATGTTTCTGGAGCCATGCCCTGCCTGAGGGAAGTGGAGAACGTGATCCTGGCTCAGGGCTCACAGGCTCTCTTTAATCACAGGCAGTATTCACTGAATGCGGAGAAAAAAACCATGACACGTCCAAACAACCTCGACAGATGTCGGCTGAAATCCCTGACACACAATATTGTAAGTGGGGTGGGGTCTGTGGGGTTGAGGGGAGAGAGGGGCTTTGGGTGGTCACTGGCTCTGAGAAGAGTTTAACGAGAAGGACAAGGCGGAATTGCCATCCTGGGAGATGATTAGCACCTATTCTGCCGGTTCTGAAGGAACTGTATGTGTCTGCATGGCCACTGGTATATGCCCATCACCGCAGCCTCCTTTCTGCTGCTCTTGCATCCGGAGCCTCAGTGCGGTTCTGCACAAGTGCATGGGTCTGCCCACCTGGAGCGCCCTCGAGACTGATGGGGCTTGGCTACCTGGAACAGCTTGCAGGATCAAGACCTTAGCCAGTAAAGCTGAGCTACTGCCTGTCTGCAGGAGGCTGTCCCTTTACCTTCCCCACTCAAGATAATACCTAAGTAACTTGGTAAGCCTCCCACTGTGCCCTGAAGGGTGATCACCTTGCAGAGAGGGTTGGTTCTAACACTAAAGGCCCTCTGTGACAGAGTCTGTGGTTACTGCCCCTGTCACCTTCCCCCCACACACACGCCTCCACACTCAATAGGAGCAGGTGTCCATCTCCCCATGGATCCTGTCCTGAGTAGGGGCTGGCCCCAGATGCTGCAGAGGAAGTTGTCAGGCTCTCCACAAGGGCAGTTCTTCAGTAAGCAACCCCAGAGGCAGTTTGTTCTGTGATTGGTTTGTGCCCCACACTGATTTTATCCTAGCCCATGTAACTCTCACACTCTTCAACAGCTCCCTCCTGCCATGTAACCTAGTTTGGGGCAGTGTCTGGCCCCCAGCCCAGATTCCATCAGGCTCTGGAATCAGCCCCTGGAAAGGCCCCTGAAAGGGGAGCCTGAAGCTCAGGTGGAACAGGCTCACGGGGGCTGCTCCACCACAAAGAAACAGTTGGAGTCTCCGCTGAGGGCGGCCCCATGAATGGTGTCCTGCTCCCAAACCAGGGAGTCGTAGTCAACAAACCAACACTTGCACAAGGCTCGTGCTGCTCAGTTCTTTCAGACACACACTTTGTGGCTGCGACCAGAGCTGTGCCCTGTGACCCACTCAACCGTCCGTTAACCCTTGAAGGGGTAAGGCACAGGACAGCCCTTGCGAGGGCTACAGCAGTGCATGGCAAAGGCCTCGGGAGCAAGCCTAGGCAAATGGGAGAGATGAAGGCCCCACGACTGCCCCGTTTCTTCACACACTTGCCCTCACCCTGCCCTCCTGCATGTCCATGGAGAAACCCTTTGCTCACCTTGCAACTGCCCAGGGAAATCCCACTCATCCACTCCCCACCTGCCCAGGGAGGGTTCCCCCTTACCCCTGACCCCCCCAGCCCCTGCTGCTGTGCCCATCATATTGACGTTCTGCAAGCTCTGCTGCCTCAGGAGTCCCCAAACCCTCATGAAAATGCAGCCCCCACAGCCTTGCACACACTTGTTGCTTTTACACTATCCTGCCCCATTCAGCTCTGGGTGTGGCTGGGCTGCGTGGGGCTAAGCATAGGGGTGTGGCTGCGCTTGTGGGACCGGGTTCCCAGGTGAAACTGGGCTGTGTGGGGCCAGGTTCCTCCATGCGGCTAAGCAACGGGCTCAGTGTGTGGGTGTAACTGGGCCATGTGGGACTGGGTTCTCGGGTGCGGCTCAGCAACAGGCTCAGTGTTGCTGATAAATTGCTTAAAGTTGTTTGTGATGTTAGTTTGGAGGAGACCTGTGCCCGCTCCGTGGCTACTCCTGTTCTCTGCCCTCTGGGAGCCGTGGGGCCGGTGAGAGCTGTGCTGGAAATGGACCTATAGCCTTGAGTCCACCCCACTGAGCACAGCTCCTCAGACAGTCCTAGATGTGACCACCTGGCCTCAAGACGCTGGTGTCTCCTGCGTTCTCGGTGGGAGTCAGGCGCACTGCAGGCATTTGATGTCTCTGGCATAGGCGTGCACAGCACATTTCATTAGGGTGTGCACCCAGGGAATGGTATTTATTTATTTTAAAGGCGCCGCACTCTGCATTGAAAGCCACTTTTTTTTTGTGACATTAGTGTGTGTCTGGGCACACACAGCATGCCCTGTGCACACGCCTATAGTCTCCAGCGTTCGCGGTGGGAGTCAGGCGCACTGCAGGCACGTGACGGGTGTGCTTTGTGTTCAGATCCTGTATGCGAAGCAGGGGCTCCGTGTGAGGAGGCGGCTGACTCGAGCCAACGTCAAGGAGAAAGTGAACGACACTAAGAGAATCCTTGGAAAGCTGCGCTCCCTGGCTAAAGAGGTATAATGGGCACTAGCCGGGAGGCTGGGCAACGCCCCCTTCTGGGCAGGCAGGCAGGCGTGAGGGGCCAGGCCCCACTGGCTGGGTGAGTGGAGACTAGGCTCTCCTTTTCCCTGACCCCTGTGGATGGACAGAGATGGGCTCCCTTTGCCAGTTGGGAGAGCGGGGGTCGGGCTCTCTCCTTCTCACTAAACAGGTGGCCTCCCTGCTCTGAATTATTTTTTCTGATTGTAAACACTCCTGTGAGCTTGGGGTCAGTGCCAGTGAGAGCCACGGCCGCTGGGGCCAGGCCTGCTCCCATGAGTAGCTGGACCCTCACCCCACTTGGGAGGTGTGTAGAGAACATTAGATTGTATTATACTGTGTGACTGGTTGGATCACAGAAGCCAAGACTACTTACTCCCGCCCCTGCTTTCTTTCTCTGGCTGCTTGGGACTCCAGAGACTTACCTGGTTTGAGCCAGACCTGCTAGCTTGCTGAAAACCCAGAACCAGGTCTGAACCATGTCCCCTAACAGCTATAGGCTTACCTGGAAGCAGGTTGAGAAGTGTTCCTGCCTTTAGCACTCAGTTGTTCAACTCCCAATGGGGCCCAATCTCTAAAGAAATCTTTTTTACCCTGTATAAAGCTTATACAGCATAAACTCATAGATTGTTTGCCCTCTATAGCACTGATAGAGAGAGATGCACAGCTGTTCACCCCCTCGGGTACTAATATGTACTCTAGGTTAATTAATAAGTAAAAAGTGATTTTATTAAATACAGAAAGTAGGATTTAAGTGGTTCCAAGTAGTAACAGACAGAACAAAGTGAATTACCAAGTAAAATAAAGTAAAACACACAAATCTATCTCTACTACAGAAATAAAACTGAATACAGATAAAAGCCTCATCCGCAAATGTTTTAGCGAGCTTCCTTTTACAGACTAAACTCCCTGTAGTCTGGGTCCAGCAATCACACACACATCCCTGTAGTCACTGTCCTCTGTTCCAGTTTCTTTCAGGTGTCCTTGCAGGTGGAGAGGCTATCCCTTGAGCCAGCTGAAGACAAAATGGAAGGGTCTCCCAGGGGGTTAAATAGACTTTCTCTTGTGGGTGGACACCCCTCCCTCTTCCTATGTAGAATCCAGTTGCCAAATAGAGTTTTGAAGTCACATGGGCAAGTCACATGTCCAAGCATGACTCAGGACTCGCAGGTGTCTGCCATTGTCCACATGCTACCTTGAACGTCTTCAGGCTTATGTGGATTGGAGCCTCCCAAGCTCTTTTGTCTGTTAAGTGCTTCTTGATTGGGCACTTAACTTGCACATTCCTTTCTCAAGAAGCTGACCAAATGCTTGATGCAAATATACAGCCAATATTCATAACTTCAAACACTCAAATGGTACATGCATACAAATAGGAAGAATAGATTCACTATATCAAAACCTTTACAGAGATATGTTACATGGCATATGTAGCATAAAACATATTCCAGTTCTATCACATCTAAATTTATAAGTATATCCCCATAAAGCCTTATGGGGTGCACCATCACATACTGCTCAGCCACTAGGTGGCACCATGTGTCACAGACCTTATTGACGCTCACAATAGCCATTCCTGGCAGAGCATTAGTGTCTTAAAGTGAACACATCCCTGGTGCGCTTCTGGGGATAGGAAGCTTTATGGCCTGTGCATATATGGCACAAAAGCCTCAAATGCTAGTAGCAGCCCTGCAACCTGCTCTGTCCAAGGTGTACGTGACAGAAGATGATAGAATAAATGGTTCTAAGTGATGGAGAAATAGTGGATCTGCTGTGATTTGTGAGCAGAACCTAATGATCCCCGGCCTATAGGTGACATCGCTGCTGTCTGCCCCCACACGGCCTGGTCTGACACACTGTTAAATCTCGGCCATTTGGCAGCAGAGGATCTGGGCTGAACACATTCTGTGAATTCTGAGCTTTCATTTAAAACAATTCTGTTTCTTTTTCTGTAGCAGAAATTTAGGCCTTTCTATATTCAAAGTTTCCTCACAGTTTAGTTTTAATCAGTTTACAAAACTCGTTCATTAAACCAGTGAAAACGTAGTGTGGATACTCTTAACTGGATTAAAACCAGATCTGCCTCGATGTAGGTCTTAACTGATTCTTAACTGAATTAAGCTAAATGTATATAAATTTGGCTTAGTATGGGTTAAGTGTGTCCCCAGTGGGTATTCCATGCGTTTAATTCACTTGGTTTGGAATCACTCCTTTAGTGATTTGGATGCAGCTTTGAACACAGACAAGGCGTACCTCTTCGCAGTGATAACTAATGACATGCTGCCCTGTTAATCCAGCGCATAGAGAGCTGTTCCCAGCCAGCAATGAGACAAAGACAGGAATTTACTTCCCGTCTTTCCTTATCTCAGTGAGATGTGAATTTCAGCACCTGCCAAAGCCATCTAAGTGCCAGCACCAAGCACTGTCTGTCAACCTACAAACAGACTGATTTTTTAAAACTGATGTAATTATTTCTGTGCCGGTTTGTGTGTGGACACTAATTTTGGAATAAAAGGGGCCAAAGTCAATTTAGGTAAAATTGGTAACAAAACAATGTTAGCAAAGGGGACTTTAGTCGCTTTTATTCTGAAATTAGTGTCCACACACAAACCGGCGCCCAAATAACTACATCAGTTTTCATTCATATACCTTTCGTTGTTTCATGCAAGTTGAGCATAGACCACACCGCTAAGGCAACTCTTAAACTGTCTGTTTTTCTTTAAAGTGTCCACGGAGGAGAGAATTAGTGTGTTGTCCTTGTGTTTCCCTCTGAGGAGTGAAAAAAACATGGAAGATTTTCTTTTTATAAGGATGTGGTTTTTATGTTAGAACTGTCCATCTCATCTATATTTACCAGAGGGCTCACTGGCTGGCTGGAGAACCATAAAAGGCTGGAACCTGCACAATTAAGAGGGAGAAGAGGTTTTTTAGTTAGGTTTTTTTTTTTAAAAAAAACAACAACTTTCTTCGTTGTTTGTCTCCACAGTTGCCCTGGTGCCCCACTTTGTGCCCGTGCCATGCATTTACTGTACAGTTTTGCGCTGTGGTGAGTGCATAGGACACATTGTCTTAATGTAACCGTTCTGCTAGGTGGTGTCAGCGGGAATGAGGGCTAGGTTCCTCTTAACATTGCAGACCGGAACTGGCTTGAGCTCCGACCCAGAAATCTGGGAAAATTAAACACCACCCCTGGGCACCTCTGAAAGACAATAGTTCTCCACTTACAAGCACTGAGTGTGTATAACAACCCCCACCCCCCACATTCATTTAGGAAAACATTGCAACAATAATTCAAAAGCACGTAAACCATAAGTAAACACCCATCTCACAGTACATCGGACAATGTCCTTTGCCTCAGTTTGCCACCTTGTGGTATGAAATCTGATGGACGAAAGTCCCTTTAACCCACTACTCCCCTTTCCCTCCACTGTACACAGTTGGGGTGTGTTCATGTGGGTTTGTCTCACCCATCAAGAGAGGGCCACTGAGCAATACCTCTTGCTGCTGCTGCTGTCCCTGCTGCTCGCTGCCTCTGCTACTGCTCACTACTGCCACTGTTACCTCTGCCACTGCTTGCTGGCACCACTACAGTGCCATGTTCTGAGGTTCCCCTGCTTAGCCCAGCTCTAGTCATTTCATTGGTGCTGCCTCTGTCTTGTCTTTCATTGCAACTCTGGCCCCACACCAGGTCTCAGGCTCAGCCTCTAGACCTGTTCATCAGTGATGTCAGCTCTAGTGACCACTGAACAGAAACGAGGCCTCTCACTTGAGTCTGATCAACTCCATTATTAAACACTGGAAAGAGAATGTTTCAAGTGGTCGCTATGATACTTTAAACAGAGTGTTGAACACCAGTTCTCATCCCTCTCTAACTTTCACTTAGAGTTGGCACCCCTGCTTAGCGACTGATGTTCAAGTTAGGGTGATCCCTAACTTGAACATCGGGTAGGCTAAGTACAGTTCTTTTGCCTGTTGCTCCTATAGTAAGGACTACCCTGCATTTTAATGCAAAAACCCCAAACTGATCACTTTGGCAAAGCAGCTCTGACTGCTGAACACCTAGGCAGAGTGGATGTGTCTGTGCGAATACAGTCTGCTCATGAAGTCTTTTCTCCCAGTTCATCACTAGATGGCAGCAGAGAGCTCATCTGACCCCGGCTCACATTCCTACAGACATGGCTTCAGTCATAAATACTTGGGAGAAAAGATTCAATGCCCGTTCATCTGAGGGCACAGAAAGCTCTCACTCCACTGCTCTGGTCTCCCCAGGAGTCTGTCAGTGGGCTGGTCTTCACTAGGGCGGGGGATCAACTGCAGATACGCAACTTCAGCTATGTGAATCACGTAGCTGAAGTTGGCGTATCTGCAGCCGACTTACCTCCCGTCCTCATGGTGACGGCAGTCGGCGGTGCGCTCCCCCATCGACTCCGGCTTACTCCTCCAGGGGAGCTGGAGTTCCGGAGTCGGCAGGGCCAGCGCTAGCAATTGATTTCTTGCGTCCTCACAAGACTCGAGAAATCGATTGCTAAAACATCGACCGCTGCCCGCAGTAGTGAGGACGTACCCAGTGAGAACAGAGAAGGCTGGAGATTCCAGATATTTTTAATGAAAAAACAAGCAGCAACACAAGAAATATATAACCCCATGTAAAATCTTTGCAGGTCACTTTTAAAAACTGCCAGGAAATTAAGTGCAAAAACCTGTTAGGATACATATTTTAAATGTCAAAGTCAGGAAATGCAGAAGTGAAGTTCACTAAGCAACAATATCTTTGTATCTTGTATATTGCACTTTCTAAGAGAAATAAAATGTATTACGTGATCAAGATTTTCAAAAAAAGTCACCTAAAGTTAGGCCCCTAAAACCACAGTTAAGCGACTAGCAAGGGACTTGATTTTCAAAAGTGCCAGGCATTCAGCAGGGTGGGAGTTTTGCCATTAACTTTGGTGGAAACAGGGTCGGATCATTTGTATTCCCTCATGGGGACAGACTCTCTGCATTGTCGATATCTTCCAGCCCCAGTGCACGCTCCCGGATGTCCTACTCTGGATGTTCAGCAATAATAAGCGAGTGGCATACACAAGAATTCCTGCACAGAACGTCCTCTACTCTGTAGTGGAAGAGGAGAAAGGCAAGGACTGTGCAAAGATCCAGACTGTCTTTTTAAAGGTAGACGTTGTGTGAAAAACCTAACCATATTCCTTTTCACTCTGTGTTGGTCTCCCTTCCTTCCCCAGATCTAATGATTGGTTCTGTATCTGAGATAGAATTTGTAAGACTAGTAAAAGCCAAGCAGTCTAATTTCATAGTGAGGATACTGCTCATCTCTATACCCAGGTCCAAACAAGTGAGCTCCTGGACTGGGTAAAGATTTACTTGACTTCTTTCACAGAGTGGTTGTTTTCATTTAGGAAAAAAGCAGCAAAAACATTTGGAACATTTTGACATGGGAACGTTTCATCATTTGCAGAACAGAATGTTTTGGTTTTTGTTTAAAAACTGCTTCATTTCAAAATTACTTTAATATTATAAAAACAACGAGAAGTCTGGTGGCACCTTAAAGACCAACAGATTTATTTGGGCGTAAGCTTTCGTGGGTAAAAAGCCACTTCTTTGGATGCAAATCTGTTAGTTTTTAAGGTGCCACCAGACTCCTTGTTTTATTGTGGAAATGTTTTGATTTTATGGAAACAAAACATTTTGATTGTGAAACACATTTTGTTCTTAAATTTTGAAAGTTTTGGTTTCCTTCTGGAACATAACATTTTTTTTTTTTTTGAGATCGTGGAATTTCCCAAGAAACATAAAATTTTTTCCTGACCCAGATGCCCTTCATACTTAAAGCTGCAGGCACAGTGATGGTGCACTGCTAATCGCCGGTGTGTGATATAGTCACTGTTGGTCTGATAGCCTGTGAGTCTAGCTGGGAAGTGAATCTAACATTCTGTGCTCCAAGGTCCCAGGGTCCCGCACCGGAGAGATCTTTGCAAAACTCGAGCTCTATATGTGGCTGGGGGTGACCAAGTACGTGAAGAACAGCACTGCAGAACTGCCTGAGGAATTCAAGCCTGTCTATGAGAGTGGCCAGCAGACAGAGAGGCTCCCGGCGCGCATGCCGCCCAGTCGGCTCAGCAGGGATGGTGAGCACAGACTGCCCTGGTTACTGGTTAATGCTGGTTACTCTATAGTCCCACTGGTGGCTAAAGTGAAAACAAATGAGAGAGTGGTGAGTTGAGCGAGTCCTGCCTGTGGCCGAGTGGTGTGGCCTGCCACACGCACCATCCTCCTCCCCACCAGGTTGTGGGCTCTGCCAAGAGCCTTTTTGGCTCGGGGAAAGTGTGTTTGCCGCAGCATCATTTAGAGTGCTGCCATCTTCTGTATGGATGGCACAGATGTGCTAGCATGGGGGACAGAGAGAGCAAGGCACCTCAGCCTGCCATGGACAACCTGTGTCCCTAGGGCAGTGGTTCTCGACCTATTTGCCATTGTGGGCTGCATCCAATACCACCTTTATGGCCTGAGGATGTCACATGGGCCACAGCTGTGTGCTGATTGGGCTGCAAGTGGTCCACGAGCTATGGGTTGAGAACCACTGCTCTAGGGTTTCAAATTCTGGCAGAATGTCACAGGGACCCCCCCTGCCAGTGAGAAAGGGGCACTGTGACTTCATAAGCTACTGGAGTGTCACTGTCTGGGCTCCGATTTCTAGGATGTGTGACCTGCTCAAGACCTGTCCAGTAAATCATCGACTTCGCTGAGACCTGATGCAGCTCTGAGGGGCACATGTTCGTAGTAAATTGCTCCTCAATGAACCCCTGCCCCCAAAGACTCTAGAGCACTAGTTGTCACTGGGGACAAAGAAATTAACCAAAAGTGGACTGCCTAGCTCAGGGGTGGGCAAATGTTTTGGCCCGAGGGCCACATCGGGGTTGCAAAACCAGTGAGGGCCAGGTAGGGAAGTCTGTGCCTCCCCAAACAGCCTGGCCCCGCCCTCTATCTGACCCCCTCTGAATGCCCAACCCATCCAATCCCCCTGCTCCTTGTTCCCTGACTGCCCCCTCCAGAGACTCCCTCGACCCTAATCAGGACCCCCCAGGATCCCACCCCCTATCCAACCCGTCTTCTCCTTATCCCCTGACTGCCCTGACCCCTATCCGCCCTGACCCCTATCCACCCCGCCCCCTGACAGGCCCCCTGGAATTCCCACACCTATCCAACCCCCCCGACCACCCTCCGAGACCCCGGCCCCCTTACCACGCTGCTCACACTCTGCCACACTGATCCACTGAGTGCACAGCCCTTCCCCCCAGAGCGCTGCCTACGCAGCGTGCTGAGGCTGTGGGGGAGAGGGGGACATTAGGAGACGGGGGAGGAACCTCCCCAGCCGGGAGCTCAGGGGCCAGACAGGATGAGCCCAAGGGCAGTAGTTTGCCCATCGCTGGCCTAGCCAAAGCCATATTGAGATATACTGATCCAAAGCACTTTAGCAGACACCTGTAAAGGTGCTGTCCCCTGCCCTCCTCACCTGCAAGGGCCACCCCCTCTCCCTCTGGGCCTGTCTAGAAACTCTCTCCCAAGAGTGCTAAGGGCATACCTAATCTGTTCTCATAGCATCCCAGAGATTTCTGCTTTTTCTCGTCAGACTTCAGTTACTTCCAGCTGCGAGCTCACGTGTACCAGGCTCGGGGGATCCTGCCTGCTGACGACAATGGTCTTTCAGACCCATTTGCAAGAGTGGTGTTTTCGACACAGTGCCAGACCACCATGGTAAGGTCTCTCTGCTCCCACTGCTGCCCATCTCCTTCACCTCGGGAAATGCACTTGTGGACCAAGTCAGTCACTGCTGGCAGTGGTGGAAGCTGGCATCACAGGAAGAGACCATTTAGGGTGACCAGATGTCCCGATTTTATAGGGACAGTCCCGATTTTTGGGTCTTTCTTATATAGGCTCCTATTACCCCCTACCCCATCCCGATTTTTCACACTTGCTGTCTGGTCACCCTAAGACCATCCACTTACTTGACTCCAGCCGTGAAGAATTTTCATGCCCTTTGAGACTTTCCACACTCTGTTCCCAAGGAATTAGCTCAAATCTGTACTCATCACTGAGAGCTTTTAATCGGCGTTTCGCAGTCCTGTGCTGAGGGGACAGGTGTAGGGATTTGCCAACGCACACAAAAATCAATTGAATTGTATACATATTCTAAACCGAAGGGATACTTATACATTCCATGTTACATTGTATCACTCTTTGTAGTTGGGTTACTCATTTTGGTAACAGACCATGAACTGTCCAAATGCTGCTAGTAAGCAAAGCTGCAGATTATCACACGTCGTTCTTCCTACTCTTTCTTTATCTACTAGTCACAGGCTACTTACAAAGCCACTCGTGAATCTGTGGCTTGTCCACTGTTAATCTGTTTCCTTTTCTTATTCCTGCCAGGCCTGCACTGAGCAGTGGGAATATTTAAGGAATCTTTGGTGACAACAGTTGTATCTGAGGGGGACTGGCTAATGCCAAGATCAGCCCCCAGAATTTTCTCATCTCCTGCTCTTGAAGGCATTGGCCATGCGCACACTGCACTGAGGGCTGTACGCGTCTGTGTATTTGTGCGTGCTCTATAGTCCCCTGTAGCAGTACAATGACTCATCCCTGTGTCGCCTCCTGCTGGCCATCTGGGAATTAGCTCTTTCCAGCTCTGGAGCACCGTCTGCAGGCCGATGTCCCGCTTGCCGCTGGCCCCATGCCCCTCCTGGACCCTGATGCCCTCTTACCTGGGGTGCTGCCCCCTGGCAGTATCCCCCCAGATCTCTGGGTCTTCCCTCCCCAGGGAATCCCCACCCACTATCCCCACCTTGCCTCAGCCTATGGGTTACTGCCAGTCACCATCGACCCCCTTTCACTGGGACCAACTGCAGTCTGTATGAGCCGGTCATCATAGGCAAGGGGGGTTTTGGGGCCAGCTGCCTCTGCCTACCTGTGGGCTGCCCCCTGCAACCCCAGTATCCCTTTTGGCCTTCTGCTAGGCTGGCAGCCTGGGGGGTTTCCAGGCTGGAGGTCCCCAGCTCCTCTGGCCTTCCCCCAGCCCTGCTCCACTCCAGGTACCTTCTCAAGCTCCCCAGCAGCTCCTGTCTACCTCCACAGCTAGAGGAGACTGACTAGCTTCTGGCCCACTGTCCTCTTATAAGGGCCAGCTGGGCCCTTATTGAGCTGGCCGCAGTTGTGGCTGCTTCCTTAATTGACCTGGGAGCTGCTTGCCCCCAGCCACAAACTTCTCCTGGGCTGTTTATAAGCCCTTTAGGGTTGGAGTGGGTAATCACTCCGCTACATCCCCCTCACCCTGCTTTTGGGGAAGGGAAGTCTGCAGGCTCCCTCTCCCCCTTCCCACTACTTCCTTAAAGGGCCATTGTAAGTATGAACTTGACTGAATTCAAGAGACTCTGCTGAGCTCCATTAATCCTGATCACTCTCCATGCAGACTTTGGAGGAAACCCTGAGCCCATTGTGGAATGAGCTACTTTTATATGATCAGCTGATTATTGATGGGAGAAGAGAGGATTTGAAGACGGAGACCCCCGTTGTTGTCATCAATATCTTTGACCATAATAAATTTGTAAGTATAACAGACTGTCCGTAAGCTCAGTATGTGCAGAAGTCTGGGGAAAGCTGAGGGAATGTCTGTCCAGATACAGGATGTCACATGGACGACTGCACCAATTTGCTCTGCCTCTGCTCCTGTGATTAGATCTTACCTACACTGACAGCTCAATTAGATCTTACCTAATCGGTACAGGGGAGGCAAAAGGGGCAGGGACATTAAAGCGCTGCCATGGCAGTGTTTTAAGGGTCCTTTGCTGCAGCGGCGCTCTAACATTGCTGCGCCCCGCCCGTTGATGGCCCCGGCCCCAGCCCTGCCCCTTCCGCCCGAGGCCCCACCCCTTTTGGGGGCCAGATCTGGCCCCAGCCCAGCCCCATACTGGTAAGTGCCTCTAGCTACTTCCACCTCTGGATGGTTCCCATGCAAACACTGAGCTGGATTCTGGTTTGCAGTCTGGAAAGCAGCCAGACCTGCCATGCTACCAATTCCGCTGTGTGGCAGAGTTCTAAGTCAGCGCCCAGACAGGCCACTGTACTTCCCCACTTCACCCTGTGCACAGGAGATATGGCCAGGGCCTGCTGTGGCCAGAGTCTCAAAGGCAGAAGTCAGGGCAGGTCTGTAACAGCCTTACCTCCCCCAGTGTCAGTCCCCATGACTGCCCTAGGTTCCCCCTTCCTTAGTGAAATCACTTCAACTGGTACTTAAAGTTACTCCCCCATCTGCGGCCTGCTTTATTAAGCTAATGAGAGCAGTTTAACTCTGAGCTAGACTCTCAGCCACCTTCCTCAGGCTCACAGCTCACTAGGCCCAGCCTGGGTGCCACAGTCCATTTGGTTCCTTTGGGCTCATAATTCCCTCGGAGGTTTTTGCTGAGGTGGCTCACTGCAGATAGCTGTGGCCAGGCCTCTCTCTCTGGCTGGTAGCCTCTTTCCTAGCCCTCAGTGACTCTTGTATCAGGCCCGGCCCAGGCCTTCCCAGCCCGGATCTCCCCATCTCTCTGAGAAAGAAGAGGAAGACTGGGCTGGTCAGCTAAGTGCCTAGGGTTGTATGGATCTGTCAGTGGAAAGCCCAGAAAGGGAGGTGTGGTTTGAGCCCTTTCTGAATGGAAACCTAGTAGTGAGCGCCTTGCCTTGGACTCCCTGCAGCAGTGCATGTTGGTCAGAGACAGAAAGAGAGTCTTTCCAGTGACTTTGCTGAACTTATACCTGGTGGGGATTCAGCCCGTTCTGGCATGTTGTACTGGGACCTGAAACACTGCGAGAATGCTGAGGCAGTATCCAATGGCTGCTCCTTCTTGCTTGTAGGGTTCTCCAGAATTCCTTGGCCGGGCCTTTGCTACTCCACAGGTGAAGCTGGTGGATGAACCATACTGCAAACCTGCCCTGCAGTTTTTTGACATTTACAAAGGAGCCCGAGCAGCGGGGGAATTAATTGCTACCTTTGAGCTGATCGAGTTGGATTACAGTGGCTACTTGGAGGTAACTCGCTTCTCCGGGGTAGCAGTATGGTAAGGGGTACATGGCAGCTTGTTCCAGCTGCTTCCTGCTATCTGGGCTGGGCAGATTAACACGTGTGGCATGATGCTGGGCTCCCTGCTCTAGCCACATCCTCAAGCAGAGAGGAGCACTCCCATCGTGGAAGGCCCCGCCCAGTATCAATGGGCTGCAGGGATTGAGAAAGACAAAGCTGGAGATGGGAGAGATGGGTGGTAGGTGGATGAGGAGATGTGGGGCAGGAGAAACAAGCTCATTAATTTCTGTGTGGCCTGGCCATTTCCATCTGTCCAGCCTTCAGTGCCCAAAGATGTGGAACCCAAGGAGCCAGACTTCCTGGATGACCCCCGTTCTGGACGCTTCATTATCCCAGAGGGAATCCGGCCCATCCTCAAAGAATTCCGCATAGAGGTGCCATGGCTTTCAGTAGAATCTTGAGCAGAGTTTCCTCTGACTCGTACCAATGCAGTGACTTTATGGCAGGGGATGGGGAAGGGACTGACACAATGCCTGGGAATCAAACATGTCTGTGGTGCCTCCTCACACCAGGGATTGTCGCAGGCCAGAAGTGAGTGTAGCTTGGAACTGGGGCGAAATCTACCCATCAGTCCTATCACATTTCGGGGGGCAATCCAGGCTGGAGAGGGGCTGTCACCACCTGAACTGCAACCAGGGGTGCCTCACAATGCTTTGCTGCTGTATCTCCCACTTTGGCCCCTTGCAAACAGCCAGAGAGCATGCAGGTCAGGCCCGAGGGTCTGCATATAGCAGCAGCCTGCCAGCAGCAGTCCACCAGCCTTTGTTTCCACTTGCTGGGTGATCCCAACACATTTCCAGTCCTGGGCTTTACCCAAATGTATGTTCTGCACTATCCAGCCCTCTTCTTGGCAGTCTAGATAGTGGAGCTCCCTTGAGCCTTGTAAGGGGTCAATGTACAACACTGCTACCTCAACTGCAGTTACCAAACAATTTCGTTTAAACACGCTACTGGATTAGTTTTGATTAAAGAATAGAACAAGTTTACACCTCTACCCCGATATAACATGGTCTGATATAAGGCGAATTCTGATATAATGTGGTAAAGGAGCGCTCCACGGAGCGTGGCTGCGGACTCCTCTACCTCGACATACATGGTTTCATCTATACTGCAGTATGACTTTTTGGCTCTCAAGGACCATGTTAGATCGAGGTAGAGGTACAGTTAATTACACAGAGAGAGATTTTAAGTGAGTATGTAGCGGATCGTGCTTCACAGCGCCCCTCTGTGGCAGGGGCGGGTTATGGCGGCGGATCTCAGCCACTCTCTAATCCCCAGTCACCAGGCAGTATGGCCTTAGGGCCAGAGTCAATACAGTCTTCCCCTAGTCTTGGGGCAGCGTGGCCCAACGGCCAGAGTCATTACAGTCTTCCCCCAGTCTTAGGGCAGCATGGCCCAACGGTCAGAGTCTATACTGTCTTCCCTGATCTCAGGGTGGCCTGGCCCAGTGGCCAGAGCCTATACAGTCTTCCCTAGTCTCGGGACAGTGTGGCCCAATGGCCAGAGTCAATACAATCCTCCCCAAGTCTCGGGGCAGCGTGGCCCAGTGGCCAGAGTCAATATAGTCTTCCCCTAGTCTTGTGGCAGTGTGACTCAGTGGCCAGAGCCTATACAGTCTTCCCCCAGTCTTGGGGCAGTGTGACCCAATGGCCAGAGTCCAGCTTCCCACAGGCAGGGTAGTGTGGCCTAGTGGCTGCAGGGGTAGAGGGACCCGGGCCCACCCTCTCCACGGGGTCCCAACCCAGGGTTCACCTGTTGGTGGGGGCTTCCCCTGCTCCTAGCTCAGCTCCCAAGGCATATTTTATAAAGAGATGATCACAGTGGTGTGTAGAGTGTGTATACAGGAGTGTATTGGGTCACAAGCCCCCATTACCTCCAGCATCTCACCTGGAACGTGTCTGATGCTGTTTGATTAACTCCTGATCACACTGAACGGAGGAGCCAGGTTGTGAGACAGCGCGTTGGCTCTCACTCATCAACCCCCAAATTGCTCTGCTGAGTCTGCCCACCTGCCCACCAGCACATTCATTTGCTGTGGATGAAGTTTTCCTCCTGGGAGCGTCTGGGTGGGTTAGGAGCAGCCTTCACTCCTCCTGTGTGGAAAGAGGGGTCCGAGTGCCAGGGACGTGGGAAGGGTTAGCAATGGAGCAAAGAGCTGGTGGCGATGCTGGTTACCTGTGGGGATGAGGGACAGTCTGTCAGCTGGACAGGGTGTGGTGAGATTAGCACTGGGGTTAGGTGGGTGGATTGGGGTGATTGTCACTGGGGGGGCATTGCGGGCGCAGCAGGCTTGGGGGTGAGGGATTGGCAGCTGGGAAGGTGGTGTATGAAGAGTGCTGAGTGCCTAGAGCAGCTGACGCGCTTGGCTCCTGCTGTTCAGATCCTGTTCTGGGGCCTGCGAGACTTGAAGCGGGTGAACCTGTTTGAGGTAGATCAGCCCCAGGTGATCATCGAATGTGCTGGGAAGAAAGTGGAATCGGAAGTGATCGTGTCGTACAAGGAGAACCCCAACTTCAACGAGCTGGTCAAATACATCAACGTGGTGAGCTGGGAGCAGTGGGCACTGCCAGGGCCCGGGCTGCAGTGCTGACTCTGGGGTAGGGCCTTAGCGAGAAGGGGAGAGGTCGAGTTTCCAAATCCGTGTTTCTGGAGAATGGGCACATACCTGCAGACTGGGTTCAGCCCCAGCTGGGTTCCCCCTCCGGGGAACTGGGGCCCGTTAACAACCAGCCGCTGATGAGAAAGAACTTTCCATGGCATGAATCGACTGAGTCAGCATCAGGGACTGCCTGCCAGCAGCATGTGCCAGGGGCTGCCTGCTGGCCAGGCATGGGCAGGGCTCTAGTTCAGAACTGAGGAGCTGGATCCCAGCACTGCACTGTTAGGACTTACCTGTGTAGGGAGCATCAGGGCGGCTTGCTAGGGGCTCACCAGGGTGCAGCTGGAGCACAGCCCTTATCTGCCAGCTGGACACATGGGTGAGCTATAAGCCAGGCTCTGAGATGTCTGCAGGCCCTTCCCTATAGCCCTGGTGACGGTGTGAGAGGCTCTCTTGCAGGAGCTCCCGGAGCAGGTGTACCTGCACCCACCCTTGAGCATCTTTGTGGTGGAGCAGCGAGCGTTTGGGCGCACGGTGCTGGTGGGGACCCACGTGGTGTCCCATATCATGAAATTCTCTCCCAAAGAGCTGGAGGAGCTGGAGGAGGGGCCAGAAAATCCACCCAAAAGTGAGTTCCCTGGTTTGAAATGTGCTATGCAGCCCCCTCACGTGGCAGGGTGGCACGGGGCTTTCCACTGCCAAGTGCTGTGGGGGGAAGAGGGGAGTGGGACTGTCCCAGCACGCAGCATCCATGAGGCCAGAAAAACCAGCCCCGAGCAGCCTACTGGGGATGAAGTACACCATGGGATGGGTTGTAATGCAAACCCGTGGGGGCAGGGTCACGCAGGGTAACACGGTGCGGTGGGGCGTAATACAGGCCTGTGGGGGAGGGTCATGCAGGGTAACACGGTGCAG
>ML677360.1:2432635-2476814 GCA_007922305.1 Dermatemys mawii | reverse complement strand
AGGCCCATGGGGCAGGGTCACGCAGGGTAACACGGTGCGGTGGGGGGTAATGCTGACATGAATCAATAGAGTCAAGGCTGCAAAAACCATTATCTAGCCTGACCTGCATAGCATAGGCCAGAGAATCGCCTTTAGGAATGGCACTTCCTGCAGGCAAGTTCCTGCTCTGTTCAGAGGAGTGACCCACTCGTGTGGCAAGGTCTCTGTTCCTCTGCACTGAGCTAAGCTACCGTCTGAGTTGTCTGTGGCAGGCTTTATCTCCTCGCTTGGCTGCCTCTGGCTCAGGGCCTGGGAAGTGTTCAGAGTGCCCTTTTCCATTTGCCCTCCTGTATGTGAGCGCTATGGGTGGGGTTTAGGGCCCTGAGCAGATATTTGCTAAAAGTTTCTGGGCCAGACCTCTCATTACCAAGACCCAAATGTGGAGCACAGTGTGAGGAGCGCTCAGGGAATGTGAAAGGCAGCAGGACCCCACCCTGCTGTGTGAATGACTCCTGCAGCTTCACAACCGCACCTTTCTGGTGTAAAATTTCAGACTGAAAGTGTGTGGGGGTTACATAGGTAACTTGGGGATTACAGGAATGGCATCCCTTGCAGTGAGGTGCACCTAAGAGGAACGTCTGTGCCCTTGGGTCAACGGTCATTTGTAATTGGTAAAGAGACCTTGAAAGATTAGACAATGAACGAATGATCTTCCTGTTGAAATTCAGTCTCCATCTTTCTCGCTCAGCACGGGAAGCCTCTGCTCGACCCAACATCTCCCAGACTGTGATCAACATTGGCCTGACTGCAAGCGACATGGGCAGCAAAGTAAACCCCCTGAATCTGGTGAAGGTGAGTGCGGTGCCATGTTGACAGTAACCTTCACATTACTATGAGGGACATGATCGTTCCCCTCTATTCGACATTGGTGAGGCCTCATCTGGAGCACTGTGTCCAGTTCTGGGTCCCACACTACAAGAAAGATTGGAAAGAGTACAGAGAAGGGCAACAAAAATGATTAGGGGCCTGGAGCACATGACTTATGAGGAGAGGCTGAGAGAACTGGGATTGTTTAGTCTACAGAAGAGAAGACTGAGGGGATATTTGATAGCTGCTTTCAACTACCTGAAAGGGGGTTCCAAAGAGGATGGATCTAGACTGTTCTCAGAGGTACCAGGTGACAGAACAAGGAGTAATGGTCTCATGTTGCAGTGGGGGAGGCTTAGGTTGGATATTAGGAAAAACTTTTTCACTGGGAGGGTGGTGAAGCATTGGAATGGGTTACCTAGGGAGGTGATGGAATCTCCTTCCTTAGAGGTTTTTAAGGTCAGACTTGACAAAGCCCAATCTGGGATGATTTAGTTGGGGATTGGTCCTGCTTTGAGCAGGGGGTTGGACTAGATGACCTCCTGAGGTCCCTTCCAACCCTGATATTCTAAGATTCTATGATTTGAATGGAAATACTGCTTGCCTGAAATACCCTCTCTGGCCTTGACTTGGATCCTATCCCTCGGTTGTACCCAAGAATAGTAACAGTTCAGAAGTGACAGTCACCTTCCCTGTTTCAGTCTCACCTAGTAGATCATATGGCAGCATAATTCACTTTCCAGTATAAGCCTGATTTTGACTGACTGCCCCTCTAATGTCCTCACCCCCCCCCCCAACTGTTTCTTCATGAACTGGCACTTGTCTTGACTCTAGAAAGAGAATACGTAGGGAGATATCATGGTTAATCCGATGAGGGTTTCTGGGATATGAGACTTTGAAAAGATTAGTTGTATTTCACTTTCTGAAAAATTCTTCTAGTGTTTATAAAGTCATAAGTGTCATCTATTAATGGGTACATTTGGAAACTTCTACTGGAGACAAGCATGGGTGCAACATTTCAGAATCATTTCTGACAGATTTGTGTACATCTGAGTACTCAGTCAGGTTCCAGCAGAGTTTCTGAGCTTCTCTGGGTGTTATACGTATTGACTTGGAAAGATGCAGCCTGTGGAAGCTATAAACTCTGTTACCATTACCCGTCTGAATCTGGCAGGTTACAGGCTCCCATAGCTGAACTTGATTTCATCAAGCAGGCTACATACACTTCTGTGGAGTGTTTGATTTGAAAATGTGATTTTCACTGACTCACATATTTCACTTCCCATCACACCGATAATTCTTGCAGAGTATAGTATCTGTATCGGGAGAGAATCTACAGCATGTTGCTACATGTCAGATTAGAGATGCCAAATCAGTGCCCTTTATCCAAACCCCTCTACATTCAGGTGTGGGGAATGGCAGGGGTTTGCAATCTGAACTCAGATCCCAATCAGAATTGTACAGCTCTGGCCCATATCTAGTTAAGTCATAAATAACTTTTCACAAGCTAAAACAATGTTAAGACAATGCCATTGGAAGGTTTTAATTATAATAAAACAAAAGCTGTTGGAAAACCTAGAAATTCAGTGCTAAGATTCAGGTTGAAAAAGCAATGCATTGAAGTCAGGAAACACTCCCCCAAACAGAATTTGCTCTAACCCTTATAAATAGCCACCTTCTGCCTATCCACCAGCAGTCTCCTTGCCCCATTTCTTACAGCCATGTGGCACCATGACCTCTGTTACATTCCAGTACAAACCAGGGTGCCTGAACTACTAAACTGCAACTCCTGGAATGAAGTCAGGATTGGGGTTACATTGTTATTTATAGAGCACCAAAAGTAAACAAGGTGCTTTACAGACAAGGGATTTTGGCCCTGCTTTGTATTAAAAATGTCATCAACTACCATTCTGTAGAAATCCCCTCCGTACATGGCCCTAGGACAGGGGTGGGCAAACTACGGCTCGCCGGCCACATCTGGCCCGCGAGCTCCTCCCAACTGGCTCCCTAGGTCTGGCTGGGGAGGCTGCTCCAGCCCCTCCCCCGCTGTCTCCCTCCCCCATGGCCTCAACTCTCAGGGGCGGGGCTGCGCGACCATGTGTTTGGCTCCGGGCCAGACAACGCGGTGCGCTCTGGCGGATCAGCACAGTGGCGTGTTTGGCTGTAGGCCAGACATGATATTCTTAGCGGTGGCGGGGTAAGCGGACTGTGGCGGGGCCGGGCCTGGGGCGGGGGGTTGGATAAGGGGGCAGAGGGTCTCGGGGGGCAGTGAATGGAGGGTTGGATGGCATGTGGGAGTCCCAGGGGGCCTGTCAGGGGGTGGGGGTGTGGCTAGGGGTCAGGGAGCAGGGGGGCTGGATAGGAGGGTAGGGGGTCTCTGGAGGGGGGTGGTCAGGAGAAAGGCGCAGGGGGCTTAGGGGGTGGGGTCTTGGGGGGGCGATTAGGGGTAGGGGGGTTTATGGAGGGGGTAGTCAGGGGACAAGGAGCAGGAGGGCTTAGATGGGGGTGGGTTCCTGGGGGGCAGTTAGAGTGGGGGGGTGTCTCCAGAGGGGTTGATCAGGGGACAAGGAGTGGGGGCGGGGGGGTTTGGAAGGGTCGGTGATTCTGAGGGGGGCAATCAGGGGCGGGAGTGGGAGGGGGCCGGATTGGGGGCGGAGCCTTCCCTACCCAGCCCTCCATATAATTTTGTAAACCCAATGTGGCCCTCGGGCCAAAATGTTTGCCCACCCCTGCCCTAAGACATCAGACACAGACCCCCCTTTATTTCAACAAAAACAGCACTGACTCCATTCCGCCACCCACCCTTCAAGATGCATCTTGGGCTTGGCTCAGCTGGGAGAATGCATTCTGTTAGAACACACCTTGACTAACACACTGTGTTAGATGAGATTTGTGTGTCAAATTGTTACCTGATTGTGGATTACCAATTAGTTCCCAATTTAAACAAGCCACCTGACTGGCTCTTCCAAATATTTGTAACTCTCTGATGTGACTCAGTTGCTCCCCCGGCAGTGAACAAGAGCACAGGGTCAGAGTTAAGGGTGTATGGGCAACTTTGCCATTGCATTTCCTGATTTTCACACTCTTGTTTCAGTAATGACAGCACCTCTGTAAACAAACATTCCTTCCATTACAGAATTTCTAACCTTGCCGAGAATTTCGATCACAGTATTTGGAATCACTTCCCGGGCATCTCGCTTTCAGTGGGCTGGATTTTCATGGCCCTTTGTGCGGTAGCATGGAGGTAGCAGGGAGGAATCCAGACCAGTGAGGGGTTGTTGCTGCCTGTCCTGGAACCCTGAATACCTTAAAATGCTCGACTGCTGTAGCTCCCTTGTCTGGATGCTCCCAGCCAGCATACAAGCGTGCATTGAGTGTCTGTGTGACAAGTCATCCTGGACCAGCAGCTCTGACTCCAGCAGCCTGCTTGCTACACCATAACCACACTCTGGGCTCCACAAGCCTTAGTTACACCTGGCAAGGTGACCCCTACTCCCCCAATCCTGAATTTTCCCCAAACCACATGTTGTTCTTCGAGTGATAGTTCCTATTGAAGGTTCCTTATTTTAAGCGAATTTTGTAAAGTGGTGTTACACCACCGTGGACTCAGCTCTGGTGGCTAGTTTCAAGCTTGACAAAGTGAAAGTCATCTTTGCTACTTGCTTCAGATTTAGAGTCTCTAGGAACACATAAAGACCAAGGATAGTGGCCACACAGACATTTACATGTACAAGCTCTAGTCTGTTTTAGAAGTTTTATTCAAGTTACAGTTAAAGTTATGAATATCCAAGCATATAGGAATTCTATACAGACTTGTGCACAAGTTATACTCACATCCTTAACAATCATGTTAGGGACTGATGGGTCTCTCATGGATTGATCATCAGAAGAGGGATAGTTCCTGCTGGAATTTCCTATAAGGACCTGTTTCCTTCTCTTGGCACCCTTGTTTTCTAATGTGATTCTGTCTATACCTACATTCTGTGCATGTCCATAAAAGTGTCAACCCTCTTTTTTCCTTATTGGCCTGATGTTCCCTAGAAACTTAAGGGACCTCAATTTCTACAGGTTTTGTAGGCTCTCTTTATTCTTATTAGCATTGACGCACAAGCTGTACCCTGTGGTTAAGGCACGTGTTGGAGATAGAAACGACTATACAGCATTTTTATGATTTAAAACGAATCTTCTGGCTAATTTTTCACAGTATTGCCACTTGGTACTTCTTTCCCCATAATCTTAGGGCATCGGGCTAGTGTTTGGTTACTTACTTATGTCAGCATTACTTAGCTCCAAGGCCTAAAATAGCTAAGCTAAAATCTTCCAGACCTCAGCCTATAGGCCTTGCATTTAAACCCTACTTACTTAGTTACCTAATACACGATTATTCCCTCTACATACATGATCAGTCTTATACTTCTATAATCCTACAATTTAGCTCTATTCAGCATACAATGATTATATATAACACGTTAGTTAATCATAACCACACAATAAATAAACAATAAACTAAAATCATTGGTAAAATCATTGCTATCAGGGCACTGGCTCTGCCTTCCTGATTCTGTGCCCCTATCTGAACCAAGAAGCAGGTTAGACCAGCCTGGAGGCTGCTCTAGCTTCTATCAGCTGACAACAGTCCAAAGGGGCCACCTGGGAATAGCTAGAGCACAGTTGTGAGTCAGAGGCTGCTGGGGACTTCCTATGCTAGATGGATCCCCAGCCAGGAAGTTAGGGCTGAATGCCATCCCCACAGCACTAAGGGCAGAGCAGGCCAGAGAGGCCTGGCCCAAGGTGCTCTTTAGCTGGCCATCTCCTTGTGACTTGGGGTTTGTATTTGTAAATGACGTGATTGGGAGGAGCATTATTGTCACTTAACTGGTGTCTGAAGGGAAGGTTTTGTGGATTGAATATTAATCTGAAAGAGTACACTGGGGAATGAATGGTATCTCCAAAAAGGGCCCGTCCTAGAGAGATCTAATCCTCTGTCCCCCCTGTGGAGATAGCCCCCATCCATGGTCAGCCAGTGCAGCGGCTGGAGGGCTCTCATGTAAGACAGGCGTATCTGCTTTAATGGAACCACTTCGACATAGCTCCTGCCTGTTCACTGTTCTCCTGCACTCACTGAGAGAGCCAGGAGCTCTGGCATAGCTAATACCTTGGATTGTCTTTCTGGTGGGAATCGTGCTGCTTTGGTAGAAATGCACAAAGCCTGAGCCCCAGGTAGCCATGTGTTGTGGTCTTTGTGAAAGCTGAGCCCCTGGGATGGTGCGAGACAAAGCCTCTCTAATATCAGACATCAATACGGTCCACTACATATGACTCATGGAAAACCAGGCTTGGCCCTTTCCTGATTCTCTGCCCTGTTCTGTGTGTTCTTAGGCTCCTCTGAAGAAAATTCCTATCAATAAACTCATAAAGAAAGAGGATGAGTTTGAGGAGGAAAAGCCAGAGTTGGAAGAACTAGATTGGTGGTCTAAGTACTATGAGTCCTTAAAGGAAATGAACAACCAGGTAATGATCTGTCACGTCAGTTCCTTCCTCCCTTATTGGCACGAGAGCTGCAAGATCAATGGGAATTAAATATTGCAGTACTTGTGTGGATCCGGCCCCTCAGCTCTAGCCCTGGTTTCAGCATTTCATTGCTGGTTTGCGCAGGCAGCTCCCTGCTCAGTAAGCTGACTGCTGAGAAGCCCCTACTCACCCTGTGGGCACCTAGCTCGGGGCTCAGAGTTCAGCTGGGTGGCAGGGGGCCCAGAGGTTGGTGCTGCAGTGCTGAGCGAAGCAGCGCCTAGGTACCTTCTGAATATGGCCTGAAGTGCCTGTGTCACTTCTGACGTTGGGATTTGGGCTCAAAAGTCATGTTACACGTGGCTTCACTTGACCTGGACAGTTGCACTGGGGATCTTACTGCTCCTTCTTAGCCATCCTCCAATCGGCCCCGAGCAAATCGGAAGTGTCCCCGAGGTTCTTTTTCTACACTGGGCAGCTTTGGCTAATGAGCTGAACCCAGCAGCATGTAACTACAATGCTGTGTAGTCCTGATCCCAGCTGTGCCCCCCACAATAATGTTAATCAATCTAGTAATAGCATGTTACAAGGGGAGGGGCTGTTCTGGCACGAAATGGGAGCATTCGCTGGCTGAGCAATGCGGTAACGTGTGTGTGTGTTTCAGTGCAATAGTGACGAGGAGGACGGGGACAACGATGATCCAAATGAGGCAGGTGAGTTCTTGGACCAGCCAGGCAAACACAGGGGTTTGCTGGGATTTCCAAATCCTGACCTGAGGTCAGATGACACTGCACACGCTGGTGCTATATTTTCGACAGCTGTTCAGTTGGAAGCAGAGTACAGACCCCAAGCTGATAGCACTGGGGGCTACAGAGATTGCTGCTGGGTTGTGTCCCTGGCTCACAGATTGTGCCCCTCAGTCTGATAAAATAGTGCTTTTCATCAACAGATCAAAACTGCGTCAGAATCTTTTTTTGGTTTGACTATACCCAAGCCCTGCCCAGCCACTGCCATCCCCACTAGTCTTGCGCCAGACACACCATTTGGATAATAGGCAAATAGCCATTTGCTGTGATTTCTGTACCAAGTCCTCAGTGACTTTGTCTCCTTTGTTGCTGGCCCCTGTGCTCTGCAAATGCCCCATGTTCTTCCATGAAGGTAAATAGAGGAAATGCTTTTCGAAGACAGTTCTTACAAGACACTGATTGTCATGTTGCACAATGATATTTTATCATGTTTTCAAACAACTGTCTGAAAGCCAAAACTATGGGGTTATGTCATGGAGTGACATACAAATCAGACAGAAAAATACCTTGTTTGGAGAAGCCAGGACATTTCATGATCTCGTTAATGCCCTTTGTAGATGGAGGGAACTTAAATGTGGACTCTATTGATGTGGAAGGGGAAAATGGAGTGATAGTTGAAGCTGAGCCAGTGCGGCCCAAAAGGAAACTTATAGCTACGCTGCAGGTAAGTCTCCAAGGGTGACTGATCTCCTCTGTCTCAGCTTATTCTCTCCTGCTCCTTCTTCCTCACTGTCCTGCCAGCTGTGACAACACAGATCCTAAAGGGGCAAAGCTAATCAGAATGCTGACACTCAGCCCTGCCATCTGTTCACATGCACAGCTCCCTTTACCCTTGATGGGGATTCCACCGGAACAAAGGGCCTGACCTGGCTTGGTGCTGAGTGCCGTCTTCTCCCTTTGGATGCTGTCCAAAATGCCATAGAACCAGGGCAGGAATGGACCACATGGTCAGTGGGGAAAATCATCCTCAGATTGCATTAATTCTTTCCTTCTCTTTGGGAAGACTGAGCTGGAAGGAAAGAGCCTAAATAACTTGCAGTTTATTTCAGATCTACAACTCAGAGCTGGAAAACGAGTTTGATAATTTTGAAGACTGGCTGTATATCTTTCCGCTTCATCGGGGGAAGGCAAATGAGGATGAGGATGGAAATGAGGATGAGAACTTTGTGGGAAAGTATAAGGTACTGTGTCATTTGAGTGCCGTTCATGTTGTGCATGAAATAAAAAATGACAGCTATGCATGAGAGAAGGGAAAGCAATTAGCAGCACAAGAACATTTTGGAACATTTTTGCCCTTTTATCCATCACTAAGAAAAGAATTGGCCTAAAGAATGTGCATCACAGAAACTCAGTGTTGGAAGGGATCTCAGGAGAACATCTAGTCCAACCTCCTGCTTAAAGGGGGACCAGTCCCATTTTTGCCCCATATCCCTAAATGGCTTTCTCAAGGGCTGAACTCATAACCATGGGTTTAGGAGGCCAATGCTCAAACCACTAAGCTATCCCTCCTCCCTAGCTAGCCCTTACTCAGTATCAAAGTCAAACTTGGAGGGGACAGCATAGGTCTGCTGTGTTGGCACCCAGGGCTATGAATTAACAGGTAATCCTCAGTGCTGGCCTGTGTGGACACATGTTCTGTTACCCTCCTCCCTCTGATTGTTTGTTACACTTGTGTCACTAGTCTTTAGATGGGAAGCTTTCTGGGACTCTACACAGGTCTTGGCTGGCACCCCTGTGTCCTACCATGCGTACCTACGCTTTGAAAGTCCTTCCTTCAGCAGAGGCCTTTTCCACTCACCCATGGTTTCTTGAAGTGCCTGATCCCAAGACTGACTTCAGAGGAGTGTTTAGGAGAGGCAACTGTGAATAGCCTGGCTCCCTGCCCTCCTCTGCGGGCCAGCCCCAGGTTGTCATGGGGTGGGGTAAGTTCTCTGCAGACTAGACTGTCTCTTAGGAAAGAAGATCAAGTCTGCTGAGCTGAGTGTGGGAGAGGCCCTGACTATCTCTTTGGGAACATACCACATTGTGTAGTGCTATTGCAAGAAGCCAGGGACTGGCCTGGCACAGGGCACAGACAGTCACATCACTTGCCAGTTTCAATTTGACACAATTAAGGTGGTGTTACAGATCAAATCCTGGGCATTACAATTTGCTTGAAATATTTTCTATAGAAGGATATTGATCCTCACAATGCTGCTGTTCCTGTTCAATGTCTCCACTGCAGGGTTCATTCTTCGTTTATCCTGCTGAGGAGGCAGGTACCGAGCACAAGATCTCACAGGGTGTTCCCAGAAACAGACCCATCAAGGTGCTTGTCCGAGTTTATATTGTTAAGGTAAGTGACTGCAGTGAGTCCTGGAGACCTTATACAGATCAACTGCTAGAGAATCCCTGGCCATCCCACAGCCTGTATTCATGGAACCAGAAAAACCAGGACTGGAGAAGGCATTGCATTGGATCCCAACTAGTCGCTCCATTTCCAGCTAGAGGTTTGGGCCATAGCAGCATTGGTCCCCACAGGATCTTTTCTAGAGCGTTGTCCAGTTTAGAGTCAAATGTCAGAAGTGCTGAGGTTTCCACCGTCCTTCCTAGGGAGACTGCCTGCCCACTCCTGTACCTCCAAAGGGCACTGGAACTGCCGATGGCCAAGAGGCAGGACCTGGGAGATGAACTGGCAATTCTGCTCTTGCTCCCTGCCTAAGAGCTTCTCTACTAATACATGACTAGCGTGTCCTCGAGAGCTTCATCTGCTGCCTGTGACTGACAGGATTGGAGGTCTCAGTGCTCCATCCCAGAACCGCCCCCCTGCCCCGCCCCAACCCTGTTGCCTTGTGCCCTGCACTTGCTCTCACTTGGCCTGGCCTGTGAATGGCAGCCCCAGCACCTCCTGTCCTGTGTATTTTAGGCAACGAACTTGGCTCCGGCAGACCCCAATGGCAAGGCGGATCCCTATGTGGTGGTAACACTTGGGCAAGAGCAGAAGGATACAAAGGACCGCTACATCCCTAAGCAGCTCAATCCTGTGTTTGGAGAGTAAGGAGCAGGCTTTACCTTGGGTCAGGTTTAATGGGAACAGCCTCTTCCCTGGTGCATCTTGAAAAGGATGATGGCTGGGTCGCTGCAAAGAGCCAACACTCTGGGCTCAATGTGACATTGGGTGTCCTTGCTCTGTCGACTGGAGACTCTGTTACATTGGCACATTGGCACCACATATCAGCAGGTCTGGTGGGCTCTGCCCAGGGCTCCTGTAGGTGCTTGTGACTGACTGGCCTTCCACTCATCTGGACAGAACATCTGGGATGTTGATTACAGGAGCCCCCCTAAATTCCATACCCGATATATGGACAAAGCAGCATAGGAGTTAGACCCCTCTAGAACCTACACTCAAGAGGGAAGAGAGAGCAGGGAAACCCCTTTGTCCAGAGGGAAGAAAGGAGACTCCCAGGCCTCTTCTTGAACAGCAAGAAATGGTGAGGAGAAAGGAGACCCCAGGCCCCTGGCAGCCAAAACCAGGGGAGCATTACACATAGTGACAGTGCAGGAACATCTGTGCAGCAGCAGGCCCCACAGCTCCTTTGCGTGTTTGTGATTCCAGTGGGGACACAAGGATCATGGGATTCGGAGCTTGGCCATGATTTATAATGTCTGATCTCCAAGGAAAGCCTAGGGGCAAACCTTTAGAAATGGAGGGCAGAGTTTCACACACAAATGTGCTCTTGGATGTGGCCCCAGGTTTGCACAAGCAGTCAGAGTGAATGTGGTGGAGATGACTCACTGAATTGTGCCCGGGGTGGAAATCTTAGCTTGTCCGAAGAGGGGCAAGGTAACGGGAGGCCATTGTAACCCGGCAGCCTATTATATCCCATTGTCATTGAAACACAGAGGAGATGTACAATGAGCTGGTTGAAGTAAAAGGACCTGCTGATCAGGGCTGCCCGGCTCCTGCTGAGGTTACAGAACCAGGCGTGTCTAGCCCTGTGTGTGGCAATGTGTTTGGAGCAGGAAATTAGACAGGAGAAGGTGCTGCCCCTTCTAGATATTTCCTTCCTGGGGAGCAACAGGCAGGTTGCTCAGGACCTGGTGAGTTCTGTGGGGCAGGAAGACCCTCACCCACACTGCACCTCACAGACCTGGGGATCTGCTATCAGACCTGGGGCAGGGAGGGAAACGTGCTGGATTTCCATCCTCTCTGCTGACTGAGTGTCTCTTTGCTTTGTATTCAGAGTTATGGAACTGAGCATATCCTTCCCGATGGAATCAGAACTCACTGTTTCAATATTTGACCATGATTTGGTTGGGTCTGATGACCTGATTGGGGAGACGAAGATTGACTTAGAGAACCGATTCTACAGCAAACACCGAGCTAACTGTGGAGTGGCCTCCCAGTATGACACGTATGTTCCAGAACATAGGGCTGGCGTATATGACTTTCTTTCATAAAATCATCCATATTGAGGCTAGACGGAACCCTTACAGCCATTTAGCCTGACCTCCCGTATTACGCTGGCCACAGAGTTTCATCCAGTGTTTCCTGCATCCAGCCCATCACTTCTCGATCAACTCGAGCACTTTAGTTACGTAGTATGGAGCCCTGCTGATGTTATGCTGGGTGGTGCTGATGGTTGCTGTCAGTCACAGACTTAGGTCATGTCTACACTAGCACTTCCATTGGCACAAGTTTTGTTGCTCAAGCGTGTGAAAAAATGCTCCCCCCCACAAGGCTCAGGTGGCAAACCTGAGCCTGAGAAGGAGCCAGAATTTACCAATATACATTGCCAGAGAGCCACAGTAATACGTCAGCAGCCCCCCCCTTAATTCTCCCCTCTCCATCCCACTTACAGGCAGCCCAGTCGATCAGTGCCTCTCCTTCCCTCCCCGCACCTCCTGATCAGCTGTTTCATGGTGTGCAGGAGGCTGGGAGGGCAGGAGGAGGAAGAGAGTGGGCATGGCAGGCTCAGGGGAGGGGGTAGGAAGGGGTGCAGTGGGGGCAGGGCCTGAGGCAGAGCCAGGGGTTGAGCAGTGAGCACCCCCCGGCACTTTGGAAAGTTGGCGCCTGTAGCTCCAGCCCCAGAGTTGGAGCCTATACAAGGAGCCGCGTATTAACTTCTGAAGAGCGGTATGTGGCTCTGGAGCCACAGGTTGGCCACCCCTGTGCTAGGCAGAGGCATGGCCAGGCAGCTCTGCAAGCTGCCTCTGCCCAGCCTACTGACTTTGCAGCTCCCATTGGTTGGAAACCATGGCCAATGGGAGCTGCGGGGGTGGTGCCTGCATTAACACAGGCTACCATTGAACAAAATGACTCTACATTTTAAAAAAAATTTCTATTTTTAATGCAAACGGACTAATTAAGTGACAGAGCAAATGCAAATCATCAGTGCAGAAAACTGGATGTGCCCCAGCAAAATAATTCATCTATTGGTGTGTGTTCAGAGACCTGCATGTTTACAGGTCTGCAGGGGAGGCTCAAATTGCAACATTGGCCATCCCAAGTCTCCGACGAGCTCTCTCGAGAACTGGTACATTTTGCATGTGGCAGCCAAGAATTATTATAACATGAACTACAAATACATTCATCCTAGTTATTCATGAATATAATAATGATCCTTTGACATCATTCATCATAATGATCATTCCTTAAAATTTTTTGAAACTGGGGCAATTCCCAAACAAAAAATGCAGTTACTTTTATATTAAGGTTCCTAAACAAATCTTTGCCCCCTCAAAAGCCCCTATTCAGTTCTACTGGGGCAGATTTTGTCTTGCTCAGTAGTTTAGCTCCTTATAAAAAGAGCCACACAAGAATAAGATTATGATTTCAATGTGGGGACGTTTGGAAGTTCGAAGAGAGCAGGTTGCCTGTAAGCTGGCCATTTCTACAGGAGAGGACAGGACTCTCTCACCTCGGATAGAGCCCCAAGTGTATGGACTCCCTCCAGCAACTTTACAACCAGAATTTCCCAGCAAAGATCCCTGCTGTCATTTCTTCTATTGCTTTTCTTGGCTAAAGTTTGAAGTGAGGTGGGAGATTTCTCTTCATGGGCCTGTTACTGCCTCATTATCCAAGACAGAGAGGTTCTTAGTCTCTTGAGAAGCCAACAGCTTGCTTCAAACCTTCCCTACGGAGCCGAGGGAGTGCTTTTCGCAGCCCCACCTGCCTAGTGGAGAGCCTGCCAGAGGAGGCAGGTCTCACGTCCCAGTATAAATGGTATTATCTATCATGGCTCCACTAGGGAGAATTGTATATGCCTGAACCTCCTCTCTCCTCCCTGCAGAGATGGCTATAACATGTGGCGCGATGCTTTCAAGCCCACCCAGATCTTGGAGAGTTTGTGCAAGAAGAGCTCTCTCCCCTCCGCAGAATACAGGCGGGAGGAGGTCAAAGTGAACAACAAAATCTTCAAGGTCCCTCCTGAGGCTTTTCCTGAAGGTACCGTGTGTGTCTGGGGGTCGGTGGGGGGAGAGTTAACTCTGGGTGTTTTCAAGGGTGATCAGCTCTTGCCTTCTGTCAGCCCTTCAGCTGTGTGAGGCTCATGTCTTGGGGTGCATTCTGAACCCCCCTCTCCACACTGACCAGGCCAACCCCTCAGCCACTGTTAGCACGTTCTGAGGAGCTCCCACAACATGTTCAGAGCTGCAGAGACCACACAAGACAATGGGGCCCCTGAACCAAGGAGTTTACAGTTGAAGGGCTGATTGTGAACAGTCATGTATGTGAGTTTACCTACTAAATATGAGTAACTGCTCACTCATGTGAGTGGGGTTCATAATGTGGCCTCAAACTGGACAGAGATGGGAGTTATCTAGTGGGAACATGGCCCCGACTGTGCAGCCCAAATACAAGTTCCTAGCCGGTGTTTGAGCCCCATGGGCCAGCTCTCTGCTGAGCATCAGCCTTTCACACAGGCCGTGTGTACTAGGTTTGGGGTGATTGTTTCTTTTCACACACACCCTGTGAGAGATTTGCTTATTTTTCATTGAAGCGACAGCAGACGGTCCCTGTATGCAGCTGTTTGTGACTAGTCGTCCATCATCGACACACTGACAGTTCTCCCTACAGGGTTTTCTTTGTGCTTCTATTTTCCATTATTCTTCACCTCATTCAGGCTTATCTAGACTGTGCCTGATCCACCTGTGCCTCCCACCTCCTGTCTCACTCACACGTGAGGCTAGATTTAGCTGCAGAGGATGAGCAGAGTTGTGTGTTATCAGCATACAGAAAACACCACAACACCACACATGCATGTGAAATGCAGCCTCCCATGAGAGCAGTCCTGCTGGTCAGCAGAGATCTGGGTACTTGAACTCTCCCAGAGGGCAGGGATCCTGCTTTGGGATGTTTGGTTCTCCCACTTCTCCTGTTCTAGGGGGGCGGGGTAGAAGGTGCTCGCTGTCAGTTTTCCTTGTTTGTCTTTAGTCTCTTTACTCAAAGATTCTCCACCACACTCTGCCTTCTTCAAAAGCAGCTCCCTGGGCCTTTTGACCACGTCTCCTTTACACAGCTTCTTTGTCCCATTCCATTGTTCTGTGTAGATGTTTGGTGTGCTAGGACGCTCTAGCCTTCCCCCTTACAGCTCTAGTAATCATTGGTAATCTGGCTGGCTCCATCTTTAGATCCTTCTGATTGGCTGTTTTGTGTTCTAGAGGCCTTTGTGAAAGACAAGAGAGAAATGGACGATGAAACTTGGTCAGCGTATGATGAGCATAAGGCTTTGTATGTCCTGCAGCACTGGGATGAAATGCCAGAGTATGGGTACAAACTAGTTCCGGAGCACGTGGAGGTTCGGTCCCTTTACAATGCAGAGAACCCTGGACTCGTGCAGGTGAGACTAACACCACAGTACCACTGTGTTCTAAGTCTTGAAAAGCTCTTTGGGCCGGTTGGTCACACCCTTAGCCAGAACATCACTGTTCTTCACCATCTCCTCCCTGGGGCTTTGTCCAGTCCAGAGGAAACTGTCCCAAGCAGTGGAGTTCCCAGCTCTGTCCTTGACAAACTGTTCCACACTGGACTAGAGCTCGTCAACAACAAAGGTTTCCTGACATTCAGCTTCAGTTTCTTCCCCCCATTTTGCCTGTCTTGTCTACGTTTTCCTTTGCTCAGATTGGTCTGCTGACTCCTAGCTATACCCTATGCAGCACTATGGGCAATTCTCCACCGTATATTGGGGTCACATCCTGCAGTTGTTTTGCCATTTTTCTGATAGTGCAGTGACCATCACTGAACACAGTAAATCATTGTCGTGTCCTCAGAGTGCAGGGCTTTTCATCCTACAGACAGCAGCACACTGTACTAGGAGAGTAGTGTGGTCTAGTCAAAAGGGCACTGGACTGGGAGTCAGAAGACTTGTATTTTATTCATGGCTCTGCCACTGACTGCTGTGTGACCTTGGGCAAGTCACTTCCTCTCTCTATGCCTCATTTTCCCCTTCCAGTCTTTGCTTGTCTTGTGTCTTTAGATTGCAAGCTCTTCGGGGCAGGGACATCCTGGCACAATGGGGCCCTGAGCTTGGCTGAAGCCTCTAGGCAGCACTGTAGTACAAATAATTATAAAAAGCTATGGACCCAGCAATCAGTTAATAACTTATTGATAAAGTGCAGCCACTTCTGGGGCAGAACTTGGCAGCATTTTAAAGTGAGCAACAGCACAGCTCAGTGGCTTCAAGTAAGGAGCTGAAATTAGACAGAATGTAATGCAGAGAGAGATACAGCATAGATTTTAAGGCAAGAAGGAACCATTGTGCTCATTTAATCTGACCTCCAGCATAGCACAGGCCAGAGAACCTCGCCAGGTGATTTCCGCTTGCTGTATCCAGCCCCATAACTTGTGACTGAGCTAGAGCAGGTCATCTGGAGAGAGACATCCAGTCTTGAGTTAAAGACTTCAAGTGAGGGAGAACTTGCCACATCCCTGGTAACTTGTCCCAGTGGTTAATTACCCTCACTGCTAAAAACTTTCCCCTTATCTTCAGTCTGAATTGATCTAGCCGTTGGATCTTGTTCTGACTCTCTGCTATACTGAAGAGCCCTCATCTATCAGCACTCTTCTCCTCATGTAGGTGTGTGTTTAACTGTGCACAGTAGTCCTGTAATGGTCTCACTAGTGTCATTTAGATAGCTAATGTGCACTTCTCTGTCCCTACTTAATATTCCCCTGTTTATAAATTCAAGAATTAAATTCATCCTTTCAGCCACATCATTGCACAGCAAGCTCCTGTTCAGCTGATTATTTTAAGGATCTCTTCAGTCTTTCCCAGTCCCTGTTTTCCAGAGTACACTCTCTTCTCTTGTTAGTGTGGCCTGCTTTCTCTGTTCCTCGATGAAGGACCTTATATTGGTTGTATTAAAATTAGGGCTGTCAAGTGATTTAAAAAAATAATCACAATTAATCATGTAATTAATCACACTGTATTTCTACATTTTCAAGTATATCAATTTAAATCACAACACAGAATGCAAAAGTTTACAGTACTCACTTTACTTTTGATTACAAGTATTTGCACTGTAAAAAAAATGTATTTTTCAATTCACCTAACATAATTACTGTAGTGCAATCTCTCTATTATGAAAGTTAAACTTACAAATGTAGAATTATGTACAAAAAAACCTGCCTTCAAAAATAAAACAATGTAAAATTTTAGAGCCTGCAAGTCCATTCAGTACTACTTCTTGTTCAGCCAATTGCTCAGACAACCAAGTTTGTTTACATTTGCAGGAGATAATGCTGCCCACTTCTTGTTTACAATGTCACCTGAAAGTGACAACAGGCATTCGCATGGCACTGTAGTTTCCGGCTTTGCAAGATATTTATGTGTCAAATGCGCTAAAGATTCATATGTCCCTTCATCTTCAACTATTATTCCAGAGGACATGCGTCCATGCTGATGACAGGTTCTGCTTGATAACAATCCAAAGCAGAGTGGACCGACACATGTTTATTTTCATCATCTGAGTCAGATGCCACCAGCAGAAGGTTGATTTTCTTTTCTGGTGATTCAGGTTCTGTAGTTTCCGCATTGGAGCATTGCTCTTTAAAGACTTCTGAAAGCATCCTCCACACCTCATCCCTCTCAGATTTTGGAAGGCACTTCAGATTCTTAAAACTAGAGTCAAGTGCTGTAGCTATCTATAGAAATCTCTCATTGATACCTTCTTTGCGTTTTGTGAAATCTGCAGTGAGTGTTCTTAAAACAAACAACATGTGCTGGGCCATCATCCGAGACTGCTATAACATGATATATATGGCAGAACGCAATTAAAACAGAGCAGGGGACATACAATTCTCCCCCAAGGAGTTCAGTCACAAATTTAATTAATGCATCATTTTTAACAAACATCATCTGCATGGAAGCATGTCCTATGGAATGGTGGCCGAAGCATGAAGGAGCATACAAATGTTTAGCATCTCTGGCACCTAAATACTTTGCAATGATGGCTACAAAAGTGCCATGAAAATGCCTGTTTTCACTTTCAGGTAACTTTGTAAATCTTTGTAAATTTGTAAAAGAAGCAGGCAGCATTATCTCCTGTAAATATAAACAAACTTGTTTGTCTTAGTGATTGGCCGAACAAGAAGTAGGACTGAATGGACTTGTAGGCTCTGAAATGTTACATTGTTTTGTTTTTGAGTGCAGTCATGTAACAAAAAAAATCTACATTTGTAAGGTGCACTTTCACAACAAAGAGATTGCACTATAGTACTTGTATGAGGTGAATTGAAAAATACTATTTCATTTATCATTTTTACAGTGTAAACATTTGTAATAAAAAATAATATACTCTTTAATTTCAGTTACAACACAGAGTACAATATATATGAAAAGGTAGAAAAACATCCAAAATATTTAATAAATTTCAATTGGTATTCTAATGTTTAATAGTGTGATTAAAACTGCGATTAATCACAATTAATATTTTTAATCACAATTAATTTTTCGAGTTAATTGCGTGAGTTAACTGTGATTAATCAACAGCCCTTATTAAAATGCTTTCTGTTTGTTTGAGGCCTGCTTACCAACCACCCCAGATTGATCTGTATCAGACACCTGCCCTCTTCGCTGTTTACCACTCCACCAGTATTTGTGTCATTGTCACACTTCTTGAGTAATAATTGTATATTTTCCCTGAGGTAACTGATAAAGATATTGAATTGGGTGTGCCAAGATACCAAGTTAATCTGAGTCCTATTTAAAAAAAAATTACAACACCAACAAACATGTTGTTTAGTGCTCATTACATAACCACCTTTTAGTTCCTTATTGATTGAGTCCAGTATCAGCAGTTCCATGATTTTGCCCAGGACTGATATCAGGCTAACTCAGGCCATCCCGCTTGACTTCTTTAAATATTGACACAACATGAGCTTTCTTCCAGTTCCCTGGAACTTCCTCAACATCATCTGTACAGACAGCCATTGAGCCACTTCTTTTGAAACTCTTGGATGCACATTGTTCAGATCTGCTGATTAAAAAACCCCCAAAACATAATTGCACCAAAGGGAACTTGTCCAGGATTCCAAGTTATCAGCCTGCTTTGCAAAAGTGATGGGAGATCTATATAGGGAAGAAGAGAGTGAGAGACAGTGAATCTCCTCTGTACAGGTAGTCACTGCCATACATCAGGGCTGTGGACATGCACACATTTAGTTAGATTCATTGACTCTAAGTGCAAAAGTGACCCCCAGTGTAACAGAGACCATAGGATCTCCTTGAATAAATTCCTGTTCGAGCTAGAACAGGTCTCTTAGAAAAACATCCACTCTTCATTTAAACATGGCCAGTGATGGAGAGTCCATCACAACTAGAGCAGAGCGAATAGGCACTTGAGTTAGCACCCAGTAAAATGAGCATCTCCCTCCCCGTGTCACTCACATCACCTGGTGGAGGCATTCTTTGCACTCTGAACAGCTGGAGACTGGCTGTTTGTACGTCACAGTTGAGACTCTAGAGAGCCTGCACCCTAGCTAGTCCGTCATGCTCCCAGAGGAGCAGTCAGGGTAATGCTGGGTGCAGGAAATGAGACAGGACAGCAGAAATCGCACCTTCAAAAGTGGCAGCGGTGGGAGGTGAAGCACGAAGGGCAGCACCAGGCATTAATGCTGTACTGTGTGCGGCTCCCTCGATGTGTGCTGCTGAGCTGCTGTATGGGGCACAATCCCAGCTCTCCATCTCACCCCCGCCTCCCCCCCCCCCCAAACTGCTACAGACACCACCAGTAACATGGCAAGAACCAGGCCTGAAAATGGACCACAAATGAGAGAGTGCAACATGCTGGCAGCATAGCCAAAGCTATAGCATCACATCACCTGACAGGGAAATGAGGGTCAATCTGTACAGCATGGATGAGACCACAGGGAAATACTGCAGCCATGCTACCAGACCTTGCAATGGATCTCGCAGGCTGGCTGGATCTGGGCAGAACTTGGGAGAGAGCCCTTCAGCAAGGAGGAAGTGGTTGTGTGATTCAGCAGGCAGCACTAGTCCTTAGCCAGGACGGATTCAATACACAGGTACGTGGCTGGGGCACTCAGCTCCGGATGAGCTGTAAAATGGAGAGCTTTATCTTATTGAGTAAGGCCAGTCTTTCAAAGGCAGCACCTCACTTGCTGATGCTTCAGATTTGCATTGGTGTGTATAGAGGCCAAATGGTTAACTGGATATCGCAGGAGGCAGGGTGGCCTAGTGGCTAGAGCACTGGCCCGAAACTCAGCAAACCAGAATTCTTTTCCTGCTTCTGGTCTGATGATCTTGGGCAAATCATGTCGCCTCTCTGGGCCTTAGCTTCCCATCTGTAAATGAGGCTAATGATACTGATGTCCTCAGTACCGCACTTTGACATCCTATATAAATTCACAATGATCATCTCATCTGACCTCCCCCAGAGAACTTCCCCATAATAATCCCTAGTGCAGGGCTTTGAGAAAAACAGCCAATTGATTTCAAATTGTCAGTGATGGAGAATCCACCATGACCCTTTGTAAATTGGTCCAATAGTTACTCACTCGCTATTAAAATTTTTCACCTTATTTCCAGTCTGAATTTGTCTAGCTTCAACTTCCTTCCTTTGGATCATGTTAGACCGTTCTCTTAGACTTTTCTCTGCTAGATTGAAGAGTCCTATATTAAATATTTGCTCTCCATGGTGGTACTTATAGACTAATGAAATCACTCATTAACCTCTTTATTAAGCTAAGTAGATTGAACTGAGTATCTCATGATCAGGTATGGTTTCTAATCCTTTAATTTTTCTTGTGGCTTTCTTTGAACTTTCTCCATTTTATCAACATCCTTCTTGAATTGTGAGCACCAGAACTGGACACAATTCCAGTAGCGTTCGCACCTGTGCCAAACACAGAGGTAAAATAACCTCCCTATTGCTACTGGCGATTCTCCTGTTATATATCCCAGGATCACATTAGCTCTTTTGGTCAGAACATCACACTGGGAGCTCAGGTTCAGCTGATTGTCCACCATGACCCCCAAATATTTTCCAGTGTCACTGCTTCCCAGGATAGAGTCCCCCACCGTGTAAGTATGGCTGACAGTCTTTGTTCCCAGATGTATACATTTACAATTAGCCCTGTTCAAACTCATATTAGATTAAATCACAGGAAAAATTTCCTACCTGTAAGAACAGGAGGACAATGGAACAGATGCCTAGTGAGGTTGTGGAAGCTCCTTCACTGGAGGTTTTCAAAAGGAGGCTGGAGAGCATCTATCTTGGATGGTTTAGACACAACAAGTCCTGCATCTTGGCAGGGGGTTAGGGACCCTTGCAGCCCTTCTAGCCCATGGTTCTATGATATTGTTTGCTTGTGCCCAGTTTGCCAAGTGATCCAAAACACTCTGTATCAGTGACTTGCCCTCTTCACTATTTACCACTCCCACAATTTTTTGTGTCATCTGTAAACTTTATCAGTGATAATTTTATGTTTTCTTCCAGGTCATTGAGAAAAATGTTAAATAACATAGGGCCAGGAACAGATTTCTGTGGGACCCTGCTAGAAACACACCCACCCAGTGATGATTCCCCATTTACAATTGCATTTTCAGACATATCAGTTAGCTAGCTTTTAATCCATTTAATGTGTGCTGTTTTAATTTTATATCATTCTAGTTTAATCAAAATGTCATGCAGTACCAAGTCAAGTGTCTTACAGAAGGCTATGTATGTTTAGGGTGACCAGATGCCCCAATTTTATAGGGACAGTCTCGATATTTGAGGCTTTTTCTTATATAGAAGCCTATTACCCCCCACCCACTGTCCCAATTTTTCACACTTGCTGTCTGGTCACCCTAAACTTATGCCATCACTATTACATTTATCAACCAAACTTGTAATCTCATAAGAAAAGATATCAAGTTAGTTTGACAGGGTCTGTTTTCCATAAACCCACACTGATTGGCACTGATTATATTACTCTCCTTTGATTCTTTTTGAATCAAGTTCCATATCAACCGTTTCACAATCTTGTCCAGGATCAATATCAGATTGATGGGAAACCAAGCCTGGGGGTGAGATGTTTTAGTAGAGAGCAAACAAAGATCGCCACTGAAAAGTATAAAACATCCAGTGAAGTGATGCTATTGTGAGATAGAAACAAAATATTCTATTTCAGTTTTACATAATAAAGAACTTGTATTCAACCATTTTGTAAGAATGCTGGTGAATTTCATGGTGACAAGGTCCTGAACAGATGTTATTCCTTAAAATACTCCCCTTTCCCCGCCATAAGGAGACATTTTAAAGACAAGCAACTTCTACAATGTAGGCAGGCCTTTCCCAGCGATGGCATGTGCTCTCTGTATCCTGACGGACTTGCCTTGAGGGTCGCCGTGACCCAGAAGTGTGAGGAAGGGTCAGTGGCTTTGGGAAGAGCATTCTCTGGAGGTCAGGGAGTGGGAAAGTGAATCTGTTTGTGAATTCGGCCTTGGTGAATCCTTTTGAAGCAGCTCGGCTCTTTCCTTTCTGCAGGGCTCCCTCCACATGTGGATTGACATGTTTCCAAATGATGTCCCAGCACCTCCCCCTGTCAATATCAAGCCACGGCTGCCAATCAGGTACAGGCCTGTAGGAGATGGGGACGGAACCATTACAAACCCAGTGTTTATAACCACAGCCTGGGGTTCTGTTCCGCAGGACTCCCATGCTGTCTGTGCCCACGAAGGGTGTGATTGGGTGAGAAGGGCAGACTAACTGGTCTGTCAGCCTTGGAGGCTCACAGAGGGGCCATGACAGTGGTACTGCTTCAGCTCTGGGCCCCGGCACATCTTGATGGCTCCCTCTCTGTGCCGGTTCCGGGGGGTTGCAGGCCTCACCTCACCCTGCTCTCCTAGGGACTCCCTCTGTGGCTGAGAGGAGGGAAAGCTGCTCCTGCTCCTCACACAGACATGGCTGGGAGGAGAGGTGTCCCCTGGGTTTCTGCCTGCTCCAGGCAGAGACCAAACCCCAGCCAGCAGTGTCTGAGCAGAAGCCTTTCCACTGTCCACGCACAGCTCAGCGCAGGTGCCATTATTGTTCTTCTTGCTGCTGTTTCTGCCAGACTCGTGCTGGGCAGAGTCCAGTATGCTGAAGATGTGCTTTGGTTCAGACACCTCTTTGTACTAGAGTCTGCAATACTGGGCCGGAGCACCATGAGAGGGGCCTCTGCAAGGTGTCCTGGGCCCCTGGCCTGAGCTGCAGAGGGCACAGGCACAGCACTGGGCTGGGTGGCTGGGCTGCGTGGGTGCTGCTGCAGGCCATTGTCCCATGGGGGTAGCTTTGCCTGGCCCTGACAGACACTGAACTGAGCTGTGCTTCTCTAACCTGCCCTTGCCTTTCCCTTCTGCTAGTTACGAGCTGCGCGTCATCATCTGGAACACAGACGACGTGGTTCTGGATGACGTGAATCCAATCACGGGAGAAACTTCCAGCGACATCTATGTGAAAAGGTGCCCGAGCTGATGAGGAATCAAATGAGCAGAGACAGTCACAGGGCCAGAGAATGACTAGCTGGCCTGTCCGGTCTGACCCTGCCTGGACACTGCTCCCTACTGCCTGAGTCCCACACACATCACTAGCCTCTCCTTGTGTCTCACCAGCCATGGGGCCTCCTCCTCCTGGGGGAGCCTAGCTCACTGTCCATTTAGTCTATGCACAAAGGTCTTGGCCCTGATATCCAGCCCACGCTTGTTCTTCAGAACACATCAGTCCTCATCCCTATAACCCGGCAGTCTCTGAGCCCCTCAGCCACTGTCTCCCCTTAACCTACTATGCAGATTTTAAACATCTTGGACCAGCTTACCAAAGCGTGCAATTCCTTCCTGCATTTTTTGCATCAGCAACTAGTTGTGGGCTCAGAACCTGTTATTTAGAAAACCCAGTCCCTAATTTGTTCCCATAATCAGGTAACGGACCATCTAAATGGTGGGGTTTGCACCCCCAAAAAAGAGAGGTTGGAGAGAGGCCCCTTTAGAGTCCTCATAATGGCTGTGGCCCAGCATAGACCTAGCCCCCTGACATGCTCCTGTCTGCCATTTGAATCAGGTGAGCCTCGTTGGCTAAGCCCGTTATTATTCTGAAAGCAGTTTGTTGCTGTGACTGAGTTTTGCTCCTCAGCCTGGGGCCCTTGCTCCACCACCCCTGCGGCTTAGTGGTGCTGACAGTTGGGGGCTGCTTTAACATGACAATTGATGTTAATTGAGCTTCTTCTGCAGCTGGATCAAAGGTCTGGACAATGAGAAACAAGAAACAGATGTTCACTTTAACTCCCTGACTGGGGAAGGCAACTTCAACTGGAGGTTTGTGTTCCACTTCGACTACCTCCCGACCGAGAAGGAGATCTCCTATAAGAAGAAGGACTCCATCTTCTCCCTGGAGGCATCTGAATTCAGGGAGCCAGCTGTCCTGGTCCTTCAGGTCTGGGATTATGACAGGATTTCAGCAAATGACTTTCTAGGTACAGTATCCTCCTGCTGAGAGAAGGGGACTTTTTCTCTGTGCCTTGCCTGCTGCGCCCGCCCTGAGCTTTGCAGAGAACGGCTCCCAGTTAAGATGAGCTGGAGCTGCAGGGAGCTCACTTGCTCTCTGCTGCGTTTGCAGGCTCCCTCCTTGCCCACTGGTAGAACTGCTGCTTGCAGCACCAGGGTCCTGCTAGGTTCCAGTTGACTCCTGGCACTGGGATTACACTCTCTCATCCAAACCAGTTATTCATCTTCTGACCCATCTCTGCCCTGCTCAGGACTGTTCCCCCTAACCCCACTGTGCTCTGCATAGTGACCTTCCCCTTCTCTCTGGCTCTTGCATAACCACCTGCCCGCTGCCTCTGAGCTCCCCCTTTCCAGGGACTTGGAGCCCTCATGCAGCTTTTCAAATACTGTTGCGTCAAAGGTTCAGCCTGAACCAGGGCCTCTGATTGAAGGGGGAAGCCTTCAGCACAAAGATAGGGCTGGTGATGCTGGTGTCATTTAGATGCCATGGTGGCAGGTGCCTTAGAAATACGATGGGTGGATGGCTGACAAGTCTTCTCTCCTTTCAGGATGGTCCTTTCATTCTCAAACTGTGCAGAAAATGCTCCCCACTCTGTTATGCTTAAGTTATCCAAACTTTGAACCTCGGCATTAAACACTAGGTCCTCTGAGGGAACATAAGCGTATCGATGTGCTATACGGCAAGCATAATAATACAGATGGTTGGAAATTTTCTGTTGAAACAGTTTTATCTGAAAATGCCAATTCAAACCTGAAGTGTTTCATGGATACATCTCAGATTCAGCCATTTTCAGTGTGTTCTCTAGGAAACCTGCCATCTTGCCAGGCTGCAAAGGAGCCCAGGGTTCCAGGGGCCACAGCTCTGAGTCCGCCCCACTGTATAGGCTGCCCCATGCTCAGAAGACCCAAGTCTTCCACAGTCTAGGGCTCCAGGACACACAGCCAAGCTGGGGCTTCCAGGTTCCTGCCGTGGAACCAGGAGCCTGAAAGCCCTGGAGCCCTTGGTCAGCTCTTGGTTCCACAGCTGGGAGCCCAGAAGGGCTGAACTCCCTCCTCCAGGCTTCCTGCTGCAGAGTCAGGAGCCCAGATCCAGGGCTGCTTCTCCCCATGGTGAGGATGCCCAGACTCTGGGCACCCCTGGTGCTGCTGGGTGAAACTGACATTCCTATGGTAGCAGAGTTTCTGCTCCCAGCAACCGTGAAACTGACAAGAATGGCATTTCATAGAATCATAGAAGATCAGGGTTGGAAGGGACCTCAAGAGGTCTCTAGTCCAACCCCCTGCTCAAAGCAGGACTAACCCCAACTAAATCATCTCAGCCAGGGCTTTGTCAAGCCTGACCTTAAAAACCTCTAAGGAAGGAGATTCCACTACCTCCCTAGGTAACCCATTCCAGTGCTTCACCATTTGCAGTGTAGCTGTAGCAGTGTTGGCCCCAGGATATCGAAGAGACAGGCTTGTCTCTTTCACCAACAGAATTTGGTCCAATAAAGGATATTACCTCCCCCACCATTGAAGAATGTCAGTTTTACTCAGCTGCGGTCGGAGTCCCGAGAGCTGGTTTTGTGTGGGTAACAGCATGCATCAGTGTTTCTGAAACAGTTTTTACTCAGGATTTCTGGTTTTCAAGAAATTTCTAATGATTTAGATTCATTACCGATTGAACAAAACCAAATTTCTAAAAATGAAATGTCATGTGAGCTGGAAATCCTGCATTTTGTCCAGCTCTAGGTCACACCTCTAACCCCGACAAAAGTGCCTTTTATTCATTAATCCATTGCCAATCAATTCAAAAAGCTTCATGGGCATGGAAAGGCATCTAAAGCAAACCTGCTCAGCAGGGCTATCTACTGATGGCAAGAACAGAACATTAGAGCCAGAACATCATGGTATGTCTTGGACAGGAGCTGCTTAGATTTCTGACCAAGACATAAATGAGGGAAACAGAACAGGAGGGAGCTGGCAACGGTGCTGGCACCCTAGATGGAGCCTGAAAAAAATGTTCTCCCACCCCAGTCTCAAGATTTGATCCTTGTTCTGTACTGAACATGAGGGACAAGCTGGGGCAGGAGAAGAGAGTAGATACAGGCTTAGAGGTACTGATGAGAGGCATAATGTGGCACTGCTCAGGTGTGACCAGGGCTGTACTTAGAATTTGTGGAGCCTTATGCAGTATTATTAAACTGGTGCCCCAATGCATAGGGAAAATTAGTGGTGAGGATGGAGCACCCATCGGTGGCAAGCTCCCCTGCTTAACTTCCCTCCAGCCTGCGTTTACCAACTTCTTCCCCTTCCTGGGCCTGGAGCAGAGTGGAGGGGCTGAGAACCCTCTGGCAAGATGAGAAGTCTGCGCCTGTGATCCCAGTGGTGCCCCAAATTTTCGGGTGTCCTACACAGCCACGTATGCTGCGTATGTCTGAGGACGGCCCTGGTCTCTGGATAGGAGACAGTGTGGTCAAATGGCTAGGCTGGAAGAGTGGGACTCAGGAGATCTGGTTTCTGTTCCAGGCTGTGCCACTAACTCAGCCTGTGAGGCAAGTCACTTCCTCTCCCTCCGACCCTCAGTTTCCCCATCCCTAAAGTGAGGATAACACTGTTGATGGACCTTTGCTTTGAGAGCTACAAACAGAAATCACTGCCTGTGGTGGGAATGTGACTGGTTCTCTGGGGACTGGGATGGGTGCAGGCCAACCAGCATATTGATGCTCGCCCTAATGTGTTACTTGCATTCACATAAATGATCGATTCCTGCCTGTGTTTGAAGGGTCCATTGAGCTGAAGCTGAACGACATGGTGCGGGCAGCCAAGAGTTCTGAGCAGTGCACCATTAAGATGGCCAAGGAAAAGGCCACCCCCCGCTTCTCCATCTTCCGGAACAAGCGGATGAGGGGCTGGTGGCCCTTCATCAAACTGAAAGACCAGGAAGATGAGGAGCGAGAGGAGCGAGAAGCCAAGGAGAAGAAGAAGAAGAAGAAGAAGAAGAAGAGGTCGATGAAGCCGGAAGACATTGAGTTCACAGACCCCAGTGGGAACAAGTATATCCTGACGGTAAGGAGCAGGAGAGGGGGACAGAGCCCCGGTGCTATGAGGCAGGGCTCAGCGCTTGCCTGCATGAGCTCTGGGGAGTGTGAGGCCTGCAGCTGGGCACAGACTGGGCCCTGGCGAACTGCAGACACTTTGTAGTGGACATGGGGCTGTGCATCCCAGGACTGGTGGATACGGCAGAGTGCCGAGCTCGGGGCTCTCAGCCTCCCGCTCAGCACCATTCAGAGCCTGTCTGCTTAGCTGAGCAGTCTGCTGGGGGAAGCTGTGTCTGTGGGAGCTTTTCCCTGCTGTGCAGAGGAGAGAGGAGGGCTGGGGTAATTGTCTTTAGTGGGGGTGCTGCTGCTGCTTCTCTGAGTCCCCTTTTCCTGGGCACAGGGCAGCCTCCTCCCTGGGCTGGTTCCAGCTTCCTGCCTGGACTAGCAAGAAGTCAGGCCTGGTTCCCCAGGGAGCTCCAGCTGCATGGATCTCACAGACATTTCACCCTTTCCTGCCTGGTCTGTGATTCCTGTCACAAGCACAGGAGAGGGTGTGGGGCTGGCTGCCATAGCAGTGAGGTGTGATCCTAGGCATGGCAAGCATTTCCCCTGAAGACCCTTAGTGGACTCCTGTGCTTAGCGGACTCCAAGGGCAGAAATATTTGGTAGCCGGAGATGTGGGGCTAGGAGCTGAAATGTCCCCTGACCTTGGCAATGACAAGCTGGAGTTTCCCAGCCAGGGAGAGGGTGGCCAGGAGGTCGTGGGGCTGTGGACAGGGCACGTGGAAATCAGCAGGTGTGGGGAGAGGTGCAGCCAGGATCTCAGCAGAGGGAGGGGTGGAGGCTGCAGCCTGGCGTGCTGCTGATCCCCCTCTCACTGCACAAAACAACCAGGAGCCAGGAGCTGAGGAATCATGCCAGCAATGTGCCCATGTCACTGCTGCATGCCGCAGCACCTAGCAATGTCCCGGTGGGACCCGGCCCTGCGGTGGAAGGCAGGCCAGGTTCAGTGCGCCAGGAGGAAGGTCTCGTTCACTCCCAGTGGGCTGCTGGACAACGGCTCTGGCTTCTCCCACTGCGCAAGTGGAAGAGGGAGGCCTTTTGTGCCTGATCCCTGGAGAGGGCAGTCGTTGTTCGGAGCACTTGTCTCGAGTGGCCGTTCACCAGTCCTGTAGCGTCCGTGCTCAGGAGGATACGTCGAAATCACCTGGAACGACATTGTGATGAGGTATAGCAACTTGCACTGGTCAAACAGGGCGGCAGTGCCCCAATACAGACACAGTGCACAGAGCCCTAGTGCTGGGCAGCTCCTGCTCTAGGAGACCAGCCTCGAGGAGCTGGCTGAATGGGCAAGCAGCCTGCCAGGGCTCTGTGGCACGGGTGTATCTGAATGCTTCCTTGACTCGCTCCTGCTGGTGCTGGTGAGAAGTGATCGTCGGGAGTGCTGTGAGAGGCTCTGCGGGGCACTACGTGCAGGGGACTGGGGCACAGAGGCCAGGAAGGCCTCGAGGCGCAGATTTTCAAAGGTATTTAGGTGCCTATAGACACAGGGAGGCACCTGGTAGGATTTTCGAAGTGCATGAGAAGGTTTGGTGCCTGACTCCGACTGCGCGACCGTTGAAAACCTGGTCCTGTGACTCTAGATGAGACAGTATCAGCCTGGCTCACCCTGAAGACACCAGTGTGTCTCAAGTGTGTTTCTCTGTAGGGAAAAGTGGAAGCTGAGTTCCAGTTACTGACTCTGGAGGAGGCTGAGAAGAGCCCTGTTGGTCTGGGCCGAAAAGAGCCTGAACCCCTGGAGAAGCCCAAGTGAGTATCAGTCACAGAATCATGGGAGTGGAGGGCACCTGGCATGGACTAAGTATTATCTAGACCAATCCTGACAGGTGTTTGTCTAACCTACTTTTAAACATCTCCAGTGATGGAGAGTCCACAACCTCCCTAGGCAATTTACTCCAGTGCTTAACCACCCTGACAGTTAGGAAGCTTTTCCTAATGTCCAACCTAAACTGCCCTTACTGCAATTTAAGCCCATTGCTTCTTGTCATGTACTCAGAGGTCAAGGAGAACAATTTTTCTCCCTCCTCCTTGTAACATCCTTTTATGTACAGGAAAACTGTTATCATGTCCCCCCTGTCTTCTCTTCTCCAGACTAAACAAACCCCAATTAGTTCAAAACTTCCCTCACAAATCATGTTTTCTAGACCTTTAATAAAGTCTCCTCTGGACTTTCTCCAATTTGTTGGCACCCAGATCTGGACACAAGACTCCAGTTGAGGCCTAATCAGAGTGGAGTAGAGCGAAAGAATTACTTCTTGTGTCCTGCTTACAACACTCCTGCTAATACATCCGAGAACCATGTTTGGTTTTGTAACTGTATTACATTGTTGACTCATATTTAGCTTGGGATCCACTATGATCCCTGATCCCTTTCCACAGTACTCCTTCCTAGGAAGTCATTTCCCATTTTGTGTGATTGTTCCTTCCTAAGTGGAGTACTTTGCATTTGTTCTTATTGAATTTCATCCTATTTACTTCAGATCATTTCTCCAATTTGTCCAGATCATTTTGAATTTTAATTCTATCCTCCAAAGCCCTTGCAATCCTTCCCAGCTTGGTATCGTCCACAACTTTATAAGTGTACTCTGTATGCCATTATCTAAATCATTGATGAAGATATTGAACAGAACTGGACCCAGAACTAATTCCTGCAGGACCCCACTCGTTATGCTCTTCCAGCATGACTGTGAACCACTGATAACTACTCACTTGGAACAATTTTCCAATCAGTTTTGCACCCACCTTATAGTAGCTCCATCTAGGTTGTATTTCCCCAGTTTGTTTATGAGAAGGTCAAGTGAGATCGTATGAAAAGCTTTACTAAAGTCAAAATATACCACATCTACTGCTTCCACCCCATCCAAAAGGCTTGTTACCCTGTCAAAGAAAACTATCGGATTGGTTTGACATGATTTGTTCTTGACAATTCCGTGCTTTTACTTGTCTATCACCTTATCTTCTAGGTGTTTGCTAATTGCTTGCTTAATTATTTGCTCCATTATCGTTGTGGGTACAGAAGTTAAGCTGACTGGTCTGTAATTCCCCGGGTTGTCCTCATTCCCCTTTTTATAGATGGGCGCTATATTTGCCCTCTTCCAGGCCTCTGGAATCTCTCCCGTCTTCCATGACTTTTTGAAGAGAATCGCTAATGGCTCAGAGATCTTCTCAGTCAGCTTCTTAAGTGTTCTAGGATGGATTTCAGCTGGCTCTGCCTACTTGTGCCATGTGCATGTGCCAGGCAGTGAGGCATCAGAAAGTCAGGCTGGGGTTTGATACCTGGCCTGCTCTCAGCATGAGTCTGCCTGCGCACAGGCACGGAAGGAAAAGGGAGGAGCTTTCAGGCTTAATGGAACCAAGATCAGAATCCGGAGACACTGAGCTGTTGGGGACTCCGGGGGTCTGGCTATAGATGGAGTCCCTGGGGTGATGCCATCTCCACTGAGAGTGTGGGCTGAGTCCCTGGGGCAGAGCCGTCCTGGCTGAGTCCCTGGGGCAGAGCTGTTCTGAGATATTTCCTGAAACAAGCGATAGGGCTTGTGTATCACTGTAGCTTTACCTGCACTAGGCGGGCGCACTAATGTAACTACATCAGTTTTAGTGAGCTAGTTAAACTGGTGCAAAAATGGAAACCAGCCTAAGCCTTAGTTAGCTGCTCTGGTGGCTCCGCTGCCTGTGCCGTCATCCTCCAGCGCTCTGCAGGCCCTGCTGGATGTTTCCCATGGCTGGCAGGTGTGTGCTCTGCATACATCAGAGGATGAAAAGTGGGGAAGGAGGATGAAAAGTCCTTCCCTCCCCCCGGGAGAGCCAGCCTGGGTGCCTTACAGAACCCTGCTCTAGTGCAGAATCCAGAGAAAATAGTACAAAGATAATAATACTGACAATAATAAGTAAATACAAAGATTTCATGGTCTGTTCAAAAGTGTCTGGCAGTCCGACTTTGGCCTGCAGTCTGACGATTAACTCCCGCTGGTCTAATGTCTGCGCAAGGATCCTACGAAGCCCCCAGATTGTGCTGGCAGTGAAATGGACACAGGGAATGGGGTCCTGTTTTGAAGGAAGACATTGTGGGCCCAGACATCAATTTGAGTTTGGTGGCTCAGGGATTCAGGCTGATCTGCACGGATCTAGTACCTGGTTATTCGCAGCCAGTGCATAGCAGCAGCTAACAGTACGTTGTAGATTTCCAGGGCACTGAACTGGACTGGGGGCAGCTTTGCTTTACTTTGTCTGAGCTCAACAGCCTCTTCCTTTCTCTGTTCTAGCCGCCCCAAAACATCCTTCAACTGGTTTGTGAATCCCATGAAAACCTTCATCTTTTTCATCTGGAAGCGGTACAAGAAGTACATCATTGCTTTGCTCGTTATTGCTGTGGTGACCATCTTCCTGGTCCTTATACTCTACACAATGCCTGGCTACATCAGCCAGAAGATCATCAATGGATAAGTGCGGTCAGAGACTGGGCTCCCCAGAGGACCATGGCTGCTGCTCCAGAAATTGACACTTTATACCAAAGTTTTTAAGCACAGTTTGCAGGTGACAGAAGATGCTGGGACTCTGTAAATGCTGCATCAGGAGGAGGAGAGTGGAGAAGCTGCCCTTCCTGAGTAGTTGTATTTCATACTTACAACTTGTGATACACTGTGATCGCGGCACTGTGGAGCAGAGCCATAATGATCTGGATAAACTGTTTGGTTTTCATAAGCTGGGAGGAATCTGTCCCAGCTGGGGTTGGCTGTGGGAAGATTTGCAACCAACAGCAGCTCTGTACCTCTGTCCCTTGAGCTAAGCAGAAGAGCCTCGCTTAAAGCAGTGCGAGTAGCGGTGCTGCTTTCTCTGCATGGCATCAGTGTAAGAATGGGGAGACTTTTCACAGGAGAACTTAGCGCACTTTACAAGGTGGCGGAACGTTCCTGTCCCCTTAGTACAGACCAGAGAGTCAGGGCACGTCTGCGCTATGGAGACGACATTGCTATGGCTATACAAGCACAACCGGTCCCTGCTGAAGGAGTTTTCCATTGCCCTAGAACTACAGCTGTGCTGACATGGGGGGTTAGGTTAGAGCTGTGCCAGTCAGGGAGTGTTTTTTCACAGCCTGACTGATGTAGCTGTGTCAGCCTGGCTGTGTCAGTGTCAACCAGGCCTCAGTGGCAGAGCTGGGACTGGCAGAGTGACAAGTAGAGAAACTAGAGAGGAGCTGCAGCGGGCCAGCAAAGTGAGGAGGGAAAAGAATGAAGGAGCCAAACTGTTTGTGACCCTCACCACGACTTGGGTAGGGGTGAGGGACAGGCAAAGTCTGAGCCCACTTGTGAGCTGGGGTTTCCCAGCCAAGCGTGGCCCCCAGCCCCCCCCCCACTGCTGTTAAACACGCTTCTTTCCATGTAGTAAGGCTGGACTTGAAACTCTTTTTAACCCTGGTGTTAGACCTTCACTCCCTTTGGAATAGAAAACCGCAAAGGATCTGACCCATTACTGGTGCTTTCCATCCACTTGGCATTTGCTAGGGTTTCCCAGCTGGCTTTCAGAGGCCTGGTCTATAGCCAAACTTAGCTCAGCCTAGTACATTGCTCAGGGCTATGAAAAAGTCACCCCTGGGTGCTCTTTGGGTTGCCCTAACCCCCACTGTAGATGCGAGAATTCTCCCTTTGACCCTGCTGCTGCCTCGTGACAGGGCGGTTAACTAACAAAACCCCCTTGCGTTGTTGTAGTAAGTGTCTACACTGCAGTGACACTGGGCAGCTGTACCACTGGCATGCCGGAGAGTGTAAGGGCAACTTGTTTGGCTGGTTCTGACTCCATCCCAGGGCTTCCTTCTCTCTCATACTAACTGATTACTCCTGTCTTACTAACAGTCACTCCTGGATTGTTGTGCCTTGCACCAGATTTGTAGATATTTATAAGGATGCTATTTATATGAACAGTGCGAAGTGGCACCAGACTGAGGTAAATCAAAGAAATATCCTCAGAGCACCTTCCACCTCTACGGCATTCTGTGTGCTCTGGGTATTGATTTTACTGATACAAGTCAGTAGGGACAAAAGTTTGTCATGGTAAAATTAAACAAAATTCATAGTCATGAAGAGTCATGGTAAAAATTTACAAAATCAGGGTATGGTCGGAGGAGGGGTGGGCTGAAGCTGAAGCCCAAGTGCGGGTGGGGGGTGGGGCTGATAGCCCAAGTCCCCCTGCCCTGTGGCTGGCAGTGAAACACCAAGCCCTGCCACCCAGGGCTGGCGCTGACAGGCGGAGCCTTGTCACCAGGGGGCTGAAAGCTGAGCCTCGCTGCCACGGGGGCTGACAGCCTGAGATCCCCACCCCGGGAGGTTGACAGCCCAAGATCCTCCCACCCCGGGAGGCTGACAGCCCGAGGCTTCCCCCCACCCTGCGGGGCTGACAGCCCGAGACCTCCCCCCACCCTGGGGGGCTGACAGCCCGAGACCTCCCCCCTCTCTGAGGGGCTGACAGCCCGAGACCTCCCCTCACTCTGGGGGGCTGACAGCCCGAGCTCCACTGTCCCAGGGGCATGAAGTCAGAGCCTCCCCTTCCCCGCCCACCGCAGGGGGGTGAAGGCAGAGCCCTGCCGCTCTGGGGAGGAAAGTGGGTGAGGCCAGAGCCCCACCACCCCAGGGGGATAAAACCAGAGCCCCGCTGCCTCGGGGGGGATGAAACCAGAACCCCCAACATCTGCGGGGGGGGGGGGGGGATGAAGCCAGAGCCCTGCTGCCCCATGGGGGGATGAAACCAGAACCCCCAACATTTATGGGGGGATGAAGCCAGTGCCCTGCTGCCCCATGATGCACAGCTGAAGCTGAAGCCAAAGAAGTCACGGAAGTCTTTTAAAGTCACAGAATCTGTGACCTCCATGATGAAATTGTGTCCTGACCACTCAGTGATGATTAATGGTAAAGTAATGGAAAAGCAGAGGTGGAACAGACACACCCACCAGGTGTAGAATAATAACACAAATGGACAGTTACTCAACTGTTAGAGATGCGCTGCACGTACATGTTGTTCATAGACGTGCTCCCCGGTACCAGTCGCCCCAGCTTATCTAGGTCTGGCTCTGGATGGGCAAGGGATGCTGGTGTAGTTCTGGGGTTAGCTGTGGGCTCTGTTCCCGTTCCGGTCTCTGAGTACCCGCCTCAGGGATTTGTCCTTACCTGGCTCAGCTGTGATCTCACAATTCTCCCCCTCGTAAGCCAGGGCCTGGCTACCCTGTCCCATGTCCCAAATACTGCTCACCTGACAGGCTGATGAGTTCGGACACCAGCATTTCTTCTCTTTGGAAGCCTGTGGCCAGTGCTGGAGTGGGCCTTAAATGAAAGGGCACGTCTCTACGGCGATGGAGGCCTGTCTACATGAGGACATTTGGTTGGTTTAACTACATGGCTTGGGTGTGAAAAATTCACCACAGCCTTGAGCAACACAGTTAAACTGTCCTGATCCCGGTGTAGACAGCGGGGGATTGACAGGCAAATTCTCGAGGGGCGGTGAGTCCCGACGCAGGTGGGAGAAGCCCTCGCGTTGGCATAGGCAGCATCTTCACTGAAGAGTTACAGGAGCACAGCTGCAGCATTTTAAGGGTAGACACACCCTCACTGGGGTGTAAATCGGCAGCGCTCCAGTGTGCTGCACAGTTACTGTCCATGGGACCCCTCAGCTTGTGCAACCCCACGAGCTCTCTGCTCTAGCTAGTGCACTACAAATAGTGTATCTGGGAGAGCCTCGGCAGCAGCTAGCGGGAGCATGGGCAAGCAGTGCCATGTACGTGCCCACGGGTGGGTTTACACTCAGAGCAGCCGGCCCAAGCTGCCACTCGCCGCTGCCTGTGATACTATGGCTACACTGCTGGTTTTAGACACTAGCTCGATGAGAGTGAGTGCAATGTCTGTGCAAGCTGGGAGTCACACCCTACCTCCAAGTGTAGATGTAGCCTCAACGTTCCCAAGTGTGCTTTGATCTGCTGCTGTTTGAAACAGCAGTGTGCTACACCTCCTAGTGCACAGCAGTGCTACGCTTTCTAGTGCACAGCAGTGTGCTACACTCCCTAGTGCAAAGCAGCGTGCTATACCCCCCCTAGTGCACAGCAGTGGTCTACACCTCTCCTAGTGCACAGCAGTGCTACACTTTCTAGTGCACAGCAGTGTGCTACACCCCCTAGTGCAAAGCAGTGTGCTACATCCCCCCAGTGCACAGCAGTGGTCTACACCTCTCCTAGTGTACAGCAGCAGGGGCCACACAAACAGGCCAGGTCTAGACTGAAACTTTTGATCAGCATAGTGATAGTGCACACCCTGAGCGATGTAGCCCGGTGTAAACGTGGCCAGTTGACGAGTAATTCTTCCATCAGTTACCACTGCTCAGGCAGATGGATTATCTACATCCCTGGGGAAACCCCTTTTGTTGCTGATTGAAGCAGCTACAAAATGGGGCTACAGTAGTGTAGCTGTGCTGCTATAGTGCCTGTGTGTAGACATGGCCTTAGCGCATGGTAGGCTGGAGCGCTGTAGATTCACATCCCCAACTTGCCACATACTAACTCGCCATATAGACAAACCCAGTGTATTTCATTTAGTGGTTGCAACAAAGCATTAGAATTTAAAACAACAAAAACCCAACATGCAAATTTAGCCTCATCTAATCTCATGCTTCTCTTCAGGCTCAGCTAGCCTGGGTTTGCACATTACAACAAAGCTTCAACTTGTACTTCATAATAATTTAAAAAACAACACTAGCAGCCTATTTCATTTTAAAAACAGCAAAAAATATCCACCTCCCTTTCTATGTCGTAAAAGGCGTCTTGAAGTTTAAATCTCCTCTGGGTGATAGATATGCTTGCTTTGATCTGCTTCACTCTTGGAAGTCCCCGAGGCTCCAGGCTGCTGGCCCCGTGCTACCTAGGGTCCTTATGGACAGCTCTGTCTGCCATTAGGGAATTTTTCCCCGAGAAACCCCTAGGGGTTCAGGAACCTCAGTTTGGGAACCACTGGTCTAGGGTTAGGGTTGCTAAAGGTAGGCCTCTTCAGGCTAGTCCTTAGGGCTCCTTGGGCTAGGGTTCAGGTTAGTAAGGGTGGTATCCCCAAACTAGAGTTATTGCTGTGGCTTGTGGGGATCCTCTAGATCAATGGTTCTCAAACTTTTTCCCTCCAGAGACCCCCTAAACTTACACAGACAAATCTGCAGACCCCCTTACTATTTTGTCAACTGCCCCTTATTATTTTGTTGCTCCTAAATTGTATCTTTCACGGTACTGTAATAGTTGTCACAAATATCATTGTAGAGAAATTATTCAAATAGATTGACAAAAACACAGCCAATGAGACTATTGACAGCTTACCTGATACTAATGCACTGCTCAGGCTTGTTTGGCAGCACACAGTGAGGAGTCATTTCAGTTGGGCAAGTGTGAAGGTCTCCTGAACATTCACTCTCAAACGCTGTTTGATTTTGACGCTGGCGAGGGCTGGTAATCCATTTTCACAAAGGGGATTGGGAGCAAATGGACTTGCAGAGCGCAGTTAGCCAGTTCAGGGAATTCACCAGATGCATGCAACCAGAATTCAGCACCAGGCATGGGCTTGTGGGCACATTTCACAACGGTGTTGTTTCTCTGCTTAGTAAATTTCTCCTCCTCTTTAGGAATCACTCTAAGCAATTCCCCATCAGAAGATTAAAAAGGGATTTGTGATTCACACTATTTCAGTAGTTACCGTGTGCCTGATGTACGTTCTGAACTGGTAAGAAGGGAATCCATGTGGTCTGCCGTCATAGCACCAAAAGTCAGGTGTTCAAAAACTCCCGCAGGCGTGGAGACATGCTCCCGGTCTCTCTGTGCACTCGCTTCTGCCACAGAGCCAGCTTCTCAATGAACGCATTCACTTTGTTTGACAGTGTGACAAGAATTGACTGGCATCCTTGCATGCTAATATTAAGTTGATTGAGATGATGAAAGATGTTAGCGAGATAAGCAAGCTGAGCAAGCCAGGTTTCTGAGAATTTACCTGGTCTGTGCATTTGCTCTTACAAAAACACCATCAGAGACTCACGAAGCTCAAAAATGCAATTCAGAACCTTTCTCTTGGAAAGCCACCTGCCCTCAGTATGCAGGAGAAGGCTGTGATGCAACTCACCCACTTCTGCACACTTTGCCCCCCAAATATGTGCATTTGCTTGGTGTGTGCTTTGATAAAGTTAACTCCTTTTATTGTCTTGTCAGGTACATCTTGCAGGTTATATGGCATCTTTCTCATGTCCAGGTGAACCATGCAGTGCGTTACTTTTGCCAATGGTGCAACATCTGTAATTTATATATATTTATATATTTTTTGGAACCCCATTATGCCTCCTCGGCATTGCAGCAGCACTGTTTGTGCACATACACTGCCCCCAGTCTAGGTTGTTGCTCATCATTAAATTATCCAGACACTTAAAAATCCCATCACTTGCTGTGTTTGTCTGCAGTGAGCTGCAGAACAGCAGTTCCCCATCTATTTTCCCATCACAGATGTATTGCACATAAAACAACAGCTGACACTTCCAAAGAGTTGTCTAGTTGTAAGCTATATGTCCCACTTGCTGGAATCCTGGTCTTTCGCGTCAGCTACAACCTCTGTACTTCACCTTTTAGGGATGTCGTTTGATACTGGCACATTCTTCAGTTTATTGGCAGCTTTGTCCCCTAACATTTCACGGCACACTTCAACTGCAGCAGGCATCAGTAATTTCAGCAATTGTATGTGGCTTTCTATTTGTAGCAATTCTAATTGTCACCATGCAGGATGCTTTGAGAGCCTTCTCCTGCAAGATTCACACAGCCGGTACAGTCTTTTTTGTGTTATAAGCAATTCCGCTTCTTTTCAAATTACTCCGCTGGCTTGTCAACACTTTCCACATGCATGACCTCAAATCAAATGTCTTAATGTTTTTGGCTTAAGTGCTTCCTTAGAAAGTACTTCTCCACAAATTACATCCTGGGGTTTTGATTCTCCACCTACACATGTAAAGCCAAGTTCAATGTAGCTGTCGTCATATTCCCTCAGATTTTGTATTTTTGAAGGGGTTTCCGTTTTGCTTCTTTCTTTCTCTTCTCTCTGCATGGAGACAGTTTCTGCTCAGTGAACAGCTGAAGCAGGAGCTGAATCGGTTTACAAATAACAATCGTCGCCATTTCGCAAATTAAACGGACTAATTATATTTCACACTTGCAGCTGAACTGATCGCTAGCAGAGGCGCCACGAATGCGAGAGGGCCCAATGTAAAGGTTCTGGGGGGCATGTGACCCCCCATGTGTCACCTCTTGAGCTAACTGAGGTTTCCAAACTGTGGGGCACACCCCTCCTGGGGGGGCATGGAGGAATATTCAGAATGGGGGGCAAGTGGCAATGCCAGTGTAACCCTTCTGCCCATCAGAGTTGGCAGCAACAAGGGCCGGGTTCAGTATCCAGGGGTTCCATTCCAATAGCACAATACAAAAACCGGCTCGAGCCCCCACCCAGTGACCTGGGACAACCATATACCACCCCTCTGGGCGTCTGTAAGAGACAATACTTCCCCTCTCGCAAGCACAGAGTCTGAGTGTACCAAAGCCTTTTAATAACAGGGAGAAACAATGTGGCATTATATTGGGGAAACACCACAAACAAGGTTAATAAACCAAACCATGAACCAGAAGCCCCCCTCCCAGCAAATAGGCCGTGGCCTTCCCTTTGGCTCTTGAGTTCCACAACCCCAAAAAGTCACTCAGTAGTCCCAAAAGTCCAACAGCCCAAGAGTCTCTGTCCTTGGTCCGTGCAGAGTTCAAAAGTCAATTGGCAGAGTCTTACCTCCAGCCTGGGTGGAGATGGAGGGTAGGGCATGGGGCACCTTACGTGGTCCGAGGCCGACCGCGCCGCCTCTCCGTGAGGTTCCGCTGCAGCTCTCACCGCAATCGGCTCTGCTCCGCTCTGCTGGCTGTCCCATGAACCGCTCTGCCCGTCGATCCGCTAGCTGCTCTGCTAGCCGACACACCGACAGCTCTGCTGCGCCAGTCACTCTGCCCGCAGCACCCACGCCTCTGCCAGGTGACAGACAGACAGCTCTGCTGCGCCGGTCACTCTGCCCGCAGCACCCACGCCTCCGCTAGTCGACAGACAGCTCTGCTGCACCAGTCACTCCGCTAGCCGTCCTGCTAGCCGACACACAGACTGCTCTGCTGCACCAGCCACTCTGCACTTTTTTCCAGGTCCCCCCTACTTAAGACAGCGCTCAGTGATTTCTTTAGCTCTTAGGTGATTTCAGCTCTTAAGTGATTTCAGCTCACAGTAGGGGAGCCTTAGTACAGGTGCACCAGTGAGCCCAAAGCAATTGTCAGCTCAGCAGCCTGAAACCAGGCTCCTAATGGAAGCAAAATTCAATTCTGACATTCCACAGTGGAGAGAGGCAGGGTGCAATAGGCCTGGGAGGCCCTCAGACAGCACCCTCACCAAAAGGTATAGGTGCTTGTCCATCACCTCTCTCAATCTCACAGTGTTCTGAAAACGCATGGCCCTTGCCCAGTGAGTGCTACCTAGATGAGGGCGAGTCCCTCCATCATAACAAGGGCCAAGTACATGTCCATAGTCCTTCATTCACATAATCACAGTAACATCACTTTATCATTCCTGCCCCAATAACATAGAAACTGGGGCTCCCTCATCAGCCGAAGTGGCCGTGTGGGCTGCTGTGGGCTCAGGCTAGGCGCAGTGGGTGTGTCTATGCAAATTGATCAGCCCCAGACTTATTTTGCAAGGCTCACTGTAATTCCCATAGTTTGCCACCAGATGTCAGAATATATCTCATTCCTGACACTGCTTACATCAGTTTGAACTTTTTAGGTAGAGTCCCCCCAGACTGGCTGAGCTGAGTCGGGGATGGAGGTGGTGCTGCCTTCCCAAGCCCCGCCCACTGGGCTGGCCCCCCCAGAACATTCCTCCACGCTCCCTAGGGGCACATGTTCCGCAGTTGGAAAACCTCTGTGCTAAATGGAAGGCAAGAATTGTGGGGGGGGAGGCATGTGACCCTGGGTACTTCCCAGGTGTAGCCTCTGGTTGCTAGCACGTTCATGGGAACGCCCCCCCTCCGGATTATACTGGTGGACCCCTAAGGGTCTGCGGCATAGGCACCAGCTCCATGGGTGCTCTGGGGCTGAAACACCCACAGAAAAAGAGTGGATGCTCACACCCACCAGCCACCCGCCAATCAGTTGTTTGGTGGTCCCCTCCCCCCAGCACCTCCTGCCCACCACTGCAGTGGCACAGCAGAGGAAGAGACCCCCAAGGCCAGGCCAGCAGGGCAGGGGCATAGCCAGTACTAGCACCTAGGCACTCTGCCTCCCAGACCCTCTGCTCTGTGCAATAAGCCCCCGAGCCAGGGAAAGAACCCAGGAGTCCCGACTCCCCCACCCCAGGGCAGCTCAGCCTCCTGCCTTATCTCGTCTCCAAGGCCACAGAACTGCACTCTCGCTCCGTTCCCAGCCTGCCTCCACCCAGTCCAGCAGATCAGCTGCCAGCCTGCCAGGGCTGTTATCGCCTGCCTCCCTCAGCAATACCCGCTGCACTGTGTGTAACGCTGTGCCGTGAGGCGTGGACCTGCCCAGTGCCCCAGCACCTAGGATGCCCACCATGCTCCTCATGAGGTGAGTGGGGGGGCCTCCCCTGGGCCTGCCCCAGCAATGGTGTGTGTGTGTGGGGGTGTACGGGGCTGGAGCAGGAAATCTTGGCTGGCGGTGAAGCTGGGGGGCTGGAGATGGAGAGTTGGGTGTTTGTAAGCAGCCTGCTCCTCCATCTCTGACTGGCTGGGGGGCGGGGCGCAGTATATGTATGGATGCTGGGCCCCCTGTCTCTGGGCTGTGTGCGGGGGCAGGCGGTATCTGTAAGGACGCTGGGCCCCCGCGTCTCTGAGCCGTGGGTGGCAACATTTGTAAGGACACTGGGCCCCCCATCTCTGGGGTGGGGGAGCAGTATTGGTAAGGAAACTGCCCCCCCCCGTCTCTAGGCTGGGGGGGTAGGTAGTATCTGTAAGTTTGCTGGCTTCCCGTCTCTGGGCTGTGGGGGCCAGTATCTGTAATTCTCTGGGCCCACCCATCTCTGGGCTGTTGTGGGGGGGGTAGTATCCATAAGTTCACTGGGCCTCCCATCTCTGGGCTGTGGCGGGGGGCAGTATCTGTAATTCTCTGGGCCCCCCATCTCTGGGCTGTGGAGGTAGGTATCTGTAAGTTTGCTGCCCCCCCATCTCCGGGCTGTGTGGGGGAGCAGTAATGGTGAGTAGACCGGGCTCCCCACCTGCGGGGAGCGGCAGGCAGGTGTCTGTCAACAGGCTGGCCAATATCTCTGGTGTGGGAGGGTGTTGGGTCCCCACCATGCCAAGGACATGTGGCTGGTGTTTGGGTTTGGTTCTCAGTGCAGGGGGCATCTCTTGGCTCCAAGGTCGTGTTGGGACAGCGCTGCTGTCAAGGCAGCTCCAGTCTCAGCTCTACCAGCAACCCTGGGATTCCCAGTGCTGGCAACCCTGCATGGGCACAGAAGGAACGGTGCTAGGGGGAAGTGCCACCCCCCGCACAGTTGGGTGAGGGGAGAATGTCTGGCTCATCACAGTGTCATAGTCCCTGCACTGCTGGTGGCGAGTCTGCTGCAGCCCAGGTCAGAGGGTCCATTGGGAGCAAGGGGGTGGGTGTCCGATCTCTGTCTCAGTTGCTGTGTCAGGAACTAGTCTGTGTAGTGCCTGGCACTGTGGAGTTGGGGTGGGGGAGATAGGGATGCGATTGGTCAGGGCCTGGGGGCGGGGCAGCAGTGCATGGCAGGGGGTGTAGGGCTGGGATTGGTCAGGGCCCGGGGGCAGGGCAGGGCTGGGATTGGTCAGGGCCTGAGGGAGGTTGGTGCATGGTGCATGGCAGGATGGGGAAGGGCTGGGATTGGTCAGGGCCCAGGGGCAGGGCAGGGCTGGGATTGGTCAGGGTGAGATTGGTGCATGGCTGGGCTGGGTTCTGATCTCAGTGGGGATCCTGCAGCCCAAGAGTCAGGGCAGGGGAGATGGAGAGGGGCCAGGGGCCAGGGCAAAGAGCAAGCGGCCATAACTGCCTCTCCTGGGGCACAGCCAGTTGTCCATCTGGAGCACAGGTGTCCAGCCTGGCATCCCCCAGCCCCAAGCCTGTGCCCAGTGCAATGGGGCCCAAGGGAGCCCCAAGATACAAACACACAGGCCCCAGTCTGTGTTGGGTGCTGCCCCACCACCATCCCCTGGCCAGATGGAATAGTTCTTCCCAGAGAGCATTGCTCCCTCTGGTACTGCGGGAATGAGGCATGGGCTAAGGGACTTGGTCATGGTCCTATGGAGCTGGGTTTGACTCCCCATGCCCCAGGCTGGTGCATGACTTATCCCCTGCAGTCTCTAGTGGGAAGCCCTTGTGTGAGCATCTGGGGGCAGGGGTGGGGAGCAAAATCCATCTGTGCCCAAATAGCCTCTGTGGGGAAGGGTCTGTGTGCGTGAAGGGATGTCAGCCATATGGGGGAGGCTGCCTTCTGCCCCAGCCTCCCAGGCCCCCTGTGGTAACCCACTAGACTCCCCTCCCTGCCTGGAATTGGGGCGAGCACCCAGGAGGGATCCAGAGGAGTGTAACCCCTGTATTGTGTGTGACCTACCCCGTTCCTTTTTGCAGGCTGGGTCTGCTCTGGATGGCGGTGCCCTGGCACACAGGCTCCGTGTCCTTTCCCGATGGTGAGTCTTTCTGCGGTCGGGAGGGTGTGGGGGTGGAGAATGGGGGCGGGGGGGGGAAATCCTGGGGCTCGGGGACCTTGGAATGACTAAGCCTGTTTGGGATGCTGGGACAGAGACTCTGATGTCTACCCCAAGGCGGGACCGGGAGACCCCTGAGGACAACTGTGACTGGAGGTGGGGTAGGAGACAGGGTGGGTGGTACAACATGGGTGGGGCTGGCAGGATGGGGGGCCCTGCTGTGAGCACAAATGACCTATGACCAGGAGCAGTAGCCCCGAGAGGTGAGCTGGGGGCCCCCACCCACCACACTGAAGGGACTAGGCCTCTGGCGTTCTGGAGTCCCCCACCCAGGCATGGTGCTGAGGGGTTTGGGTGCTGCCCCCAGTAACACTGCAAATCCCCTCAGGAGCTGCTCGCACTGAGTGCCGGGGCCGTTACTTCTGGATCTGGCTGGACAAGGCGTTCGTGGGGCAGAGCCGCTGGCGCTATGGGGTCTACAGTGAGTGGCGACGGGTTACGGGGGGGTGGGGGGCTGGCTTCCTGGCTCTTTGAAGAAGAGGCTGGGGGAAGGTACAGGCCCATGGGTGGTGGTGGCATGGGATGGTGCATTGGGGAAGGAGTCGTGGAGGGAGGCTGGCCAGATGCTGGGGCAGGTACTGGTGGGGGTCCCAGCTGCTGTCTTCCCCCAGCTGAGTCGGGGAAGTACATCGAGGTGACACCACAGCTGGCTTCACAGTGCGGATTCATGGCAGGCACTGACCTGCATGGGAACCCCCAGATCCGCGTCTCCTTCCTGGCTTGTTCCGTCCTCAACTCGGTGAGTGCCTGCCCTCTAGGAGGCCTATGTCTTACTCCCAGCTCCCCACCCCTGTAACTCACTAGACCCTGCTCCCCTGTCAGTTCCGGGGAGAGAACCCAGGAGTCCTGCCGGAGCTGGGTAGCCAGTTCTGTTCCCCCTGATACTTGATGTCTGGGTGACAGCACTGTGCCCCTTCCCCAATCTCCGGTGCTGGAGCAGCCCTGAGGCTGGGCAGGCTCTGACCTGTAGTCTCTTTTTCCTGGGGGACCCCAGTTTGACCAGGCTTTCAGCCTGCGGCTGCAGGTGGAGGTGACAGGCGCTGTGGGGCCCAGTGTCCCCTATGACGTGACCATCAGCTGCTCCCTGGGAGTCCCCTGGAGCCCCCGGGAGATTGTCTGTGAGGAGAACTACATGGAGGTGAGCGGGGGGGGGGGGGGGGGGGGGGGGGGG